>CM070035.1:77657501-77670802 GCA_036250615.1 Ptychadena robeensis | reverse complement strand
ACAGCGTAACGCTTTTGGTACAGAAATCTGGACCTCGGCGAAACACTCAGGAGGTTAAAAAGAGATGAATACCAATGTTCTACATACCGATAAACTACTAATGTTATACTTAATTTTTGGGGATCTATAGTCAGGCTGAATATAGTCCACTGCTATCTATGCATCTAAATAGCAGTGATCCCAAAGTCTATGGGGAAGGTGGGGTTGCTTACATGATGAACATTTCATACCTAACCAGTATCAGGAGGTATGTTGGGAGGAATGTTAAATATCTGGGACTGCTCTGGTTCTTCCCTCTTAGGAAGCAGCAATGTTCCACAATGGTAGCGTCAAGAGACTGGTTGACTCAGAAATAGGAAGCATAGAAATGTTTCCTTATATACTTTTATGTCACACCTCAGATATCAGCCAACCAATCACATAAAGATATGTACTGGCTTTTGAGTGGGTAGAGAGCTTGAGGGGGGAGCTTGGGCACCAAGAAAGGACTAGGGGCCGAGAACTTTCAGTGAAAGTATGTAAATGCACTGTATAAAGATATACATTAAAATATAAGCCTAATTATTTGAGTTTAGGTCTGTTTTAATCATCGTAACCCCAGTTGCCAAGGAGCAACCTCTTGTATAAGATGCCACCTGCATGTTTTCCTTAAAATACAACTACAGAGGAAGTGTCAGCAAAGTCTTAACTGCCTGAACTGATTTATTAAGCTGTTCCATCGTGTTGGATTTCCTGATTTACTCTTCTTCCCAAACTGAAATGTTTAATAAAACATTCTTGTTGTTTAAATGTATTAGATACTTGTATCCATGCTATTTCGGTTTTACATTAATCACTAACATACAGCCCTGCTGCATGGATTTACCATACGCTAGTGTGTACTATTACTACCCTAACTGTTACTGTTAATGCTAATTTGCATGTTACCAAAATGCGTATAGTGGGAAAAAGTACATAGTGATCATCACTATATACTTGGACCAACCCCAACATATGGAGTACTCTGCTTTGATTGCCCATATCGTGTTGAAAATGGCGTGGTATGGGCGTACAAAACTGAGGTAAATAACATGGGCAAAAATCATGAAAGAAAATATCTGTAGGGTGTACATTTAAGCTGCTGTCTATGCCAATCTAAGGCATTGGAGATGCATGAGTTAAAGATGGTTGTGCAATTTAGACTAGTTTTTTTGGGAGCTAATTGCAAAGCTCTCAAGGTATAATCACTAAAATTGCTTGAAATGTACAGAAGTTTTGTGGAAACATTACAAAAAATTCAATTTTTGCATACATTAAGACTTCAAACTTATAAACTGCTATTGCTAAAACATTTCTTACTTTTTTGTAGTGCTCCCATAGCCATTCCCCACATGTCATACGTTGTTTAATGAGTTTGCAATCAGTTACAAAGTCAGCTAGTTAAAATAGACAATGAGATCAATAGATCAATGAGTACACTGATTTGAGAATTGCCGCAGGCTTGCTGTGGATAGGTGAGTATGCCTGAATACAGCTCAGGGAGGAGTTTCTTTTTTTAAAAGCACAGGGAGGTTAAAAGAGTTATAGCCCACCATTAACTTAACATTATGTGAGCCCAAAACAATTAGATATGACTAAATGTTAAAAATAAATACATATTCATGAACTTGTACTAATTGTTACTACTAACACTAATCAAATTAATTCACTGTGGTACTGATGAGTCCTGCACCTAGGATCTAGTTGAGGTCACGGTCTCTCTTACAATTTCTTAACACAAATAAAAAAACATCTTAATGGACTGAATACAACTGATTATTGTTTTTAACTGCAAATATTTGCACATGAGACTGAGCTGATTCTACTGTTTACCTCAGTATCTTCTTCCAAATAGTTGAAGACAACCACTTCCAAAACAAATTGTTCCCCTCTGGTGACATAATTGGGAAGATTCAAGGAAACAAAAAATGGCTGAAAGGATTCCAACTGAAAGTGTAATAATTCAAGAGTGAGTAAAATTATGCAGTTGTGCACATGACTTAATAAAGAAATGTCAAAAATTGTTTTACTGATAAGTCTGAAACTAGCTAATTGGCTTCTACTTTAACCTAGTTTAATTTGTAGATCTTGTGTTGGCGATGTCTAATGTGGGAACAGTGAATTCTGGAATTGCTATACTTACAAAACAATGTTGAAAACACTGACAAATGCTGCGCCCATCAAAAGTTTTTGTTGTTAGGTCATCTATGAAGACCAGTAATAAATCCTGAACTGTAAAACGGACTTTTAACATGTTTATGTTGAACATGTTTACGCTGAAAACCGTTCTTGACTAGGACACGAACAAATGAGAGCTACAATAAACAGAACTTCTAGGACTTTTCTACATAAAAATAAACCATCATTTTTTGGAGATTCCTTTTTTTAACCCCTGAAAACGTCATCATACTGGATTCAATTGAGATAGACATAAGAGAAGACTTTCAAACAATGGACAACTTTACAACCAAATGAGTACATACAGTAAATGCTCAGAGGAATAAATCTACACATTTGATTTAGCTTAATGTTAATGGTAAATGGTCAAAACCACTTTTCTACTGTATTATGAAGAAAAAAGTATTGATTGTTCCAAAGGACGTAATGCAAGAGTGCAGACAGAAAATAGTATGTTCTCATCAATAGAGGATTGTTTTAGGGTCTGCTTCCTTTTAAACAATTAATTCTATTTTGGCCCATTATCTGAACCATACTAGTGCTTTAAAAGGCCACGACAAATGCGTGTATAATAAGTTAATCACAATACAAGAAAGTAACAATATAACAAAGTGGAGGAAATCATTTGCTCCATGAAGGAAGAGGTCAAGCTGTAACATCCTTTCAGATCTAGTTTGAGGACCACTGAAGTTTACCAAATTGCAATACACAGTGGACCAGAAGAAAATATGTGCTAACTCTCAAAGTATGCAGACATTTAAATCTACAAAATACAGTTATAGTCTTTTATGTTTATCCAACATCTAGTAATTTTTCACTAGAGTCCAGGTACAGATAATGAGCATGTACTAATACTACATGAAACCAGACTTGCAGGATTAAGGTCATCTTTAGATATGGATCTGCTGGTGGATAGGAACACTGACTAGGGGTTTGTTCCATCCAGCTTACTGATTGCAATTAAAGTTAGATGCTGTTTATTTTTGGGCAATGAATCTTGCTTTCTCCATTAGTATGCATTAGTATACAAGTTGTGTCCGTCACAATTTGAATATTTGAGCTCAACTCTCATCACTGCAGTTATTTCAGTCATAGGGGGAACAACTAGCTATTTTCCTCGCTCACTATACACATTTTGTTGATATATTTTGCTTGATGAGTAAATAAAGGGAATGTATATTTTTTAGGGCAAAAATCACTTTATTTTCCAGAGACAAATAAAAATATTTAAAATATTTCTACATAAACATTTTTGTGTTTTTTAAATGTACACCGACATCTCATTTGTCTGTAACTGTCCTCAAAATCTGTAGTTTAACACACAGGGAAGGTTTTATTACATAATATCATAGCTGTGATGCAACCTTTTTCAGTGCATTTGTCTGTTTTATCTGCACCTCCACTAAATCTGTGGGACAGAGGATCTCCCTGCTTGCGGTGGAGGTTTTGTACAGGTAAGAATAAATAATTATGTTTGTGTACATAGATTAAAGTAAGTGAAATGAAATGTGTCATATTGATGTACATTCAAAGATACATATCTGTTATTATTGGGTGAATCCAGTAGTATTTTCATGCTACATAAATTGAAGTGGTTTAATCACAATAATAATGTGATTAATAAGTGATAATTGCTTATTGAGAAGAAACATACCTGGACTGGAGTCTCTAAAATTCCGAACCCCAAATTCTCAGAAATAACAAATGCATTTGTTATCCAAGTAGTTATGGTGTCAGGTAGGACAGTACTTATCTCCAGTTCTGTGTCACTTCTGCAATAGAGATAAAATAATAAAAAAAAAACACAATTAAAACATTTACAATTTTTTTTTGATGAGCTCAGTTATGTTTTTTTTTTTATGTTTTGTAATGCAAATTTATTTAGATTTTTTTTTACCATTCAGCTAACATTTGCTTTAACAAAATATTCTCTACTCCTTTAGTAAATGAACCCAATCTCAGACATAACATAGATGTTTGTGCTTCATGTGTACTACTTTTTTCATTTTTTTCCTACCATGAATCCAAATGCTGTTCTTTTGTTCAATACATAATGACTAGTGATGAGTGACCAGGCAATATTCGAATTCGCGTAATTTCGCGAATATCCGCCATAATATTCGATTCCATATTCGTAATCTCGAATATCCGCACTTACGACATGAATTGCGATCTACAAATCGCAATTGCGATCACATATGCGCAATGCATGCAAGTCAATGGAGCTCGGATATTCGACTGGGAGAATATCCGTCATTTCCGTTTTAAAAAATCGCATTGCGATTATATAATCGCGATCCCATTCATTGCAATGGATCGCCATTATAAAATTGCGATTATAACATCGCGATCGCGTCGGATATCCGATGATATATTTGCGAATATTCGCCAAATGGTGAAATAGCGATATTCGAGCTAAATATTCGAAAATCGAATATTCGAGCTCAACACTAATAATGACCAGTCTTGAGAAGCTTATGGGTTTAATACATATACATTGTAGATAATATAGAAAGATCACTGATACATAAGATAACCCCAAAAATTACCCCATATTAATATTTTTCCAAATCCATGTCTCAGGAAAATAAGATCTGACACGTGGGCCACCAAAATCTGCAGAATGCCATGTTGACAAATGGTCCTCTGTTGAAATTGTTTCTTCATGATGGGCTTTAAGCACTGTAACAAGAATTCAAACCTTTTACAGTTAAATCAACCATTTATTACCACTAGTGTTTAGTTACTGTATCTTTTATACTTCAAGATGTAAATTTTCCATTTATTTGTGGTAAAGAAAGCTGCCAATGAAGTAAACAATTGGTCAAATTTCTCTGAAAACAATTGGTCATGCTTGCTATTTTAGAAATGAAATACAACTTGAACAAAAGAGATCACGGCATGAAGATTTATTGGCCTCATTTGTTGTATTAAAGTAGATCTCAAAATTATGACATTGATTTAGTAACATACTTGCATTGGAATGTTACTTGACACAGTGGAGTTGTCTGTATTAGCATGTATTCATTCAATAGTAGAGTGTACCGTGCGAGCCATCGATGAATATAGAAAGTTTGGAGCTTACGTGATACCCTTAATTGGCTGAAGTCATTAACCTCCATGGCAGTACAATAGGGTCCAGATTTCTGTACCAAAAGCAGTAACATTTATATATTTGTTTGAAAGTTTGAAACACACAATTATGTAAACAAATAAAATGCAATAATAAAATTAATTTTATTAGTACATGAAATAGTTTTTACATAATCGTGTGTTTTAAAATGTATTATATTCAGGATGTCTACTAGAACCTGCGTGCTAATTTCAGTATTTTTTTGTTCAAGGTGGACTCAGGTGGTTAAAATCTAAAACATCCTGAAAACTTGCTTTTGTATTGACTTCAGTGAGCCATTAAAGGTTATCACTTAAACTCCAAGCTTTCCATATATCTTATTGAAAACTAACTACTGCTATTGCCGTTCTTGTCCACTCCAGTCATGTGCCAGTCATTTGTCAGTGCTGATGTCATTGACAAAGGTGACAAAAAAGTATAAATACAATCACACCGATGGCATTCTCTATCATAAGTATGAGCAGTCTCCAAGTCACTGCCTCCGCAGTAAACGACGCAGGGTGCATGGTTAGATCATTTAAAAAAAAATTTGATAAAATGAATAAACATATACATATATATGGTATAGCTGTAGAAAAGTATTTTAATAAATAAAAATTTGAAGAAATAGTATTTTGATTTAGTAAATATTTAATTAAACTTCAAATGATTTATTTTCTTGTTTTGTTCAACAGAGAACTTATGATGGTTGGTTTACCAAGTACAGACTCAACAAAAAGGCTTTGTCTGTGCATGATTTGGCTTTTCAAAGGTAACAAAATGGATGTTTGGTTTTATTTTACCTGAAATAGGGAGAATATTGTGCAACCCTTCAAAACCGGCATTTTAGATTTAGACTTATTTTTAATTTCTTTGTTTTGTTCTTTTGTTTTTTTCTGTGTCATTTTGATGGTTTACCCTTCTCCTGTTTAGTGAACCAAAAGGAGGGTCTCATGGGCTTCTTGCAATTGATAAAATTGGGAAATTAATGGGGATTTGGTTATTTATGTGATTTTTTTAATAACATCAAACGTGTATTTTGGCATAGTTGTGTACATTTATTTTGTAAGTGTATATAGTAGTAAAAAACATAAAGAACACATAATTTGTCCAGGCTACAGCAACAGGCTTTTAGCATATACTGTATGTTAGCATTAACCTTTGGTAATGTCTGAGCAAGTGTACTTACATACATCATATGCATCCTCCATTTCAATTATTGCATCAGTGAGCACACCAATATTGCATCTCTGTGAATGAAAATAAGTTTGAACATGGTCACCTATATACCATTTACATCCTAAAGTGTTCACTTCACTGTAGGTAATTTTTTTGTGCCAACATATTATGAAGCATGTTGAATGATGAACTAGCATGCAGACAAGTACAGATTAAAACACAACATTGGAGGAACCTGCCTAGATCAACTGTATACCTGTATTTCAATAAGGCAGAAATACTAACACTTTCATTCAATAAAAATAGTGTCCCAGTGCAAATTGTTCTAATTACTATCTATCAATGATCTAATATTAAGTGAAGAAATTCACTTCGTATGGTATTCACCTTTCAATTTTCAAAGCGATTTGAGAGATAGTTGTTGGAATGATGACTGATCTTTTTTAAAAAATGTTTATACATTAGTACCACATGATTAGTGAACAACTAATAATGTACAATAAGCATAGCAAGGAAGATTTTGCCAACTATAGGCCAATGAGTTTACCAACTGTAGTAGTAAAGTATATGTAAATATTATTAAAACAAAAGTTTAACCCAAATAACTTGCTGAACTCAAGGCAGAATGGCTTTACTGAAGGCAGATTATGACAGACTAACCCTTTTTACATATGTCACAAATGTTTTGGACCAGGGTGGCACCGTGTCTTGATTTCAGAAAGGCATTTGAAACAATTGCACATAATGAAATGATAGAAAAATTGCACAACAAAGAGAGTTAATTTAGAATACCATATCCAGGTCTTGAGTGTTCATTTATAGAGATAGTCAAAACCAGCAAAATCTGTTTAGTAAATTAACAGTAAATTAAAACAGCTGCAAAATAACATATATAATGGTTAATTTCACAATTTACATTTTATGTGTTAATTTTGAACTATGATACATAACGAGAGAAATTATATTATTGAAGTCTCTCTCTCTTATTGACTATAGAGTAATATCTCAATCATTTTTAAGTACCTCAAAAACCTCGTATGGGGTTGTGATGCGTCTTGGATGCACTGTGCTGTAATCTCTCAGATCTTCTGATATCTAAGCAAGAAAGTACAAAAATGTTAGTGCTTCTAACAAATTGAATTTTTTTCTGTCATCAGTAACTTTTTTATCTATTGGTAGACACTTTTACGGATATTACAAGGAAGCCTTTTTGCTGCAAAGAAAGAGTGTTGAATCAATTTAAAAATATAGATATACAAGGGTGTTAAAAGATAAGTTAATTCAAAGATACAAAAGATCAGTCACTGTATATATTGGTGTATAAGCAAAATTTTGCGGCACCCAAAATGGTACCCTGAACATGGTATAATCAAAGTACAAAGTACAACCATCCAGTAATAATTGGCTATTTTTACTTTTATAATGCTTTAAACTAGCCATACATGGATAGATTGTTGCACAACTGATTTTAAATTCTAGTGATTGATACCACCATGCACATGCTCCATTATACCACCGGATACAAATCAATCAAAATACCTAGAAAGATGATCGACTGAAATTTACTAACATGTCTGTTTTTTTGTTGATTTCAATCATTTTTGGTTGAGCTTTTTAGGTAATAAGCAAACGATTGACTGAAACGATCGATTTTTTTACATCAATTAAACAGAAAAATATGGGCAGCTTTACAGACTTAGGCAATTGATTATTGAAAAGTAAAAAAGTAATGATTGATCTAAGTATCAACTTACTCGCTTTGTAGTAATTTCTTGCCTGTCTCCAAGTAATTTCACACTTTTGTCCACAACTGAAATGCCAACCAAAGAATTAGACTCTGTAACATTGATCTTTAGTGATACACTATCCGATGGGCTTGCTTTCTCTTTGTTCCAGGAAACAAAAATCTGCAAATATAATGGGTAGTTAAGAGCATGGATGATAAAAAAAAGATTTAAAAAGATATTTAACATTAAAAATATATCTTTATTTTCCATCAATATAGAAAAGTTGTTAATGTGACAAAATATAATAACATGATGCTAAAATTATCTATGTGCCCCTCTCTTGCCATACAGAGTGAAAAGATCAGAGCATTTGTAGTCAAGTGAGCTTAGTTAAAAAAAGAAGAAATGTAAACATATTAGAATCTATGTGGGATAGCTGAGCAGACTCAAACATGTTTCTTATAAACCCCCTAGCGGTCTGCCCAAATCGCATTTTTTCTACAAAACACGGGTATGGGCATTTCACGCCCCCATTCCCTCCTCCTTCACATGTACGACATTATGATGCAAAGGATGTGAGGACCATGAGCATAATTGCCTGGCCAATCATGTCCTGTCCCCCCAGCATTATGAATGATGCACAAGGGGCAGAATTCAGAACAATCGATGAGTTTGACTATGTTAAGCATCACAGTCTCAGGTTGCAGGGACAGGTAAGTAACCCCAAATGAAGCTTGGTAAGTTAGCTTTGAAAGCCAACCTTATCCTGAGCTGCATCCTAGGTAACCACTAGGGAGCTTAATGAAAAGATTGCTCCTTTCAAAGAAGAGCAGAAAAAATGCAATAAAGCAGAGAAAGCCATAGACATACTGGATGTAGCTACACTATAAATGCAGCAAATAATGGTGATAATAAGCTTTATCTAGAATTTTTTTGACTACAGCAGACAGTAGAAATAGTATATACAGTGAATGACAGTAGAAAAATGTAGTACCTTGTTTTCAAAGTCAGGCTGAACAGAGAGTGTTGTAACATCATTAACAACTGTTCCATCACTCAATGCATTGTAAACAACTAAACACGCTTCCGGAGTCCATGAGCTTTGAGGATTCAGTGTTAGTGACATTGTCTTCTCTTTACCAACATGTACTATCCGTCCACGGGAAATAACCTAATAAACAGCCACAAATAAATATTTTGTAAAACATTTCTCAAAGCTTGCCTTAAATTATTTTTCCTCACTTTTCTAATTATACCAGTAAATAAGATCCTTACTGTTGTTATGTACCTATTTTCCTGCGTATAAGATGACTTTTGAACACAGGAAAATGTGTGCAAAAGTCAGGGGTTGCTTTATGCGCCGGGTGCCACCGTCCAGGGGGGTTTGCAAGGTGCATTCCTGTCCTGGGCCTACCATCTAGGGGAGCCCATAGGTCTGCTCCCTAGATCAGTGCTCCCCACACTGCGTGCTGGCCGACAGGAGCCAGAGGGAGAGGTCTTCAGCACCCCCCCCCCCCCCCCTTCTCCTTCCCAATGTGTGTGAAGTGAAAGTAGCTGACTGCTACTGATGGCAACTGCTTACTAGCAACATCATGGCTGAAACTGGTATTGCAGGGAGACTGAGATTAAAGCTAGAACACCTTAAATATCTGTACAAAAACTTGTACTGTATAATTTATACACAACTGATTGCCAACATTCTATCAGTTTTTATTGTTAAATGAATGCACAGGGAAACATTTATAACTATGAAAGGTTGCAGATAGTGGTGTCAAATTGGGAATGTAAATTACTAATCCAAAAAAGAGATTGGACTTCTAAGGGTGTTGGAAATCTGGGAGTTGAAATTCAGAGTTGACATAAACATTTTTATTTGGTGTGTGTTGGAAGAGGGGTAGTCTTATACAGCGAGAATATAGCATAAAAGTTGGGGGTCGTCTTATAAGCCTAGTCATCTTATACGCCGGAAAATACGGTAAACTAAGCTACGCAAATGTAATAATTGTATTTTTTCATTAATATTACCACAATGAACAGGTAAGCCAAAAGTAAAACGCAGTAGTATGGCCTTACCATGGGCTAACACAAATGTGTGCTTTACAAATGTACAGAAGTTTGCAGACTATAAAGCACAACGCAATATAAAATGCACCCCTATATACAGCTGTACACATGAAATGCATGCTTTTTTTCTTGTAACTCAAGCATTGTTGGTGGCTGGGGGCACAGAGCAACAAGCCACTGTCCTGGGTTAAGTTACAAGTGATGGAGAGGCAGAGGCAGCTTACCACGCTACCATATTGTTTGGTCTATAACATGCACTTTTTTTCCAAATGTTGACGTTTCAGCATTTCATTGACCATCTATATTAGCGGATGTACACTTTCATATAAAGTCTGAATGTACTTCACCACTTAAAAATCATGTTGAGATCACTTTGGCTAATGTCCTATAAATTTTTTGGACTTAACATATTTTTTGGACTATAAGACGAACTGGACCATAAGACGCACCCATATATATTCATATATAAAAGTGTTCACATCAATTCGGTTAATGCAATATCAAAAAAATGAAGCCAGTAGATGTTACTAGCAGCAGTACACACACACAGCACATGATGTCACCTCTTCACGGATCGGGAGGAAGGGGGCAGGATGCTGCCCAGTCTCTCCCTTTTTGGCTGCCTGTGTCCGTGGAAGCTGCAGAGTGATTGCAGTCTCCTCGGACATGGAGAGAGATAGGTGACAGTTCATCTATCTCTCTCTTCACTGTTTATGCCAGCAGGGCTCTGGGCTCTGTTGGCATAAGCAATTCTACAGTTCAGACCACCCATGGCTGGATCTCACATCTGACAGCTCCCTGGCTAATCTCCTTGCCGGGAGAGCTGACAGGGAGCCAAAGCGAGACCACCCGCGTCTGAGTTGCCACGGGGGTCTCGCATTCGCACCATAAGACGCAGGCACATTTTCCCCCTAGATTTTGGGGTTGAAAAAGTGCGTCTTATGGTCCAAATAATACAGTAGATTTATTTCAATCAACACATTGTGAACAAATATGCTATATTACCAAATATTTAATTTCATCCAAGTGGATGTTGCTCTTCACATCTAGGTTAAATAGCTTGCCGACCTAAATAAATAAAATAAAGAAAGAGTTGTTATGTTGGCACACACCTTTATTGTAATTACTATTCTATAAAATAACTGTGACATGACAGTCTGCATTATTCCACAACATCTCCGCTATATACTGTATGTCTACTTATATTGAATCTGAAAATGATAATTTTTTCTTGCTGCTAGATTATTATTGTAATAAAAAGAACAATCCTGTCACAATAAAGGAAAGTATTATTCAGAGTTGAATGCTGACATTTTTATATTTCAGATATTGTAATGTATATTACATTGTAATATTGAAGTCAATTTGTAGAGCTAGGATCAATGCACACTACCAAGAAAAGGAATAAATGTTTACATTAAAAGAAAATTAACCTGCATGTTAATATAAGAAACAGTTTATGCAATACAATTGCGTTTTGTAATCTAAAAATACCTGGAGATCCTGCCAGGTCCACATGCTTTCTGCTTTGTTCTGACCATGCCAACAGTGATGCAGACTTAAAGCAAAAGTATGGCCAGATATGGTGAGTGTCTCATTGTAATTTATGGTATTGACGGAAAGATTAATGGTGTTAGATTGCTCCTAAATATAAATTAGTTAATGCTAGTTGTAAAATTGTGTTGAACATGAATTCTGCTGGCATCTATGGTCAACACTTAACATATTCAACAATAAAATTTCTGTATTTATTTTTTAAATTTCTAAATATGTCACAATATACCTTCACATCTTGGTTTCCGTTTTGGATCTGCAGATATACTTTATTTGGTGAAGTAAATAATTCATCAACATCAATTGTATTTGTACTGTCCAAAAATTCTGCCTGCAAAACATTATGTAAAATAAACACACAGATATATAGAATGTATCACTTTGTTTACACACAAGCCTACCTGTTAAAACTCTAGATTAAACCTCAGTAAAATAGCATATCAAGGGCAAAAAAAATATACAACATATAGGGACACGGCAGTCTCCTACGGATGTCATTTGGTTAAACTTTCTGAAAATGCTTAAACATAACTAAGCATATTTTCTGAGTATGAATTGAACCCTGAGAAAAGTCTATATGCTAAGGATAATTAATCAACAATATACATAACAAATGCAAACACTGCAGAGGATAGTTTAAGGTTAGGGTTGCAATCAAAAGCTTTGCTGTTAATAATTTGCTTCCATCTTACATTTTCTAGAAAAGACAACATTAAAAATATCTGTAACATTTATGAGCAATCATGCTCGACATGGCTCTGTTATTATCTTATCATCTGTTATAATTAGATGACATTTTTAAATGCATTTACCGCACTTTGTTAATTCTTGAAAACCAACATCAGTTTCCAATCTTAGGTGCTAATTCCTAACTGTAGTCAACCAAAATCAGAATTTATTGTGTACCTAGTTTAAGTTTAACATTCAGGAACGCTGTGCGAAATGAAACCATAAAGGTGTGTGAAGTCAAAGGAAAGCAATTACACGACTTGAAAATCAAAAGGTAGATATTTGAGCATTGGAACTGTTGTTACTTTCACCCAAACAAAATATAAAAATAATTTTATGGTTTTTGATATGCAAACCTAATGCTAACAATGATTGTATCCAATAATATTATTAATATTGATTAAAATCAGGTATTTAGGGTGATACAGCAGGCACCCTTGGCAAACCATAGATATCAGAACAGTCTGTATATTTAGACCAAGGAATAAGTTGCACTCAAATGTATCTACAATTTGCCCATTTGGTTGAAGTAGAAAGGATTTTAAGAGATTTTTTTCTTTCAAAACAGAAAAGTGAGTTACAAAACAATCCAAACATAAGTATTGAACATCAATACAAATTGCCAATGTGTATTGTAGGATGTTTTCTTATGCTCTTTAAGAGCTTTTAATAATTTTTTTAGTTTTAACCTCCCTAGCGCACTGCTGAGGTCCAGATTTCTGTACCAAAAGCACACCATA
>CM070035.1:77639467-77657401 GCA_036250615.1 Ptychadena robeensis | reverse complement strand
CCAGTGCTATAGTAGCAGTAGCAGCACTGGACGAGATGCTGCAGTCCTGACCGCTAGGGCGGTTAATTCACTTTTCGCTTTGGCCAAATGGGTGAATTGTAGATGAATACATGTGCAACTAGTTATTTACAGTTGATATGGTTGTTGGCATAATGTTATGTTAAAAGGTTATACATTGGGAAACTCCTACTTTATGTAGTCTATATATTCAGTTTATTATTTTTATTATTATTTATTCATATAGCGCCAACATATTACGCAGTACTGTGTATTATTAGAATGAAGGGGGGAGGGACTGTAGAATTGTAGAATATGTTCAGTTGTATGACTTGTAGGTTTGTGCTGTGAGTTATCTCTATTCAACCACCAGCCGTGCACCGGTTTTCCAACGTGAATTGAATAATCTATGCACTGATTGCAATAAATAGCCTTGCATTATTTAACTACATAATAATCACAGGAATTGGAATATGTTGAAAGCACTTGTTATTGCTCACAGAGATTTTCCATCATGATGGAAAAGGTATGTGTTTGACAAACAATTCTCCCTATTTCCCAAAAGAAAAGGGGATTTGTCTGTTTATGATCAGTAAAGTGATTCCTATAACATATACAGGTAATAATACTGGGAGAGCAGGAATCTGGTCTTAGGATCAAAGAAATGCCATACTAATGAGTATGAATATTAACAGTTGACACAAATATAAGCAGGTTGTGCAATTCTACTAACATTCTGCCAATAACTTTGTAATACAGAAACACATAAGTAAGCTGGCTACAAACATGCCAGAAGTATTATCCAACTGGCCAGATACTACTCTGTGCGTCATCACAAAGTCTCACTGAATTTAAATGAATCACTATAAGGCATGTTCCTAATAGGGCTTGACCACACCAGTCTCTGGATGTAGTCATTCGCTGGCTACACTTACTCTCAGCTATGTATGTTTACTTGTTCTTTGTCACAAGTCTGCTGACGGCTCATAGTCAACATGGGCACATATCAAATATAAATGTTTTTATACAATAAACATACAACGTGGATTCAAATAAAAAAGAAACAAAATAAATCATTGGTTACATTTATTCATGTATCTTTTTCTATGCGTTGCTTCACAATAGCAGTTACATGGTGCATTTCACATTGATGACAATATGACATAGAAATCAATGCTCAACAATTAGTAAGTAAACCTATGCTATGGCCAAAGAAAATCAGGAAAGAGAAGCAGCAAGTTGTTTAAAAGAGAGCACATATGTTTACCTTTAAAGAAGCATGCATGGGAAAAGGTCGGTAACTGGACATCATTTTGTATTCCTTTTTTTAAGCTGATCACTGAGATGCAACACTGAACATGATGCCTTTTTTTTTAATAAAAAATATATACCCGTGTCCCATGCAAGTGCTACATGAAGTCGGTCAGGAATTGTCCACCTGCTCTCTATGGGCATTTGCCCATAGGAATAATATGGAGTCAGTTAGAAGCCACCACTCCACAATGTGTGCAATCCTAGAGTCTGTAATCAGATGCATGTGTTCCATTATCACAAATTTAAAGATAGGATAAACTGGGAGGGTAAAGGCTGCCCATGAGATGGATCCACCTTCAAGCTCAGCGCGATAATGTCATCACGCTGAGCCTGATATTGTAGGAGCTGGAGGAGCAGCATTGCTGTGTCATCCAGCCCAGCCAATGCTTTGCATGGGGACCCATGGTCCCCATGCAAAGCAATGAACATCGACCATGATTTACAGTCATGTCACCATGAAAACCCTGTTTTTGAGCGGGATTGATTGATCCTACTTGAACACAGGGATGGTCGCATTAAGATATGCGCTAGATAGATGGCTGTCTCGATCTAGTGCATATCTATGCATGTATGGGCACCTTAAGATAAAAATATGGGTAGTGTATGTAGACCATGAAATCAATATTTGAAGCTACACACTCAAAAATATTAACATTACGACAAATAAGTAAATAATCTTTACCTTGAGCTTCAAATGAACTGTGTCAGAGTTCACAGGTACTTCAATGTGAATGATTTCACTTTCAGGAAGACTGTAAGTTATAACCTGTTGAACTTCAATGTTTCTTTCATCCTCTAGGGACATTTTTGTAAAAGTCCCTTCAGTAAAAAACATTTTTGACTGAGTTATTGTTACAGAAACATCATTCATTATATCCTTTGCAGTCAATTTCTGTCCATCATATCTCTTTACTTTCAGCTAATGGAAAAAAAAACAATTCCAAATTTAATTCCAAAAACATGAAGGCAACAAAAAAACTTTACTGAAACAGAAGCATGGCGGAGGACTTTTTGAGTGAGATACTTCTGACAAGTTCTGAAACTTCTGAGAGATACTACATTAACATGTTCCACAAACTGGATCATATGATAAAGTAGCCTCTGACCTCCCAGTGATACCACTTATATAATTTCAGGAAACAAAAAATGGGCTGGAGTGGCATGTAGAGGCATATTTAGTATAAAGCTAGCAGCTACAGATATGAACATTAAGCAGTGCCCAGAGCAGACATATAGCTTAACACCCAAATTATTTTCCAGAGGGTATACCAGAAATAACAAGATAAAGTATGAAATTGAATTTAAAGTTAAACATTTAATAAATTTGGATTCACTATGAATGTGATCCTAAAATTTTCCTAGCTCTGTGTAGAGCATGTGAGATTAGAAAAATGACACGAACTGTGGGACATTATTTCTTCTATTTACACCAATGTTCAGGCATTATTCCTCACACTGACATCAATGAGGATATTGTTAGTCACACTTTCAACAATTAAACTGTGCTAATATGGCACCAACAATGGTACACTGTCATTTCCTCTTTACGATCCACTAATAGCAATTACATATAACAATAATGGACCAGACCAGTCTGATACTGATAACAATTGGACCAGTTTTTCTACTGATCACCAATTGCATTATTCCTCCTGTCACTGTCACTAACAATAGATGCTAGACAATTTCTCACAAACCAGGGGGTTTTTATTGCTTGGTTATAAAGTTTGAAGCCCCCCATAGACGGGCAGACTCCCGGCCATAGTTGAAGCAGATCACATCAAGGTTGGTCTGCCGCAACTATGTGGGAGCCCACCTTGAATTATGTAGAAAAAAAGCCGGCAAGTCGGGTCGCACACGGATCCGACATGCCATTTGTTTTTCTCTACAACTGCGAGGCAGAACAGCTGCAGCTTGTAAACAGGGAGGGGGAGTCTCCTCCCCCTCCCTGTTAATTGGCTAGTCGGACGGGAGTCCTGTGTGTTAGTGGAAGACACAGGATTCCTGTCTGACATGTAGCAGACTGATTACAGCGTGGTGACGTCACCACGCTGTAATCAGTCTGCTAAAGGTCTGCCATAGATCGAGGTGTCTATGGCAGGCTTTAGAGCACCTGATGTTATGCTATATATAACTAGTTTCTGTCCCTATAAAAGAAATCCTGAGAAAAAGCTATCTTCTAAGAATGTATGTCGGTAATTACACTAACCACATTCTATATATGTATTCTATATACAGTATTTGTTAGGCATGTACTACACTTTACATCATGTACATGATTAAACATAGGTGGAATGAGATGAGACAGTAAAATATAATTTTTTCATTCTAGTCAATCAATAATGAAATCAACATGATACATTCATATGGTCCTTAAGAGGCAAAAATTTGTGCATATAAATATATAGTGTTTTAGAAGTGTTATATATAAAACAAAGTGTATCACATGGACTGTTAACTTACATATGCTGTAAAGTTTAGCATTGGTTTGAGAACTGTTGGGTAGTTGTAAAATTCACTGTAATAATCTTTATCAATCACATAAATACTGGAAGTTTGGTTCTGTGAAATACCTGAGGAAACAGAGCATAACATATTATTACCAATCAGTCTAAATTCAGTAACAACTATATCTGCAAATCTTCCAAATTATAAAAATAACCCACCTACACTGCACTGCAGTATATGGTGTGTTGTTTAGATATAGTCAAGACCATAATTATTAATACCCCTGGCAATTTGTGAATTAAAGTTACTTTTATTCAACAAGCTATTTTTTGACCGGAAATGACATAGGTGTCTCCCAAAAGATAATAACACAATTTAAAATAGGCATTTTTGGGGGAAAATTTCCCAGCCTTTATTTACATTATTTAATTGCAGACCAGCTTCTCGCATGTCTCCACAGGTATTTTTTTCATCTTTACCAATGAGCTCCAAATCTTTCAGGTTGGAGGGTCTTCTTGCCATCATCCTGATCTTTAGCTCCCTTTACAGATTCTCAATTGGATTCAAGTCAGGACTCAGGCTGGGCCACTCCAAAACATTAATGTTAATGTCTGCTAACCATTTCTTTACCACTTTTGTGTGGGGTTTGGGTCATTGTCATGCTGAAATGTCCACTGGTACCCTCTGCAGACTGCCTGATGTTTTCATTGAGAATCCTCATGTATTGCTCTTTTTTCATGGTGCCGTTTACTGTGATTAAGTTCCCTGGTCCATTGGCTGAAAAACAGCCCCAAATCATTAGGTTCCCACCACAATGTATGACAATGGGGATAGTGTTCTTTGAGTTGAAGACTTCTCATTTTTATACTCCAAATGAAGGAAACAACATAACCAAACAATTAATTTTTTTTTCATTTGGCCATAACACAGAAGACCAAAAGTCTTCTTCTTTGTCCAGATGAGCATTTACAAAGGCCAAGCAAGCTTTTGTGTGCCTTATCTGGGGAAATGGCATCCTCCTTGGTCTGCATCCGTGGAACCCAGCAGTGTGCAGTATCCGTTAGGTTGTCTGCCTTGAGACATTGCCACCAGCAGATCCCAGATTTACCAGGATGGCTTAGTGGTGATTTACTTAGTGGTGATCCTTGGATTCTTTTTCACCTCTATCACTATCCTCCTGGCCAGCACAGGTGTCACCTTTGCCTTCCGACCACGTCCTCTTACGTTTACCACAGTGCAGAACATCTTGTATTGTTTAACAAAACTTTGCACTACACTGTAGCCATTGGAACTTGAAAACATTTAGATATGGCCTTGTAGTCCTTTCCTGACTTGTAAGCAGCCACAATGCACAGCCACAGGTCCTCACTGAGCTCTTTTGTCTTAGCCATGACAGTCCACAAACCAACTGCAGAGAGCTGCTGTTTTTCACCTGTTGATTTGATTAAAACAGCTGTTTCCAATTAATCAGGATGATTAGGATGCTTTAGAACAGATTGGACTATTTGGAATGGTATAAAACTTTGGATTTTCCCAGAAACTGGAAGGTTTGTGAAGAGTATGAATAATTTTGGACATAACACTTTTTGCTCAAATGTAAATAAAAGCTGAGAAATGTTTTTTTTTTCCACAAAAAATGCCTCTTGTACATCGTCTTAATATCTTTTGGGCAACATTCCCCGTCAAAAAACAACTTGCTGGTTGAATAAAAGTAACTTTAAGTCAAAATTTGTATGAATATTTATGGGCTCGACTGTACACAAGGTTTTACTTAGTAATGATTTTTTGAAGAACCATTTTTTTTTTTGAAGAATCAGTGGCAAATCCTTAGTAATCCAAAATGCCTAATCATAAAAATCCCATAGTTATACTCAAACCTACCTAGTTTACAGTGCAATCATTTTCATTGACCTTCTATTCTTCTATTATGATATCTTCAGTGATGAAAATGCAGTGTGTAGTTCCAGAGAATATTGCTGAACGAGTGTGTACAGACACATATACTGGCGTGATTCCTTTTTTCACATAAAAAACATAATGTACATAAAATTCTTAATGTAAACCTCCCATATTGGAATAATGGGAGTCTGCTGACTTATTTTTTAGAAGCTGTTAACTCCCTGGCTGTCAGTGTTTTTATAGCTTATTGAGTCACCTAGACTTTATGTTTGTTCCAGCTTAGTAACTGAGCACTGATGTTATCGAAAGTATGGCAGCTATGAAAGCTTATATTATAGTAAGCAAATGCAGCAATTGCTCAACATGGACCTAAATGCTCCAGACCAGCAAACTGCTGATTAATCAGTTCTAAAGTACATTCGCTAACTGGTAGTTATCCTATGAATTATGTCACTATTTCACTGATTGGTAAGCATTGGCATTTTACGGCAGTGAATATGCCAATTTCACTAGATAAGTTTAGTGTTAGGGATGTGGGCAACCAGCATGGCTTGGAATCAAAGACAAACACCTTATCCCTGTACTTCTTCCATTTTCCATTTACTTCTTCCAATATGGAGAGGCACCATGGCTTTACCTCAGACAGGTAAGCAACCCAGAGTGTGGCTCAGAGTGAGTAATGCTTGTAAACAAACTTACCTCGAGCTATACTCTCAGGAGGTTAATGTAGCAGTGCTTGCCATTGGTATTCATGTGACCTTGTTTGTGTGTGGTGTCATCCCTTGCATAGGTAAGTCCTGTTGCAACCATATTCTGGGACAGCACAACTAGCCTCTGGAGGCTAAATCCTATCTGTCAACCATCCCATTTTGGTCAGGAAAGTCACGTTTTTTGTGCAACTTTCCCGGACAAATCCTGATTTCAACAAATCCTGGATTTTTTACCAGATTTAGAAATCGGGGGATCTTAGAATGGAAGGGGCAGTACTGTCCCTCCTAAGATCCCACCATCCTCATGCAGATGATGTTTGAGAGTTAGTAAAGAAAGTAATGCCCCCTCCCTCCTAAGTTAGCCGGCTGCTAAATAAAGGGAGGAGAAGTATATTTCCCGATTACGGAAGTGGCGTTCGTTACGTAACATAAGTTTTCCCTTATTCAAAAAGGGAAAAGTTGACAGGTATGGAGAAATGGGGTCTCAACTATAAGCAAAGAGTGCAATGGAGATATGGGGATTTAGACCTTGGTCTGCATTGACATTGGACCAGGGACTTACATCACAAAACTCTTTTAATATGGGAGAGAAAAGTAGATGAGCAAACACAACCACATGATGTGTTTTTTTCAGATCTAAAAAATAATAAACAGTATGTTATTTATTTTTTACAACAGAGATCTAAACCTTTGGCCAGTCAGTCCTATGTTTTACTGGACCACTAATGACGAAGAAGTAGGTCAGATAGAAAGCTCTGTAATAAGAAATGAAAACTTGGAAGACTGAGGACATCTTGTGGCAAAAAGAAGGTATTGCTGAGGAACTTTTTAAAAGCTTTAAGGCTGAACACTTTAAGTAGCTGAATATACAGATTTTATTTATCAGGAATACATTACACAAGTATTAACTTTACATTACATATAGTGAATAACCTGAAGTAAGCATTTTTTCAGTGCTAAAATATTACTGCAAAGGATTACAGCCAGATTCTGTATTTCAATGATTTATGCTCCCGCCCACTGTCCCAAAACGAAGGCTTCCACCTAAAGTTTTGGGATTTGTGTTGGATTGGGCCGTGTAAATACCTTCTGTTTTAAGAAGGCTTGATTTGTGCTTTGCACTGCTCGAGTTGAGGGCTTTTTGATTCCTTTCATCCCTTCTCACCATAACCTTCACGGGTACTTCTGTTTGTTCGGCTTACAAGCCCCACACCATAGAGCCATGGTTTCCATGCACTGCACTGATGATGGCCAAGCAGCCTGAAACAGCTGTATGCAGTTTGGAATAAATGGCTCTGTACCAAAAAGGCTATATTTGCACTGTACACCAGCGGTTTCTGGATGTGCATCTGGCTGATGGGGCGAAAAGGAATAATTTGCATGGCTCCGCCCACTGTCCCAAAACAAAGGCTTCCACCTAAAGTTTTGGGATTTGTGCTGGATTGGGCCGTGTAAATACCTTCTGTTTTAAGAAGGCTTGATTTGTGCAATGATTTATGGTATAACTTTGGGACTGGCTACACAGTTAGGAAATCCCTAGTACAAAAACACCTATGAGCATATTAAAAAGATACGTCTGTGTTTATCCAAGTTTACTTTACAGAGAAAAATATATTTTTTTCTCAAATATGCAGCATTTTAATAGGGAAATATCAGGTCACTGCTCTAAGTAAATAATGTGCAACTGAATCTTTTGAGGTCACTGCTGTTCAGTTTGCACATATATGTTAAAGGGTGGAATTCCACCATCGTAAGGACCCCATATAATATATGTACAATTTTTGTTCTACCAAAACCATGTAATATGAGGATATTTCTAATCCTTCCAATAACTATGTGTCCTATTAGGGAGGACCCGCACTGCATAGTTGTTGCTAGATCTATAGCTTATTGTATGGAGTGATCTAAAGGTGTATGGGGGGGCTTTAATAATGGCTAAATAAGAAATACATGTGACGGATGTAAAAACAGCTGGTCCATATTTCAAACCCTGATTCTCATACACAATAACTTAATTCAATAGACTGATGTATTACTTAAATTCCATGGCTCTTACCTTCCTAGAACTAGAAGCATGAGTAAAGAATGTACACAGATAGATGCCTGAAGGCTCAAAATCATATTTAAGAAGACTAGAATGCATGCCATTATTTGCATTCCTTATGCCTAGGTTCAACTTATTCAGTTTTTCCTACAGTGTTCTCTAGAACAGGATGGTGTTTACTTACATTTTTAACAGAAAATGCTGAATATGTAATAGCATATAGAACGGTCTGAATAATAAAAAATGTGCCTCACCTGTTAGCTCCTCTGTGACTCCAGCAAAAACATCCAATGGACCAGCAAAGGTCCTGGTATCAGAAGATGCTTCTTCATATCGCAGAAAATTTCTCAGCTCTGAATTTGTAAAAGTAAATGCTGAATATCCATTAATCTACAGATGCATAAAGATGGAAAAGTCCAGAAGAAATGTCATAAAAGATATAAACAAAGTTGTCATACAAATTACATCTTTACTGTGATGCTATAGTAAACGAGAATTCGCAAAGATCTTAAATATAGTGCTATATCTTTGTTATCGTGAATATAAAAGATTTTATACATCAGCAGTTTTGAAAATATGCAAATATCAGCAATTTTTATTCCGAAAATCTTTTCCGCAATAAGGCTTATATTGACTAGAGATCACATATTTTTGAATTTACGAATTTGTTGTGAATGTTAGAAGAAAAATTTGCAGTTTTTTGCGATTATGAAATGTGCCTATGCTGCTCATCACTAGTCCATACAATGACATACTTAATCAGTGGGTGATAGAAGTTGTCCTGTTATATTTGTATTTCACTGAAAGCTGAAAATGTTATGATGTGCACCAGATGGGCTAAATAAAAAAAATTTTGGTTCTTTTGCAGTGTTTTAAAATGTAAATGTGGCAAATGCACAGCTAGTTTAGCAACCTGTACTTATTTGCATTCCACTTACCTCATATATTTTGGTGACATTTCTTCTATGAAAAATAGTGGAATAGGATAAGGTGACATTCAGCTTTCCTTTTACAGGCATGCCATAGTTATACCTGCAATGCATCATAACAGTTATAGTGACAACCAAACTTTGTTAATTACCCACTATTTTGTTAACTTGTGTTGCACTTGTTAATTATTCTGTATTTAAGATGATGTATGTAAATGTTGACTAGGCTGATTCTAAGGTTACTTAATACTACATCCCGCAATTTTTACAATCCTAAAAATCAGAAGGACCCTTGACTCCACAGGAACCAATAAGTGACTTTTCAGGTATCAAAGTCGAGATGTGTCCTTTTATTGTACATTCGTTGTAAAATAAGAACAGGCAGAATTTCAAAAGGGCAGTATGGAATTTTTAAAACTTTTTTGTAAACAAAATACCATTGGTGTGCTTACAAGTGTATTTCTTGCAGTTAAGCCGACCATATACGTCTCGATCCATGGCCAGCTTGTAGCAGACTCCTCACAGCATGGTGAAGTCACCACGCTGTGAGGAGTCAGCTAAACGACTGACAGGAATCCTGTGTGCTCCATTAACACAGGGATTCCCGTCAGATTGTAGCCAATTAACTTGGAGGGGGAGGAGACTCTCCCTCCAAGTTAACTGCCTACAACAGGATCAGCCACAACAAGTGGTCGATTGCCCGCAACTATGGCCAGGAATCAGCCCGTCTATTGCCGGCTTTAGACAACCAGTTGTGATTTATGAATGTTCTTTTAAATCTTTAAGTTGGTGGTGAATGAATAATCTAAGCCATAGATAAAAAATGATTATTATAGAGAGATTTTATTTGAAAATGTACTTACTTGGCATTAACTGTGCCTTCTAATGACCCACTTTTTATTGACTGATATGAGGGGGTAGACAGCAGAACTTCAAACTTGGGTAAAACTAAAGAATAATGAATACTTCATTAAGCAATGCTTAAATGTAACATGCCATTAAAATTGCCATTTGTAAAAAATCTCTGCAAGTACAAGTAAAGTAATAATAACTGATATTATTAATGGTTTGTTGTTCCATTTTTGCTATTTCTTACAGTTGCAACTTGTGATTCAGATTCTATTCTCTCAAGACTAAATGAAATGGAGGTAGCTGAACTAAAATATTTGCAACATGCAACAATTTCTGGCTAATAATGACAGAAAACACACATGTAATAATGGGGCCTGTTGGAGAGAGGCAAGTGTATCATTAGTATTTATTGCTTGAGAATGAGTTGTTCATGTGTGTAGGCAGTGCCGTTCCTAGCCGTTTGGGGACCCTATGCAATTTCTTGCTTAGGGCCCCCCTGTCGACTGGGGGGGTCAGCAGCTCATGCTGCTCAGATCTGTACAGGAAGGGTGCCGGATATGCTTGCGAGGGAGGGCGCTGTTTCCTACCACTTTTCACCAGCCAACCAACCAAGGGAGACAATTAAACTTGCAATAGGAAATTTTATTCAATGAAAAGTATTTTTTGGGGGGCCATGCGCATGTCCCCGGTATCAGTGACTGGGGGAGAAAGTATTGTTAGCCATGACTTAGTAGCTTTATTCTTCTCATAAAGTATAGAGTAATAAACTCCTTTAAATGATGTTTAGTGTAAAAAAGAAATCTAGAAATGCAGATTCGGTATGGGGCCCTATGTGCATGCATATATGGCATAGCGGGAGAAACAGCCCTGTGTATAGGTAAAAACTGGTTTTGGAATCACTGGACCATACCATTCTTCTCCCTCTATCTCTTCTATTCTTCAGTCTCATATATCTGTGTTTAGGCAGTGCCGTTTCTAGCCTTTCGAGGACCCTTTGCAGGTTCTTACTTAGGGCCCCCTGTCGACCGCACGCATATTCAGCATAGCGGGAGAAACCGCCCTGTATGTAGGTACAAACTGGTTGTCGTTTTGGCATAACTCGACCATACCATTTTTCTCCCTTTATCTCTTCTTTCTATTCTTCAGTCTCATATATCTGTCTTCAATATTAATTAATAATTTTAGAATTTTAGATGGTGTTTGGTGCATACTTATGCAACATGTCATTAGGGGAAGAGCCCTAAAATACATCAAAACTCAACAATAATTAAAATCTGTAGTTATTAACCTCCTGGGTGTTACATCTCGAAGCCAGTACGGGAGCAGTTTGATATTGGATCAAACTGCACCCATGCTGGGATCGGGCACAATCGCTGATTATGAGAAATACTTCTTACGGCCCTGAAGGTGGTGGTGGCACCATTAATGGAGGGGTCGTTGCTGTTCCCTGCACACACCACCGCATTTAATTGACACCAGTGGTGTCTAGAGAGCGGGGAATCACTGTGGAGTACACTGTACTCTGCTGCGATTGCAGCTTTTCTTGTTGTCATCCTGACATTCTGTAGTTAAGACTAGAGATGGTCAGTGAGTTGTCACATTTTTTATATAACACACTTTATATTAGCATGCAAATGCATACAAATTGTATGCAGACTGAAACTGAGCCATTCGGATACAACGGCGCTGTGCTTGGTTCAGTTTCAATTTACATACCTCTTGTTGAAATGTAGGCATCTCATTAACCATTTCTAGTTTAGACTAAAAGTACCGTATTTTTCGGACCATAAGACGCATTTTTTCACCCCCAAAATTGTGGGCAAAAAGGGCCTGCGTCTTATGATCCGAATGCGCAACCCCCGCGGCCACTCGGCCGTCGGTGGTCGCACCTTGGCTTCCTGCCAGCTCTCCCGGAACGGAGATTACCCGGGGAGCTGACGGAGCTGTCAGATGTGAGATGCCGGCCGATGTCTGGCTCTCCCATCTGTACTGTGTATTTTCCTATGACAGCAGAGCTTAGAGCCCTGCACTGGCATAGGCAATGAAGAGAGGCATAGATGAACTTTCATCTATACCTCTCTCCTGTCTGTGGCAACTGCAATCACTCTGCAGCCCCCACGGACACAGAAAATGCAACATCGGCAGAGACTGAGAGGAGAGGAGAGCAGACAGCCCGCCCCCCCCCCTCTCCTCCTGCAGATTAGTGTTAAGTATGATGTTCTGCTGAGAGTGTACTGCTGCTAGTGACACCTACTGGCTGAATTGAATAGTGCATCCATTAAATTCATTGCATTAACCCAATTGATGTGAAATTTTTTTATCTTTTTTCTCTGGTTTTCCTGCCCTAAAAACTGGGTGCGTCTTATGGTCCGGTGCGTCTTATATTTTGAAAAATACGGTATGTTTGTGGACATACATTACACAGCTGTAAACAACAATTTATAGCAAAAATGTGCAGCCAATTGTGAAGTAAGTGTTGGAGACTAGGATGGGTTTGATCTGTACACTAGGATTCTAAAAAATATTTGTAAAAATTGCAATTGTTCATATACAAAACCAAGTACCAGGTATGACCTTCTTTACGCAAACAACTGTTTCATGGTTTAATTTTCCCATTTGTTAGGCAACAAGGATAGTCCACCCTTGCAAAAAATTGTATGATGTCATTTATATTTGTAATTATAGACAATGCATTAGTAAGGGTCCCCATACACCTTACAATCTTACCATACAATTTCTGTACAATTCTTCCACCAAAACCATGTAATATGCGTAATTTCTAACCTTCCAAATACTATGTTTTCTTTTAGGAAGGCCACTATACTACAGAGTTGTTGGCCATTTTCACAGGACTTCTTTATAGGATTTCCAGACCTCCTCAGAAAACCCTTTGGTTTTATGGAGTTGACATTTCACGTGTTGTTATTATTAGTAATGTTTAAGTTTTTTCAGAAATATTTATAAATGAAGGACTTTAAACAATACAAAACTATTTATGAATCCAACTTTGCTTACCATACTGGGTTACAGTAAATGTTTGGTAATGCAGTTGATGCTGTAAAACAAAAGTGGAAACAAGATTAGATTTCCATACCTTTCATGACATGATTTTTACACTGTGCTACTGATAAAAGAGATTTTTAAAACCCAGACCAGTAAACAAAATGTTAATGTTTCCCACTGTTCTTCAGCAACCAAGAGAGACAATTAAACTAGCAAAAGGAAACTTGATTCAATGTAAAGTCATTTTGGCCATGCACATGTCACTGTGATGAGTGACTGGGGGAGAAAGTCTAAAGCCTCCCATACATGTTTATGATGTCATCATGCACGGTCAATCGGACGGACGGGGACATGTCCTTAATGGCCTAGATCAATTTGGTGGGCTATTTTGGCCCTTTAGGCTTTAGATTGCCACCCGATTTTTTGGCCGACCGCCGTGAGCGCGACTGAAAAATCAGGTGGAAATCTAAGCGTGTATGGAGGTCTTTAGTAGCTTTATTCTTCTGATAAATTATGGAAGTGAGTAATAAACTACTTTTAATGATGTTTAAAAAAGTTTAGGGTCAAAAGTTAATCAAGAAAGTCAGGTTCAGAGTGGGGTACATAATTTATTATTCCTTCCTCCCCACCTCTATCTAGAGATCTTTAGCTTTAATATCCAGGTCTCATCACTGTTCTTAGGACTTGAGAGGCCTAAGCCAAATTAATTGGGGTAAGTTTCTTGTCAGAATGAGGTGGATTTTTAAGGCACCATCAAATATTCACAGTAAATCAAAAGTATATTACACATGCTATTAACAAAAGTAATAAATACACATTAAAAACACACATGAATTCATCATAGCAAAGACATGCTTGTACATTACAGTGACTACATGTCATGCTTGACAGCATATCCCATCCATTTTATTACTTTTGTTAATAAAATTTGTAAAATACTTTTGATTTACTGAGAATATTTGACAGTGCCCACCTCATTCTGACAAGACACTTCCCCCTATTAATTTGGATTAGGTCTCTCAAGTCCTCTCGAACCTAAATTTACCAAGGGTGTGGCACATATTAATTAATGTTAGTTTGATACGAGCACCCCCCCCCCCCCCCCCCCCCCCCCCCCACATTTTCTATTCACTGTTCTTCTCTTGGCAGTTAATCCAGAGGAACTACTACAAGACATATACTAGGACAACTACTATGGACAGCTGCAGAGTGGAGAAGGCAGCCAGGTCTTAAATTGTGCGCCAGGCAGCCAGGTCTTAAATTGTGCGTAACATTTTGAGGGTATTGAAGGTGTATAAAAAGCACATTATTCTTTACTCCAAAGAAAATGTAAATATCTCCTTTAACGATAAGCCATGCAACATGCTGGCTGTCAGTCCATCTAGTAACAGCCCTTCATGTTGCAATAAATGTAAATGTACTTTCTTGGTACTGTGACGCCATATAAAAAGTGTGCCATGAAGATATAAAGATGAATGTGTAATAAACCAATTCAATTTATCTAAGCTGTCTCTCCAAGAATCTCACATCTGCTACCAATTGTGAACATTTTGGAAAAGGTGTGCACAATCACATCTTCTATCCAGCTGTGACCATTGCCAGCTTTTCTAACCTAAGTTTAACCTTATCAAAGAAGCAAAGGCAGCTGGGCTTGGTTGATTGTTTTGCTCTGTGTCTTTTGATGTACACTATGAAGCATATCAAAAGAAATGTTCCGTATTGTTTAAAAAATATCAATTTCACTCAGAATTCAATCAGCTGTTAAGAATCCTAAATATTTTTTCTGCTTGCTTTAGAATCGCTACCACATGCCTATGTACTCCCATATTAGTTGGCTTTATCTGACCTCTACTTAGGAACAAATGCATTGATTTGATGAATTGGTTAACTTATTTTTTTTTCTAAAACATTAAAAAGAATGTAATATTGAAATAGTGAGGTGTAGTTGGAGAAATAAATGAAAACCCCCTGGTAAGTGTTTACAGACTACAGGGTTTCTAAACCAATTTACCAGGGGGACACGTTCATTATGGTACATTCACTAAACCATCAGGGCTGTTTCCCCTGTTGACCAGGGGGGTGCTATTCAAATCTCAAGCAGTCGACTGGGGGGTGTTTGGTGGCATTGAAAACCTGAGCAGCTAACCGTGGGGGGAGGAATAGAATTGAAATCACAAGCAGCTGACAGTGGGTGGTGGAGATGTTATTGAAGTAACATGCCGCTCCTCCTTCCCCTTCTTAAGCAGGGAACAGACGGCTTGATATTTGAGCCGTCTGATGTTCCCTGCAGCAGTGTGATGCCATCATCATGCTGCTGTCAGATATCGGAGGAGCTGGAGAGACAGCTTTAGACTGATGGTCTCCATGCAAAGCAACGGACATCGGCCGTGATTAATGGTCATGTCCGATATCTAAGTTTTTCGAGCGGAAATCATTGGTTGGAATGGCCGCATATGAGCCAGATAGATGGGCATGGGCGCACACGGCACTCGAAGCTGCCATCGATCTGGCCCATATCTTCATGTGTGTACCCTGCTTTATCCTTCTCCACATCAGCAGCTCGTGCTGTTCATGCGGATATGCGTGCGCAGAGTGGCATCCGGGTCCTCTGGCATCCCTGGGGCCCTATGTTAATGGATATTCGGCATTGCATGAAAAACGGGATACCATAATGTAAGGAAATAAATCAGCATTATATGGAAGTACCATATTGGAAGGCAACAAAACATTGTAGCATAATATGTTCAGAATGGCTCAAAAAACTATGCCCCTTATGTTTTTTGCTTTTAGTAACTTAGGGTAATGGTATAAGGCAAGTAATATTTTGAAGTACACAGTATATTAAAACAATACCCAGCATTATGGCAGCTGTTTCTAGTGTGATTTTATATAAATCAGACACTATTTCTCTTCCTCTTAATCGATTTAAGAGATTACCATGCTAATAAAAGCAATGGTAAACACACATTCAGCTTTCATAACTGAAAGCTTACTGTCCCTGACCTGTTTTTCTCCAACAGAACTAAGCAGTGCATGTATTATGCATGACTCGTGGTTTCCTGAAACATCAGTAAGTGTCCACTTGCCTGTAGAGTGCACATCGTCCCTTCCATATTGCATCTGCTTATTTCTCATAAAGATCCATAATTCAGAATGCTCTGCTAACCAGATTTTGCTCAGCTAGGCATCACATTCACTGGCTGGTAGATTGTTGCAAAATAAATAACATAAAAGCATCTGACATAGAAGAGAAGAGCCCATATATCTCATAAGGTGAAGCCTACTGCCATTAAAGATGGGCAGGTCAACATCAAAATATGTCCCCTGCTCCTTGAGACCTATAGATGTGACTTTAGAACATTGAACACTGTTTTAGCGCATGTCATATGTATTTAAATAAACATTAGAAGATATTTGAGGCACACAGCCATCTGATAACTTTACCTTAACACATTGGCAACTCTAAGGCTGGGTCTACACTACACCGCCCCTGCAACCGCGGGGGGCATTATGGGCACGTTAATCAAAGTGCCTGCTGTTATGGCGCTGTTTACTGCACGGTATTCGCTGTGTCTGTAATACTGCGTCCTATACATTTCTATTGTTTATCAATGGAGGCGGTACGTGTTTCCAGTGTGTGCGTGGTACGCCCCTGGATGCCCAACACCCTATGGGAAATAGACTGGCACGTCATTTCCCATAGGGATTGCAGGGGGAAAACTGTGCAGAATTCTATAGTGTAGACACAGCCTAATACTTGAATATAGTATACACTGGGCAGGATGTAATCACAATATTAGAACTCTTTCTAGACAATATTCACTGTGTATTCCATATGGGGGGCTAGACAGGTTTTTAAACATTGACACTTGTTAATTAAAGTAAAAAATCTAAATTTAACTTCATTGTTTGAAAATGGGAATTTACCTTTATAAACTAGGCACAGCTTTGCAATAACAAATCCACCACACTTTTCAATTTACCCCATGGTATATCTATAAACTTATGGAAGCTGACCCTCCTATAGGTTTTCACTTAACTTTTGTTTCTCTTCACATAGACCTTCGGGGACTTATTGACCAACTCTTGTTAGTTTAACACTGTCCATTGTATGGCCATTAACTATCTACAGTTTTTCTTTTCGTTGTTTTACAGCTCACCTTTTACCTTGTTTTGTACATAAATATTATATTTTTGCATATGCCTTACTTTCCTCAATCAAAAACATATTTAAAAAAATTGATAAAAAACTATGTAAAAACCATTACTTAACATTTTCAATTATAAGGTTTGTTTTGGGAGAGTGGAAGGTTTTAACTCTCTTTTAAGTCAGTTAGGACAATATGCAAGTGTTTACTTTCCAGAGACATTAGAGCAGAACAAATACTGTCACATTAAATAATATTGTCTCTGGAATCTAAAGCTAAAATAAACTTCGTACATGCAGAATAGTATATAGTAAAAAGTAAGTGTGAAGTCTTTTGTATATTACAGCCATTACCTAACTTCGGTTTGGACTCCACCTGGTGGCCAAACTGCACTTTTTCTACTGTGAAAGCTATCTGAAAAGTTTTACTGATGTTTTTAAGGCTTACAATTCTCTGCTATTTACACCACTCCTCAGTCTTAGGCCAAGCACTGGAGCCTGTGAGCCTTTGCGGCCACATCCCTGTGTTCCCTTGCAGAGAGAGCATCATGTGAGATGTTTTCACTCTCTCTGATGTGTGTTTTTTTTGGG
>CM070035.1:77597044-77607316 GCA_036250615.1 Ptychadena robeensis | reverse complement strand
CAATACGAACTTCAGGGAGAGGTTTCAACCACCCTCTGGACCTCGGTCCGTTTCCTCTTGAAAGCTATTCATGTCTATGTCCGTGATCAGGGGCGATGGGCCACCACCTCTCACGGCTCACGATGCAAAATGCAGTGATCCGTGTTCTAGATCAGGGGCCGCACCACAATTCTAAACGTGGGAGACCGCTATAGTGGGGGCAAGCCCTTAGAGCATGTTTCCATTATAGAGATCTGCCACGATTCCAATCCACCTTCAGGTAGGAATTGGGGGTGGGACAGGACAGGTTAAAAAACAATGGATGGTGGTTTTTAACTGCATCCATTCATGTCTCTGGCTGTGATCAGGACCGATTGGCTGCCACCACACGCTATTGCAGCCAATAGCAAATGTAGGGATGAGCCCCATCAAACACATGGCTCCAATCTCCCGCGATCTCTGTGCCGCGATCATAATCACAGGAGATTGTCTAAGTGGAAACAAGGCTTTAGTAATACTGGACGTGAAGGGAGGTAAGTAAGCTGTGGCTAACTTTCAGTAAATAGAGGAAAAAATAGCACCAGTCTATTGGAAACAGGACTACCAGAAGAAGCAGAAAAAATATTTGTGGTACTGTAGTCATTGTCTCTGTTGAGAGGATGCCCCTTCTCGTCCAGGTGATTTGTGGAGCCACTGTGAGGGCTGAGAAAACTACATGCTGCACTAAGCAGCTGCAGTCTAGCATACTGTTTTTTATTACAGAGTTTACTTTGGCTTTAATAGTGCTCAGCAATGCCTTCTTTTATCTGAGGTTAAAAGTAGCTGGCTAATGCAATAAAAATTAATAAAAAATGTGTTGTATATATAGCTAAAATATTTTTGTTGTTTTTTACTTTAGCCTTTCTTTTGACTTGCACTATGTAGAAAACGTAGGCTTGACCCGCATAGACCCGCATAAATGACAGTTTAGTGTAATATTGTTATAATTTAATACTTACTCTGTAATATTCATCTTCTAATAATGAAGCCAGAATATAAGCAGTGAGGGTTACCGGACCATTAAGGCCACCCTGGAGCTCATAGTGAATAACACGGCCAGGCTCAGAAAATTCACCCGTCACTACATCTTGGTACTTTACTAGCCACTGGACTGTTTGATTCAAAACATCAGGGTTTATAAATATAAATGGTCTGGCCTGAAGGAAGCATCGAAACACAAAAGCTGAAAGCCTGCAAAAAAATAAAAAATAAATAAACAAAGGAATTGATTTATTCATTAAAAATAGCCTTGTTATGAGAAGATTTGTGAATAAAATTTTTTTATAAAAGAATATCACACAAAATAGGAAATGACATGCTTGTTCTTACCCTTAATTGCAGCCAGCAGCCTATTAGTGTGTACATTTTAGTCGTTTGTCCTCACTGTAGTGATCTGCTGCGATTTCAATCGTGATTCTAATCGCAGGAGACCGTTGGAGACAGCGGGAGACTGTGGGAGACTGCTGGTTGCTAGTGATCTCCTGTGGTCTCCTGTGATTAGAATAATTGCGCGGAGATTGCTAGCACCTGCAGGCAGGAAATGGGGACATCTTGCCCCACATCGCCTGATTGGGCCCATAGAGAATAATTGTGTGCGGTTAAAAATATATGAATATGAGTTTTTAACCTCGAACGTTGATCTCTATTGCTGTGATCAGGGGAGATTGACCGCCACCATCCGTGGCCTGCAAAAACAGGGTGACCTGTGTTCTAGATTGTGGGCCGATGCCCCTGATCAAAGACATGGCCACAATCTCTCGCGATCTCCGCACCGTGATTATAATCGCAGATCTCTACAGTGGGGACTAGCCCTTAGGGTCATACAAATTACCAAAAGCCCAGATAAGCTCCTGCAAGCTAAAGGGTTTTACTAACTATTACTAGATGCCTGTTTCAGGGCTTCTGGCATAAAAATGGGGGATAACAGGTGAACGTTACAGACAATGTGTGCTTCAAAGTAAAAACCTTCATTAAAAAGTAATGAAGGTTATTTTGATATTTTAGCAGTTATATATATGTATATGGAAAAGTGGTCCTTACCAGGTACTTCCAGAAGTATCAGAGTTTCCAAATGCACTAAATGAACCATCACTTCTCCTATAATATAATTCATTTTCATAGCCTAGACATACAAAAACATAAAGGGTATCTAATGTCATAAATTTTAATTGCATATCTGAAGGGCATGTTCTTAATCAATTACCAATGCAATTCCTTGTCTGCCAACTTATGTACTGCATCAGTTGGCAGACATAGTATAGTACAATATAGTACTTTATCTTTGTAATTGCAATTATTCAAGATTTTCTACATCAGTACCCCAAACAATACATTCATTGCGTTCACAATATGCACATGTACAAATGACAATGATGGTAATAACCACTGGAGATCACGAATTCTCAAATTTACAAATTTATTGTGAGTATTAGGCCAAACATTCATGTAAATTGGATGTAGACTGAAGTGAGACAATCAAGCATAACAGTACAACAATAACATGTCTGAATTTTGGCATCTTATTGAACATCTCAAGTACACGCATGGCCTCATTAGACCCCACGAAGACCTGGGAGAGAGCTATTAATTACATTCTGGTATGCTGATGTATATAAAGAATTTGTCCATCAATTCTTTTTGTAAGAATCAAGTGAATCATAGGTTTTGTCAATCAATTAACATACCATGTTGCATATTCTCAATTGCTCTTGCTCTTATGAACTCAGTTCCTTGGTTAGTAGCATTTAAGTACTGAAGGACATAGATGTTTGGGGCAAGGTAAATCATGTTTTGTTCACCACATCCACAAGGCATTTGTATCAAAGACTCCAGACCATCGATTGTGGATACAAGGAGATTACCTGTTTCAAAATAATGTTAACATATATAAAACATGTAAGTAAAACTACAATAGATACATATATAATATATAAATGATCTAACATATTTGTTCAATTATAGAAAATGTTATTTAAGAATCATGTTTGCATTCTTGGCACAACAAATATCATAGTTGCAACTTAAATTCAATGAAAATAAATGATGGGGTGCCAGGCTAGCTGAACAAAAGTCCATGATTTTTACAAAAAAGAGTTAATGATCACTTGGTTGCCTCCATCAGATTTGTTTTGTTAGAAAAACATATCAACATTTTATTTGTTATTCAGTTTATATATTTTGAAGAGGCAATCAGGGTACAGTGACTTTCCGCTGGGTTCAGACCCACAGAGAACTTAAAGCAGACCTGCAGCTCAGCCGATACTGCTGAGATCCTCAATCGTAAAAAAAAAAATTTTTGTCTGAAGCAGGAGGGGAGCTTGTTACGAGTGCGCCCTCCCACTGCCTTACGTCGCGCCTAGGTAGCCAAAATGGGGGTTGGGACATCTCTCCCAGGCAGTAACTGTTCACTAGCTGATTCCACCCTTCACCCCCCCCCCCTCCCCGGGGGGCCAGTGATGGCGGAAGCAGCTGCACTTCTCCAGGAGCTAAGATGCCGGCATCCGAACCGAAAGTAAAGGGGGTGAGTATGTTGTGGTGGGTTTTTGTGTAACAGTTTTCCAGCATCTGAACTGCGGACAGGTGAGTATTTATTTTTTGTGTGTTTTTTTCATTTGTATTTAAAACCGCTTTAAAAGAGCAGAAGGACACACCCTTTTCAGACAAAGGATGCATTCACACTATTTGTCCCAGGACAGTTCTTTAACAACATGGTAACTAACACGTAATAACATATTAAAAAAATATTGTAACAATAGCAACCAGATTTACTTCTGTGAAGTGTGAATATGTGCAAACAAAATTCTCTGATAAGCAAATATATATAAGCAATAAATAAAATAGGCAATGAGCAGTCTTCATGCGGGTGCCTGCCCGCTTCTGTGTTCAGAAGATCCCTATTGGGTGCTAATGACACTTGTTCGGAGCTCCGGTGCATTTTGGACATCCAGGTGCATGAATCGTGGCTTTTCCGCCATGCCCGTGTGAATGCTCACTAATTGTTGAGATGTTTTGAAAAAAATTACTTCTATTTAGTGAAAAGGAATGTCTTACCAATAATATTTATGTATGCTTCTTCACTTCCTTCTACAACATCACGGGGGAAAGTAAATGATAACGTTTTTGTAAGGGGGAGATTAGCTCCTGTCATGGTTTTTAAGTCCACAATTGAAGACTGGGAATGATACACCTTTATTCCTTCAGCCTAAAGATGAAAAGTCGAACATTAAAAATACACTGTAAAGGGTTGTTGCATTTGAATATCTATAGCTCTAAGTGGTTAAAACCAGTGAGTGTGATAATACATTGTGGTGCTAAAGCTACTATATCAAAGTGTCAGATCTAGTCCAGTTAGGATTTTTTTTCGGTTTTAGAGCAAGTAGCAAAAGTCTAAACACACCTACTATATCTTCACCAGAAGAAGAAATTATGAATGTTATTGGTGGGCTTATCAGGTTGCAGTTCTCTGATGCACCTAGGTAATTACCCGAACGATACTTTGGATGGGGACCATCTGCCCCCCTCCAAAGTCATTGAAATCAAACAGGGTTTACCAACATCTTGGTTCCCTGTTCGACCGAGCTTTCTTCCTGCTCGAAGGAAGACTGGATGGCTCAAATCTTTAATAGATTCAACCACAATCAAGAGCCGTGAATGCACACAGAGCTCGATTGTGCTTGAATCTGTAAAAAAGCGAGCCCTGTATGCTTAGCTTAAGTCAGGCTCTGGCAGATGATGGTAAACAGATAGATAGTAATGCAAAAATGCAGGAGCATAAAATTGTAGTAAATTCTACAGAATGAGAGAGATATCCCCTAGCATACCTACTTACTACTCAAATACTGAGAAATTAATCACTTTACTTTAACCGCCCTAGCGGTCAGGATGGCAGCATCTCGTCCAGAGCTGCTACTGCTAGTATAGCTCTGGACGAGATGCTGCCGTCCAGCACACATCGGGGCTCTGGGAGCGCATACTCACAGTTCTGCGCTGTCCCGGTGCCCCTGATGTGAGATGCTGGCTGGCAGCATATCCTCCGTCTCTTCCCCCCCCCCCCCCCCCTCCGAGTGACGTGATGACGTCACATCGGGGAGGCGGCGGGAAATTCAAAAGTACAGTACATGAAATGAATTTTCTATGTAGAAAACGGCTTTCAATGTGCTTCTATGTACTAAATCTCGCCAGAATAAAAAGTCTCTGGTGCCCCAGATGTGCCCATATGCAGTAACCCTCTCTTCCCTCGTGTGATTTTACCACATCAATCACACCAGGTTAGAGAGGGTTAACTGCAAATGGGCACATCTGGGGCACCAGAGACTTTATTTGGGTGAGATTAAGTACATTTTTTTTTATTTTCCAGTTTCAGAGGAAAGCAGAAAAATAATGTCTTTACCAAGTGGGTAATAGACATTTGATGCAAGAACCTAAGATTTTTCTCTATGAACAGTCTACCAGGTGATCTCTTGGTCCATTAACGCGCCAGTCAATCCTTTAAATAACCAGTATTTGCCACTACAGGACACAGTAGTAATGTTATAATAGGCAGGATTGCTTTAAACAAAACTTCTGAGTAAACCCCTCTTGTGTGGCCATGCATTTTGATAATAATAATGGCAATGCGATAATAAATATCACATGTGACCATAAATGTTTTTAAGATAATCGCAATGTGATTATTATTATCAAAATGCATGGCCATACTTGCGAATTTACGAATATCAAATCTTCCTGAATTCAAATATTGTCTATGCCACTCATTACTTAGTTACACCTGCTGCATTCCATTGCCAGTCAGTTTAACGTCTTTACTTGTATACCTGTCTGGACAACGTTTAGATTGACCTTTTGAACCGTAACAACACTTTATTTTTGGAGTAGAGGTTATAATTTGAGAATTTTTAAAAATCTCGCAAATGCTTATTTGTGGGGAAATGGGGTGATTTGCTTTTGCAAGACATACTCAATGTGCAAGAAAATTCATGAACATATTTTTTGTTTCATTACTTAGCAAAGGGAGCACATATTTATCTGATTCAATACATTTTGCACAAAGCTCATTAGCATACTGAAAATGGTTTTACTTCAGTAAATCAACCTCACTCTTTCCATTCCATCAATGCATGCATTTACCTTTACTGTTATGTTCTCAGTAACAATTTCAGAGGCTTCTTTGGAAATTGCTTCAACTGTTACTGGGATCTTTCCCAGTTTTTTTGCCGTAATTGGAAACAAGCATGTTTTTGATTTCATAGGGGGAACATGCAAAGTCTGTTGACTTCCTGTACTTGCGCCGTTTGACTCTGCAATTTCAAATGAGTCACCCAGCTGAACTGAAACAAGTACCTGCAAATGTAGAGTACGCATTAAAATCTGGATGGTTCTTTAATACACATGTTAAATAAGTTATCCATATTATGTCTACAGCACCTACAGTATGTATCCATAGTGCAAGGAGTATATATTTAAATCCCTGTACCAGAACCCCTTATTTATATGATTTATACATTTTTATGATTTAAGTTACTTAGAAAATGCAATAGTAAGAGTAACAACGACTTTACATTCTTGTGTTAATAAAACATTAACTATTCCAATTGATTAAATACAATACCTCTGTGTTTTTTTTCAAATGGTTGAATAACACAACTTCCAAGATGAAAATTTCTCCTCTGATTACTGAATACGGGAGATTCAAAGTAACTGACATATCCTGATACACTTGGAGCTGCATGAAAAAACATAAAACCAGAAAATTGCAAGTTGTTAATACTTTATTATCTTCAAATTATACAAGCAAAAAATAAAGCCGGCCATAGATGTACCGATCTATGGTCGACTTTTAGCAGACTCCTCACAGCGTGGTGACGTCAGCTAGTCGGCTAGAGATCGGACAGGAATCCCATGTGTTCCACTAACACACGCGTCAGACTGTAGCCAATTAACTCTGAGGGGGAGGAGACTTCCCCTCCGAGTTAACAGCCTGCAGCACAGTCGGGCAGAAAAAGAACCAGCAGGACGGATCCATGTGCGATCTGACCTACCGGCTCTTTTTGTCAGATCCTCAAGGTGGGCTCCCCTGTAGTTGCGACCGACCAACCTTTATGTGCTCGGCGGGAGCGAGCACAGCGGTTGGTCGGCCGCAACAATGGCCGGGAATCGGCCTGTCTATGGGGGGCTTAAGCCATTAAATGCAATCACATTTGCCATGGATAGTTAGATCCTGATGCAGGTAAAACCTTCTGTAAGCTCTTAATTTACACAACAATTATATATATATATATATATATATATATATATATATATATATATATACATACATATATGTTATTATGTTTTTTTCCAGAATTCTAAGTAAGCCCAATATCAAAGGGTCAGTATACAAAAATGTACAAGATTGATTGATATAAACAATTATAATGTTTCAGGTTACTAAAGCCCCCCATACACCTAAAGATCGATCCATACAATTTCCATTAGATCTACCAACAACTATGTAGTATAGTGTCCTCCCTGATAGTGATTGGAAGCTTTAGAAAGATCTTCATATTACATGGTTTTGGTAGAACAAAAGTTGATTGTACAGAAATTGTATGAAAAGATTGTAAGGTGTATGGGGGCCTTTAGTGATCAGAAAAACTTGCTTGCCAACATACCGCTTTTTATGAATGCTACATGTGTGCCTTCAAGAAAGTTTGGAATGAGTTTTGACTTGCAATGAGCCTGGAATCTATGGCAAATGTTGACCACATTTTGCCATTCACTGTTGGATTTTTCCACTCAATCAATTTAAAAAGTGTTTGTTTTAGGGCGATCATTTGAAAATGCATTCCTTTTCACCTAAATCAATCGACCAAGTGATGGAAATGGAACATAAAATTGGCCAAACCTTGTTCAGACATATTGGTAAATGTCAGTCCATCATTCAAGTATATCTGATAGATTTTCTAGGTGTTTTGATTGATTTCTATCTCAGCATAATATAGAGCTTGTGCACATCTTTTTTTTTTTTTTTTTTTTAAAGATTGACTCGAATCGTATCGAATGAGATAAGTTGTATGCCCACCTTAGGGCCCATTCACATTTCAGCAGTAATACATTATATATTGTATATATTAATTATATGGAATAAGTTTAAATGAGTGTTGAGGTGCCTTAAAGTTTAAATGAATTGAGTAACTAATGCAGTGTGCTACAGTTTGTTTCAATAAATCAAATAATATGTTGCAAAGTAATAGTTTTTAGTCAGGTCTGTGTAAGCAATTGCTGTTTAGCTAGATAATAAGTAGCTGAGCAGTGCATAGACATGTTCAAGGATTATGGAAGTGTGAGACCAAACATATCTGGGCCTAATCAGACAGAGGCCTGAATCAAAGCATCATCCAGTGTAAGTCATTGTAAATGACTGTCAAGAGGCAGATAGGATGTTGGTAAACAGATGTACCAAGGGAGAGCAGAGAACTAGGACTGCAGATCAATAAAACAAGAGCATAGCTATGTATTTTAAAACAAAATTGTAAATCTATCAACCTTTTCACAATTTACCAAGATTTTACACCGAATTCATATATTTATTGGGAAAGTGTGCAAATCCTATGCAGGTTCTCTGCATTTTGTTTTTAAAAGAATGGAAGCCTTCAGAAATATTTAAACTTTGTTTACAATGATTTAGTTTAGCTTCTTTGGCGACAAAAATTATGTTTGGAAGATAAGGTAGCTTTATTGTATTATCCTACAAACTATATCACCTCAGCTGGTCCTTCGGCAAATCCAAGTCCAAGTGTGTCGGAAAGAACAAATGCACTGGCCAACCATGATGTCATAGTGTTTGGAGCCACTAATGGCAGTTTAAGTTTACCCTCTGAGCTGTAGAATAAACAACATACAAACATTAAAAGAACTGGTTTAAAAAGTAAAGTATTTGCTAGGTCATGCAAGGAATTTTTTGGAATGTGCTATCATAACAATTTAATTGTTTATTGTTGAACAAAGTGGGAATAGGCAAGTCTCAGCTGCTGTCTGTTTTACCTCACATCATATATACACAGAACTAAGGAATGATGTCATGTTTATTAAATAATTTAATTATAGTGCTGTCTTGCACTCTTTACAGGTTTGCTTGCTTTTATGTTATATTAAAGTTTATAATTTGTGTCTAAGTTGATGATTGCGCTTTATGTCATGTCATATGTTTTGACAAAGCTAATTCTGTTTCAAAGAACTTTGCAACATAGTACATACATACAGAGAAAGATTAAGTTAAACAGAAAATGGACACATAAAAAACGACTTGGCCATGATATTAAAACAGAGCACCAAACCAAAAAATTATTAGAACCCACATGATATCTGTATTTGATACAGTATATATGATTATGGTGTAAGAAAATAGCCAACGCATTTTAGGGACCACAATGTGTCAATGCACCTTAAAACCCCTGATAATATCTTGCAAATGTGTGTAATCTCTGCTGACAGAGCATTGTGTCAGAAGATCTGTACTATGGGAGCAAACAAGCTTGTCTGCAAGACTAGAGGAACCAGCTGTAAGATGTAAGTTAAAGAGACCACATTTCCCAGGCTAGGGTGAAGAGTATGCATTAGGCCCTGGGACTGCCATCAACTAGAGAGGCATAAAAAAGAGAATGGGGCAAGTAACACAACCACTCGCAGTTGTTATGCATTGGGATGCTTATGGCCCTGTATTGTGAATATATATATTCGCAATGCGAAAATAAATAGCACATGTGACCATTCATTTGAAGGTAATTTTGAGGTGATTATAATTGTGATTGTATTTTCGCAATGCGCTCACAATTATATTAGTAGGATTATTCGCGAAATATCGCAAATTCTAATATCATCACTACTCCTGGTCTCAGCAAGCAGAGAAAGCCTGTAAATGTCACCTTTTCAATAAAGCCCCAGTTATATTTATATCTGCAAGTGCTGTTGTGGACATTGGACTATTTTTGTAATTTGGGATTTGTGTACCTCACAGTGTGTGGCCTAGTGGGGAGGGATAAAAATAGGCAGTGTGCTAGTGGAGAGGCTCTCACCAAGTATTTCCACACTATAGGAGAAATAATACTTTACTGGAGCTAAATGGTCCTATGGAAATCTGCTGTAGAAGGGAGTAGTAGTCTGTTGCCAGAGGAGTTCACAACGATTCTGTAGAACTTAGTGAGTGACCCCACTAGAGAAGAGGGCTGTAGAGTACCCATCCCCACTCTTGGAGCCCTGCTTGTGTTATTGTAGTAG
>CM070035.1:77564733-77596944 GCA_036250615.1 Ptychadena robeensis | reverse complement strand
AAAAACTGGCTGCGTCTTATGGTCAGGTGCGTCTTATAGTCCGAAAAATACGGTAGGTTTAAAAAAAATTTATTTTTTTATTTTTTTGAACATACCATTGGAAAATCAATTAACAGGATTTACATAACATTGTCAAAGGAAGAACTATGACTGATTGTTCTTCTACTTTATGCTTTGCTATTTTTATTCTTGAAAACCCTTGATCAGAGTATATGATGATCCCATTGTGTAGAGTAGACAGCCTACATCCCAGAAAATATGCTAAGACATATGCATTTTCCTAGCTGTAGTTTTTTCTATTATCTATATCTATTTTTGCATGACTATTTAATACAATCATACAAAGCTACAGTAAAACACATGTAACCATAATCTTGTAAAAATAGTTCTGGTAATTAGGTTTATATGTCCATTATGCTCAAATAAGTACTTTTAAATTATATCATTCTGTTGCCTAGTCTGTTGCCTGACCTGTATTAATGAAACTTTTAACTTTTCTGGCTTTTACTTTTAACTTTGTTTTTCCCATTATATTCATTAGATATTACAAATGTTGCCATGGTAATACATGACCACAAATAAAATACAACATCACATCTGTATTTAATATGTATATCATGTTAACATACCTTCATTGGATTGATAGTATGAGCTTATCATTGCATCAGACAAAGTAGTGTACCCCCAAGGCTAAAGGCAAAAAAAGTTAAACTGTTTTTATTATTTTAATGAAATAATTAATAGATTAAATAGGCTATGTTTAGCTTAAACATCCAGTAATGTTAACAACACTTAGAACTAATAACTTAATTTTAAAAGCATGCACAGAATGATGGAAAGCAATGGCAGGCATTCTATCAGTCAAAACAATTAAATATTTTCTTTGGCTGGAGCAAAGGGGCAAAATTTTTGCCTCACCAAAAAGTGTTGCCTTATACCCTGCCATATTACAGGTATTCTTTTATATACAAAGTCAAAAGAAAACAACAACAACAAAGGTTTTTATTCACTTTTTACATGTTAGAAAGTTGTTGACAATCAAATTGAATTGACTAGAAGTGTTGAAGGTGTTTCCAAGGCCCCCAAATCACTTGTTTAACATGGATAGGTTCTAAAAACATATAAAGTATTATCATATTTTGTACACCATAAGACCCACTTCCCCCATAAAATATATTTCTCTTCCATTGGATGCAGTGCTCTATAGACAATGGGGCCTCTAATGATCTGAAAAATACAGTATATCTTATCCAATTAAATCTAGCCACCATGGAATGTTTTAGGGTAGAGTTGTGAATAATAGTGGAACTATGCTCCCAACCATATTCTAGTAACAAAATGTCATACCTTGTGTTGGGAAACGGTATAAATGTAATCTCATAATGTACATGTCTATAGGTGTTACAAGAGTTCCAATAAGTTAAGGGCCCAATAATACTATATGCTCTGTGTTCCCATTACAAAGTCTGTATGCATTACTGCAATGCAGATTGTACGCATTACTGCAACACAGAATGTATGCATAACTGCAATGCAGCGTGTATGCATTATCTGTTCTTCCATTCCGACTTAAGAGGCCTGACACAAGAATATTTCATTAACAATAAAACTTTAAGTTGTACAAGAGGCAGAAACCAATCATATATGCTATATCTACCCACACTGTTTACCCAGTGCCTTTCCACATCTCTTAGTGACTTTAGAGTTCCTTTTTGTGGACCCCATAATATGAAAGAAAAAAAAAAAGAAAAATCTAATAGGAAAAATGGTGTGTCATTATTGGCACAGCTGGGGTAAACATGTGAACAAAGGTCTTAATAATGGTGTGCCTAAGAATTATAGAAAAACATTTTAAGATTTCACTTTCTGATTAGTGTTGAGCTCGAATATTCGATTTTCGAATATTTAGCTCGAATATCGCTATTTCACCATTTCGCGAATATTCGCGAATATATCATCGGATATCCGACGCGATCGCGATTTTTCGCAATCCATTGCAATGAATGGGATCGCGATTATATAATCGCAATGCGATTTTTTTAAACGGAAGTGACGTATATTCTCCCAGTCGAATATCCGAGCTCCATTGACTTGCATGCATTGCGCATATTGGATTGCAATTGCGATTTTAAGATAGCAATTCATGTCGTAAGTGTGGATATTCGAGATTACGAATAGTGAATCGAATATTATGACGGATATTCGCGAAATTACGCGAATTCGAATATTGCCTAGTCGCTCATCACTATTTCTGATACCAGAGACTGAAACATGAGTTTTAAATGGCCTTGCTCAAAAGCAAAAATAATAATGTAATATTGACCCTAGACAAACATGTGGTTCAGCCTTAAATATAGGACCTTTTCTGCTATTATTAAGCCCTTATAAATGAAACAGAATATAGAGTGGCCAAGAAGATACTGTGCATAACGCGCGTATGCCACTGACTGAAAGTATTGGAGCTAAAAGGTATGCATAACAGCAAGGCAACTAACATTTTCAGAAGGTGGACACAACAATGTTATCTTTTATTTTTCCCTCATAAAAGGTTCAATTTTAATTTACTTAATGAAAGTTAAAATGAAATTTAATGTTGTATTTATAAAAGAAACAGTACAACAACATTTTTACCATCATATAATTTCACCTGTTACATATTCTACACAAGAAGCAAAAACTTGGCATACCTGGGTGTAGCTCATAAAAGATGTTTCCACCTAGAGAAACAAAAAAATAAATATATATATATGTGTTTAAAACAAACAGGTTTTATGGCTGAATTTCATAAAGATCAATAAGATAAAAACAAATGTGAGCAACCACAGTGTATACATTGCAAGACTTTCCCACTAAAATATACCTACTTGTTTGGCACAAAATATATTTCCATCTTTAAGAATACTGGCACGTTTATCAGTTACTTGCAGCCCCACCAAAGCATGGCTTTCTTTTACATTAATGGATAAATTGACATTTGTTGATGGCTTAGCAATGCTCTGACTCCATGATAATGACACCTTAAAGATAAATCAAATAAATTAAGCAAACATTAATTATCACTAACAGATTACCTGTTTAAAATCTTCTAAGAAAACCAATTTAGATCCTAAATGTCAACGGTCATAAATATTTTAAAAATGTGATTTTGGATTTACAGTAGCTGTTAGGTAGCCTTATCATTCAGTTGCTGGAACCAACACTGGCACTGATGCATATTTCCTATATAGACAACAAAGTATTAGTATGCCACAGGATGTCCCTAATGCATTCAATATACCAGTAATGATCTCACACATTATAATTGTTGGTCAATCTAAAGAGGAAATGTAATCATACTGTCAAATACTATACATATGATAATTTTATGGTTGCCATTTCTAATTAACTGAATGTATGGAAGTTACAATAATTTAAATTAATAGGGAGTACACGTGCAACAAAGCATGTATGGTAATTGCAGGACAAATTTATATTATAATAATAATAACAATAGATATTTATATAGACAGTAATTAGGGGTTTAGTTGAAACATACTATATAAATCACATCTTTCAGTGTAAAATTATCAACAGTTACATGGAAAAAGGAAGACATTTACCTTGTTCTGAAAGAACCCTTTTACAGGAATCATATAAGAGGTTTGTACAATATTACTGTAACCGTTGTTATTGTGAAAGTAAAGAATGAGATTTGCATAGGGAGCCCAGGAGTGCTCTGGAGTGAGACTGAATGAGGTTCTGTTTTTCCTACCAGCAGACACAATCAGACCTTTAGCCATAACCTAAAATGTAAAACAAATAAGGTTACAAACATATAGATAACAGTAATAATTGTATAACACACTGGCTCCAATGGTAGAATGACCCATACCTAGTGTTTACTTGAAAAATTTAGCATATTCTATGAATATTCTATGAGAATGCACTCAGCTTACACACATAGCTAGTGATGATCAATGACATACATGATTCAAAGTAAGAATCCAAACGGCAAACTTCGATTGTAGACGCTTTAAGGTTTGATTGGCCCAGATGGCAACCTGAATGGTATTTGGATGCTAATCTTTTAATACCTGTCTAATATTAAGTAGGTTCCCTTTGTACCAATAAGTTAGCTGTCTAGTTGTAGAATTCATGAGTAGTGTTGAGCTCGAATATCCGATTTTCGGATATTTAGGCATATCCGACGCCATTGCGATTTTTTGCGCGCCCGCCAGTAACATTGATCGCGATTATATAATTGCGATTGTGTAAGCGGAAATGTTGGATATTCTAGCTCCATTGACTTTAATGCATTGCGCGTATTCAGGCGCATTGCGATTTTTTGGATAATCGCGATTTTGGATTCCAATATTTTACATTGACTTCAATGCATTGCGCATATTTGGTCGCATTGCGATTTCTCAATAATCGCGATTTCGGATTCCGCCATTTTCTATTGACTTCAATGTATTGCGCATATGTGGTCGCATTGCGATTTCTCGGATAATCGCAATTTCGGATTCCGCCATTCTCCATTGACTTCAATGTATTGCGCATAGTTGATCGCAAGTGCGATTTTCAGATTGCAATTCATGCCGTAAGTGCGGATATTCGAGATTACGAATATGGAATCGAATATTATGGCGGATATTCGCGAAATTGCGCGAATTCGAATATTGCCTAGTCGCTCATCACTATTCATGAGGTGTTCTGCATTGGCATCACCACAAGGGCTTTATTGATTTTATTCTGGATTATTTCTTTCGAGCAAATTCCTGTATGTACCTGGCTATTCTTATGATGGAAAAAAGAATGTGATTTATGAGGAAGTTCTGCAAACTGAGTTACAATGTTATTGACCCTTGAACACTCACAACTCCTGTTCACCAGTTGTCTTTCCTTGGACCAGATGACACACAATGGGGTTGTCAATGTAACGTTGAGTTGTTTAGCTATTGCAATAGATATAATTCTGCATGTTTGTGACTTATATAACATACCACATAAAAGAGTTCCTCCACTGCTGCTGGATAGACATCAATCTCCAACTGAAACGGAGTTCCAACCTGATGTAAAATAATAAAACGGAACATTATTCTTTATCTTGAGTTTGTCATCTATATTTGAATGTAATATATTTTCAGTACAATATTTTCCACTGGTTACTGAGACTTCCAAGCTGAAGGAGACTGCCTTTCAGACATTGCAGCTCCAGCTCATCCATCCCTCCCTCTCTCCCTCCCCGATGAGGGGAAGACGACATGCTCACTAGAGGCACCCAGTGGCTGAAACTGGTATTGCAGCACAAACACATTAAATACACTGAATATGTTTTTACAGCTATCATGCATAAAAAGTAAAAATTTTGGATTGCTAAAATTCAGTTTTTATTGTTAAATGTATACAATTTATATCACTGGGATAACTACAGGGAAACATTAATAGCCATGAGAGTTTGCAGTTAGGGGTGTAAAATTGGGAATGTAAACTACTAAAAAGAAAGATTGGACTTTTAAGGTTGTTGGAGATCTGGGGATTGAAAGCCAGAGTAGGCATATGTAAGGCCATGTGTCCACTGCTGTTTCCCTGAGCTGGGGAAAAAAGGATGGGATTTGCTGGTGGGTTTCCCGTGACATGCATGCAGTTTGCCCATGTCACAAGCATTTTAATTAAGATTACCATATTGAAATCAAATCTGACATTTTTTTTTTTTATTCAGTGTGCTTTGGATGATGTCTTATATGGCAAGTATATCCAAAACTCTATATTTTAACTGGAAAAGTTGGGGGTTATATTATACGTCCAGTCTTCTTTTACACCAGAAAATACGGTAGTTTAACTTACCACTATGGGTGAATATTGTTCTTTTATCTGGATGTAAGTGTTGCTTCCATAGGATTTATACAAGTACCAGGTTTGAGTTGTGTTCCGATATTCAACCTGTAAATTAACACTTTACATTATTAATACTGATAGGAAAATGCATATTATTTAGATGTGGTTCCCAACCTTTTTTCTTAAGACTCCCTTGCCTGTGTCCGCGACTTCCCCATACCCAGGCCCCATACCCCAACGCCTAAAAAAGAAAAGTGACGTCACAACTCTCCCACCCTGGTGTAACATCCTCTCTCTCCTAACTTGCATGCACGCAACCCTTCTTTATATGTCCAGCAATTGTGGGAATTATACCATGTTCAGGGGCTTTGTGATTAAGTCAGACAGGGAAATTTCCTAAATGAAATTCCATCTCTAATAAAAATTTGTAATATGGCTACAAAATGGCGCTGCCACTTTACATTACATTTCAGTTAGGGATTTCCACTTTCAGCAAATTTTTTTATCCCAGTCTGCGCAGAGAGAGCAGGGAGAGCACAGAGCTGAGCACAGGTTGTCACCCCCCTCTGACAGCACTGATGGTGTGTGTCCCCTGTGATCACTAGGGGCGCAGACCCAAGGTTGGGAACCTTTGATTTAGATTTACCAGAAACTACTTTTACTAAAATAACAGAAATACTAAATATATAATAGCTGAAAGAATATCACCAAATGGTGGTAGTTATCGTATTAGCTGGTTGGAATAAGATAGAAAATGTAAATTGTGGCTTTGTGAAAATGTACTAAACCGCACGGAGGTATAATACATTTAGCTGGAATATATTAAAGCATTTCCAAGAATTGGCAGCCTCTGATACAAAATAGAGGGAACAGACCAAATTCAAAGAGGAACATGAAAACATTTATTTATAGCTGTGACCGAATTCTACTAATTCACATGGAATGTCTACTAGCAAAAATGTTGTCAACCTAGTTTAGTATGCTTAACCTTCTGGGTGTTTAGCCCGAGTTAAGTTAGTCGGGCTAAATAAAGTTGCTGAAATGGTTTAGCACAAATTAACTTGGGCTGCTGTTACCTGCATTCAGATGGCTTGCAGGCAGCCCAGGAGACTTGCTGCTTCTCCTCCGTATCCCCCGATGTCTGAACTTAAGCTACCAGTGTCCGTGATCGCGCCGGCGGGAGCGCGATGACGTCATCGGGAGGGGCGGGAAGTTCAAAATGTGAAAAAAAAATTTTTTGTCCTGTATGGTTCTCCTTTCATTCTGACATTGATTGGAGCGATTCTTTTCGCTCCAATTCAATTCAAAATGAAAAAAACACATAAAAAATTAAAAACATGGATTTGCATATTATGAGTTTCCTTTCATACTTACAAAGTATTTACTCTGTATGCCTTTTCCTTTATTTTGAACTTGATTGGATACAGAAAAATCAATCCAATCAAGTTCAAAATAAAGGAAAAGGCATACAGAGTAAATACTTTGTAAGGGCTTGCGTCCACTGCGTCTTATTCACTGCGGTGGATGTATGTATGCAGCGGGGAAAAAGACACAGAGAGGACACTTCCCATTGAAATGATAGCGCAGATTAGACACTGTGCCAATTTGAGTGGTGCGTCCGCTGTGATAATATGAAGCTGCGCGATGCTGCCAATGTGCGGTCTTCATTGCAGCGCTGCACATTGCCGCCAGAGACACCAAGACGCGGAAAAACAGCGCTCGTGCTGCATGTATGAACGCAGTACAGATGCAGTTTTCCTGCATTTTGGCTCAACAGGGTGCACTCCCCCATGTGGCAGGAGCGAGCCCTAAGCCATGGGCAAGCTGTAGGTAATCCGCCGGCAAATGTGCCAGCGTGCGACATTGTTCCTGGCGCGGTATATCAGACCGTCTGTCAGTCTTGGTTTATTAAAAAATTTTATTCGAGTTTGAGCAGATTTTTTTGTTTTCTATTAAATGTTATCATTGAATGTGATTTTTTAAAAATACTTAAGCGTTTGAAACTTTATATATTCAGGATGTCTACTAGACCTGTTTTTGGACAGATTTTGGTCAGTTACAGGCCTACAACAACGTCTTTTTCAATGATAAACAGCGTAACGCTTTTGGTACAGAAATCTGGACCTCGGCGAAACGCTCAGGAGGTTAAAGGACACCTATGAGCAACAATCTAATTCTTTACATGAGCATTTACCTAGGTCTGTCTCTTTAACATGATGCAGATGTTGTACATAAGTTAAATATCCCTAGTACTGTAGTGGGCTGGCAACACTTTAAGCCTGGCATACACACACCGATCAGCAGCTGATTTTGCCGCGGGTGGACGGGCATGCGCGCTCGCGGCCATCTGTCGGCGGCAAAATTGGCTGCCAATCGACAGATCCCATGTGGGCACAGAGAACGGACATGTCCGATGTTCGCTGGCTGATGTCGGCCGATGCCATTAACTTTAATGAAGACCGGCGTCTTCATTGAAGGTAATGGCTGGCACACAAAGGGTGCCCGCCGATGCTTCCAGCTCGGAATAGCAACGTGATGACGTCATCACCCTACTATGCCGAACTGATCTGAACAGCTCTGTCGGCACCCACTTGGTGGGTGTATGGCAGGCTTTAGTAATATCTAGTGCCCATATCAACTGTTGCCAGTGCGATATTTTGAACCACAGAATACCCCCTATGTAATAGAGATGAGGAAAGGGGAAGGTGACCTGTGCCCTGGGAAGTAATACTTCTGCTATATACAGTGAAACAGATAAGCATTGTTTGTAAAAGTATCATGTTGGTGGGTGCATCCCAGATGAAAAAAAAAGGTAAAGGAAAACGAATGCAGCCATTAAGTCCAAGCCCCAGTAAACTGCAATGATTTAAAAAAATAATATTGTTGTTTCTAGAATTCTATCTGCTTCAGAAGGTAAGATTGAAGATAAAGGTTCAAGGTTGAATCTAACCGGAATTTCCTGGTTATTCTTTCCATCTGGCAGTACTATAAAATGCTTTGAGAACACATGACTACACAATGACCAAGATCAAGAGGGCTGTTGAGAGGATTTTTATAAATATCAAAAAGATCTTGATTGTTAAATTTCAATTTTACAGGTGTTGGTGAATCTAGGCAAACTAAGGAATTAGTCCATGGCGAAGAAAAGGGCTGGATGATGGTAGATCTCAATGAGCCAGTAAATAAATGTTAGGATAAAGGTAGCCATACACGTGCAGATTCCTGCCTGATTTTTTGTCCGATCGACCACCGTACGTGTTCCCCCCAATAGCCCGACCACATATTGGATGCGCCTACCTGGCAAGATTGACCAGGATCCTCCTACATGTCGGACCCCACAGTGATCCGACATGGCGGAAAATACCTGGCTGATCCCATTACTTTGGATTGTCCCTATGCAGAATCTAAACGTGTATGCCTACCTTTAGTTTAATGTACACTGTAAGAAGCTGTACGCAGTGAAATCAGAATAAGCAATTACAATATACAGTATGTATTTCTTCTCTTTAAAATACACACAGGAGAAAGTAGTTATTGTATGATGTTACATTGAAGAATTTAGGGAAAAGGGAGAGTCACTGCTTTGAACCCTGAATCTGTGTAAATTTTAGCTGAAGTTATTGAGCGAGCTATCTATCTATAGACAATACTGAATACTAATAATATGAAATTACCAACTCATAGGTAAAATAATATTCATATTCAATATTTTTTTTTTGCCTGACTGAAAAAGAGACCTTACAGAGGTTATCATCACTCATCAAATGTAAAGCTTTAATTTATGAAAAATATAATACAAATGTCCATACCTCAAGTATAATTAGAACAGCATTTATAAGTGTCTCAAACTCTAGTATGAACTTGCCATCCTGTGGTTTGACATATTGCTGAAGGACAACTGTGTCAGGAGCGTTGTAACTATACCACCAGTAATTAGGAGACTGTGTTATTTTGAGAGATACATTGCTTTCTTTTTCTTCATCTGACAATGGTTCCTGATCTGCTCGCATGAGTTTCATCTGTGAGAGTAATGACATAGTTATTAGGTTCTAATCATCAAGTACTGTTGTGTCACATCATAACCATATTGGACATTTAAATAAAAATGTCATGTTCATAAATGTATTGTCCGTATGTTGTATATGTATACATATGTAGTCAGGGGTGGTCCTAGGGTGCACCCAAACCCCCCCCCCCCCCACCCGGGAAAGCATCTCTGGTCACTGCTGGTGGAGAGAGCAGGCTCTGTGCCACCGTCCCTCTAAGAAAGCATGTCTGGTCAATGCTAGAGAGTACTCCTGGGGGGGGGGGGGGGGTTGGGTGCTGGTGAGTCTTGCAGACTGTCTTTCTTACATGAGTGTAATTCAGGTTTGGCACTCAATGTGCATTTTGTTTCATCAGTTTTGGCACTCAGTCTCTAAAAGGTTTGCCATCACTAGCATATAACAAAAGATCTGTATAACAGTTGACATCATTTATTTGACATAATATGATCTGAATTCTCTCTATGTATGCTTATTTGTGTTTCTATTCAAAATACACAGTGTTATAGGTTTATGACTGTCTACATTTTTAGATTGCAAAGTCCTGCCTTGCTGATACTTTTTCATAAACAAAATCCTATCTGTGATAATTACCACTTTTATTGCCCTTCATATACTGGCATTAAATGTTTTGAGATCAAAAAGCCCAGATATTCTGCACAGGATTCTGTTTGCTGCCTACCCACTAAACTGCTGTTATGTGAAGGACATAGCTTACATGGACATTTTTGGCCCATTCAAAATAAGATAACAGCTGACAGGGAAGCACAAGTATAGACGTCATTTGGTTTATGTGACTTGAAACTGTATATGAATGTGTTCTTATTGACAGTACTGACCTTTGATGTATAATTTGTTCCAGGAATAAATATTCCAGTGTTATCACGTAACAGAAACATGTACTCAGAATACACTCTTGTAATACTTGAAGTTGCATTGATTGTGATACCTAGGAAATATTATACGTTGTCATTATACTTTTTCAATTTTCAAAACCCAGAGATGTGCAAAGTGTATATTGAATGAGCTTAGTGAATGCTGTAAAATAGTAGTGAATGCTGTGTTTCCCTTAAGTATTATTTAGGTAAAACAGATTTATTTTTTCTTGCAACTGAATATTTGAAGTGAACACAGATTTACTGCATTTACTAAGTTCAATCCTCCAAATGACAAACTCTTTACAGTTTACACTTTTAATAAGCCAAAACCAAATGATCATGCTACTGCACTAAAAAAAATGATCATATGGATTAAGCCCCTCATACACGTTCTGATTTTTCTCCTGATCGATTTTTTGTCCGATCGGGTCACCCGATTTTCACTTAAAATGTTATGGTCGATTGGTCGGCTGGCACGAAAAATCGGAAATCGAATTATCACCAATCGATAGGCCACACACTATTTTATTAACAGCAGATCGACCAAAATTTACGGACAGGCCCGCAGCAGTAAATAATTCAGCATCCGATTATTCTCCCAATCGATCACCCTGGCCGACCACACTGGTCGATCATGCAAAATTCGTACGAAAAATCGTAAAGTGTATGGGGGGCTTTAACCTGCAAAATCTTTACGTATGGGCAAATATACCAAAACTCATAAGATAATAAAATTAAAAATATTAAATGAATTGCAGGAGAGCGGGCCCTGCCTTTATCCTTCTGTTACAATTTTCTCCTGTTCCCCCTCTTCCTGCAATTTTACCTGTTGGTGTGATTATGTTGTTGTATACAGGGTGGGAAAGCATTGGGTGATAATCTGGAATCAGATGTGGCTATGAGATCAATAATCTTCTTCAAAAAGCTGGGTGGCAAAGCATGTAGGATATTGAAGTGTTACATACATGGAATGTACTTTCCCACCCTGTGAGGTGGACCGGTTTGTGGACCCCTCCTCCAGCACCCAGAGGAGATTTTTAGCATAACTAAAAATGAAGATAATGTGTTGTTTTTAATTTTATATAACATGATATTTTTTATTTAATTATCTTATGATTTTTTAAGTATTTGTACCTATAAACCCCATGTGTAAAAGATATATGGCAAAATCCTCTTAGATGAGGTAGGGGGTGGCATATGTACAATACTATCTCATACTATCTCATACTATACATACTATATCATAATGCTTTCTGTGTACAGAAGGAAAAAGTTCAACTATGTATACATATAAAATTACAGATGAAATACTTATAGCAATGATTGTGAAAGAATTATATACAGAAGAATCTGTTACAAGACTCAACATTTTTATAGAAAAACAGGTCTCTTGAGATGTGACTTACAAAACTGAGGCAGGAATGGAACTACTACCAAAACAACCCATGATGATATGCTAGATTTTAAATGTTTTTCAGATTCCCCTGCCACATAGTATCACAGTATCATGTATAGTATGGCATGTATGTTCTTTTTTTTTCTAGCTGATATCACTGCAAAGACTATACATAGTTCCATTATATATAGGTTGACAATAGGAAACATTACAAAGCCTGTAAATATTTCAGGTATAGATACATTAGCAACAGGAACCTGTCAGCAGCCAACTACTTCCAAACTACAGTAAGGCTAAGTTTACACTGGCGGTTTTTTACCGCCAGGTAAACAACCGTTTAGCGTGGCCGAGCGGCGGACGCCACATGAGGAGTCTGCCGGTCGGTTTTCGGGCGGCCATCCCATAGAAAGTCTATGGGCCCCTTAATAAGACGCCCTGTAATCGCCTGCACTGTTGTGCAGACGACTACATGAAGTCGTTTATCCCGCTGCTGCGGGAGCACACTGGCGGTTTCCAAGCTGCTAGCAGCTCAGGAATCGCCAGTATAAACTTAGCCTTACTTGTCAATCTGTAGTGTTGCACAGGCAGCCCTTTCTAATCTGATCTGTCCTTAATTGTGGTTATTGTAAAGACTATTGATGGTTCCGTTCTGAATAGGTTGAAACAGACGGTGCAGTGGAATACTGTTATAGATATACATTTTCCACCTGGTTTTAGTCTAAGACAAAAACATATGTACATGTTCACAAGCTGTTTTGGTTCCAGTACTAAATTATTAGATTTAAATTAACAGTACAAAAATGTATACCTGTCGACTCCTCTGTAACTGAGACTGTTATATTTGCCAAGCCCCACATTAGTACATTTAGTAATTCCTCGTGTGGTATGCTGAAATGTATAGATCCAGAAATCTGTAATCAAAGCATACACTAGAATGAATATGTTATATGGAAAACGTTATTCATTGATTTAACAGTTTAATTTCTTTTTCTGTATGTTTGCATAATGCTGGTTAGGCACAGCCAGTACTTTTATCACTATAAAAAGAAGCTGTAGAGTTTGCATAAGTGAATTGTGTTCTTCAAAATGTTGCTGAATCTTTTCTTGACTTAAATCTGTAAAATGTTCAGTTTTCCGTGCACTAGTCATCATCTCTGACTCACTAACACACACCCAGCTTTATTATTTTAAGAAAAGTTCAGTTGCCAGAAAACATTACACGGCAATTTGTTTCACCACCCAAAACAAACCAAAAACAAATCTGTCATTTCATTATGTATTATTTTATTTTCTGTTTTAGCAATAGTTGATTGTTAGCCATTAGTACCTTGTTTTAGCAATAGTACCTTGTTAGCCATTGATAATTATAGAGAGTTTGGAGTCCTAGTGACAGACTTTTTTTTGGCTAACTGAAGGCATTGAAAAAGCAAGCTTTCGTGGACATCCTAGATCATTTCTTCAGGCTTAATACAATTCTGGTCTTTGAGACTCACATTTATACACAAAATAACAAGGTCTCACAGTTATGGTACTTAACCGCCCTAGCACACCGCCCATATCGCGCCGTTTACAACGTTTACAACGTTTACTGCCGTTTCCGGCATCTCGCCAGAGATGTACTGACAACAGCTACGTGAGAGGGGAAGCCGGCGCTCCTCCATTAACATGGAGGTTTATGGTGCCGCCCCCCCCCCCCGCCCCCTTCCGCGTCAACGTGACGCGATCGGGGCGGTGCCGCCAACCCGGAAATGCTGCAGCGATGAAGACAATCGCTGCAGCTGCCTGCTTTCCCGGCGGTTGAGGCGAGCCTGAAGCTCGGACGAGGTAGGCTCATCTCAACCGCTAGGGAGGTTAAGGGAAATTAAAAATCACATAAGAAGGTGTGTCTCCCCATACCAATTTACCTGATAGGGGATTTAGGGACTTTAAAGGCAATACCATTAAAAGTTTAGAAGTAACTTCTTCTAAGTTCTCCTTAGTTACTTCTAAACGTTTAATGGTATTGCCTTTAAAGTCCCTAAATCCCCTATCAGGTAAATTGGTATGGGGAGACACACCTTCTTCTTCTTCTTATATTATATTGGGATGTGGCAGACCAGCCTTATGAATGTGAACAAAGCCTTTATCATTCCTAAGAATTTAAAATCACAGATTGGCTATGTCCCCACTATAGCAACATGCCACAATTCTAATCGCGGCACAGAGACAGCGGAAGATCGCAAATGTGGTGATGAGCCCCATCAAATACATGGCCGTGATCTCCGTGCCGCATTTATAATCGCGGAAGATTGCTTTAGTGGGGACAAGCCTTTAGAGAGGCTGGAATGTTAATTCAAATTTATACAGAAACTCATGTAATTCTTCTGGACTTTTTAACTTTAAGTCAATTAACCATTCATGCTTAATCTCTGATAATTTACAAGACTCAATTTTAAGTTTCTCCTAGAAATATCTGTTGAGCCCCCATACACACTGCAAACTACTGTCAATCTCCCAGCAGAGCGACCACGTGTGATGCCATCATGCATGGTGGGTCGTGACGAGAATCGGCCACACACCCTTTGTGTGCTAGCTTTTTAATTTGGATGGGGAAGCTGGTCGAAGCAGATCGTTCTAGAAATTACAGATATGTCCGTAATGTCTTCGTCAGTTCGGCCAATTTCTGGCCTGATTTCAGGAGGGCAATTCCACAGATCGAAGCGTGTATGGGGGGCTTAAGTCATATTTCTCTGCTTCTCCGGTCTTTGAAATTTTAATTGCTAAAGGGGGTGAATATCATGCCTGGACTTCTTATCTCTATTACCCCCAATAACTCTTTCTAACTCTGATCAGTATCTCCACTAACCCTTCACTTTCACCTCAATCAGTGAAGTGTGTAAAGACAAAACAGTTGTTTTTGCTAAAATATTTATGACCCTGTAATTTTGTGTATAAATATGAGTCTCGAAGACCAGAGTTATATTAAGCATAAAGAAGGGATCTGAGACATGGTTATCACCATGATTCTATGGCACAAGGTTCGGCTTGATTGCGAAATGTGAACTTTGTATGCAAATGTTTGAGTCAAAATTTGCATAAAGTAAAACAATTCGCATAAAGTCAAACATTTAACATTTCCAGTTTGCATTATTAACTTCAGCTATAATAGAAAAAAACAGTTTAAATAGTAGCAGAGTGCTTTAAAATCAGTGCTTAAACTGCAAACAGTGAATGTCACCATAAATAAGCTCCAGAAACCATTAAACATGGAACAGTAATGCTGAAGCACTTTAAACAAGAATATACAGTTGTGTTTGAAAAGGAAATTGCAAAATATGTATTGATATAATCATATATAATATTAGAAGCACTACAGCCAGATTTCAAAACAGAAGCCATTTTAGCTATATAGTCTGTCGCAGCACCACAAACCACGTCACAAATCATGTGCATGGCATTGACATGACAATACCTTTTTCAGTGAGAAATTTTAGCAAAACAAAATTTTTCTGGCTGTTGTCACAGGATTGTCTCAGGGGAGCAATTTATGTGTATGGTGAATGGCGATGACAATGCTTGTTTGAGGTAGATACTTTAGCAAAATGCCACATTTTTGGCTATTGTCCCAACACTGTGATACAGTAACCAATAATGTGTCTGGTCTTCACATGACAATGCTTGTTTGAGGGAGATACTTTTGCAAAATGGCACATTTCTTGCTCTTGTCACAACACTGCGTAACATAAATCATTAATGTTGAATGATCCCTCTTGAAGAAAAGTTGATTGTACAGAAATTGTATGGAAAGTTTGTAAGGTGTATGGGGGCCTTTAGAATGGATACTAGAGGACAAAAGCCCTGTGGAATATTGTGTTAGTTTAAAAAGTTTTCCAGATTGAGTGATACTTTTTAGGTTATGTTGATAAAAAATTGATATTTTTTTTACAGTTACCTCAAATGCTTTATTAACTTCATATGAAAATCCATAAGAATATGCTGCAATCACAGAAACTGTTACATTGCCCTTCACTGGCTTTCCATATGTATACCTAGAAGGGAAAATAAAAGAAAAATCAGTTAAAAGTAAAGCACAGCAGCAATCAGATTTGACTTTATTTAAATGAGAGGACTAGAAGAGAAATTATGGTTTGCCACGGTGTAAAAAGCATTCTGATATGAGACTTAGGGCTGGCAATAATAGGGATTTATTTTAGGGCCCATTCACACTATTTGCGTTTTTTAAAGGCATGCATTTTTTATAGGCATGCGTTTCCGCATATATGCAAAAATTTATATTTTAAATTTATATTCCGCATATATGCAAAACGTTTTCAAAAACACATGCATTTAAATCTAAATCTAAATGCTGCATTTTTAAAAACGTAACGCATTCAGTGTGAATGATAACATTGGTTGTCTATGTAAAAACGCATGCAGTAAAAAAACGTGTGCGTTAAAAAAACGTATGATTTCTAGTTTTTATAATCATATGCCAACAACACTTGTAAATTCCAAATCCTTCATATAATAGAGAAAGGATTTTCATTTAATAAATGCTGCATGCAGCAGTCTGTTGCTAGTTCATGGTTGGTCAGGAGCACCAAACGGTTACTTCTCGACCAACCATGTGAAGCCATATAGCCTAAAGCTGGCCTTACACCTTTAGATCTCTCTGTTAGATATCCTTTAGATCTACCAACACCTATGTAGTATAGAGTCCTCTGCAATTGAAAACAGGTAAAAACACAGGTTGATTGTTTAGAAAGTCCCTCATATTACATGGTTTTTAAAACAAAAGGAGATCTAAAGGAAATCTGACAGAGAAATCTTAAGGTGTATGGGGGCCCTTAGTGTCATTTCTCCAACTTAACTCTAAAAACAGAGGTCACTCATATATAGCATAAAGAAATGGATATGCATAGTTGCAATTACATACTTTGCTGTGATTGTTCCAGAAATTCCTGGCTGTTTTGAATCAATATAAACAGTAGGAACCTCCATTTTGACATCAAATTTTGGCAAAACTAAAAAAATATAAACATAAAAAAGGATCATATAATAAACAAGGTATCATAAACAAGGTATCACAGGAAACTAAACAACAAGTGTGGTGGTTTAGGAACACACTCTAGCCAACTAAAACTATATCTGTTAGGGCTTGTCTCCACTTTCCACCAAATTATAATCGCAGTGCAGAGATCACGGGCGATCGCGCCCATGTATTTGATGGGGCTCACTCCCACAATGGTGGTATGCGGTGCGACCTATGATCTAAAATGTGGCTCACCCCTTTAAAACCATGTCTCATTTAATAGATTTTTAAATGCGCCCATTCATTCTTTATGGGTTTGATCACGGCTGATCGGGCGGGGTTGGGCAAGATTTCCTGTCCCACCCCCCACTTCTTGCCCTCTTTCCAGGTGATGACAATCACACACAATTATAAACATGGGAGATTGCCTAAGTGGGGTCAAGCACTTAAGGTAGCCATACACAGGTCGATTTGTCAGCGATCAATTGCCGATCCAATCTTTCCAGGTGATCAGGGATCGGCAATTGATCAGATCGGGAATCGATGCAACACCACCTTGGGAATCCGATTTGTGGCTGATTTGGACATGAGCCAATCTCCAAAATGTCAGATTCCACAAAATCCATCGATCCATTGGAAAGGCTGCTGCATAGGACTATTTGGGTCCATCAATGTACTCTGATTGCCAAACGATCGACAAAAAAACAACAAGTCGGTTCATTGTCCGATCCGATTTTTAGTGGATTCCAATTTTTTTGATCAATCGGGCAGGATGAGCAAAACACGATTGCCAATCAATTGCCGATTGAACTTGTGAATGCGCACAGTGATGGATCGGTCAAAAATCTAGTGGAAAATCGACCTGTGTATGGCTCCCTTTGCAAAGATTGAGGGTTGCCATTGCTGTTCTCAGAAAATGCTTACTACCTCAGTCAATGACCACGAATAGGCATGTTGTAAAAGATCCCCATAAAAGTCAGGTTAACTTTTGAATGGTTGGAATGTCTTAATGTTCTGGATTAGCGTCAGAAAGGGCTCCAAAGCAAGAGAAATTTTTAAAAACATTCCAATAGGCAGACATCTACAATAGCAGTTTCTATAAATATTTTATGACTGGTGTGTTCCTCAACATCGAAACATTTTTAGCAACAGAATCTATGTAGACTATCGGGACATAAGCATTGGTATCTTCTGCCTCCTTCATCCTTCTACTTTAAAGGTATTAATGGGTTACATATAGTTGCAATTTAAGGAATAGTTTCGCCTATGCATAAGTTAATCTATATTGATGTCCACATCCATCACTGACTGTGACCATTTACATATGTGTAGTAGCAACCATAAAATACATCATTTTAGAACTTGTTTCCACTCGTCTTTTGAATGGGATGGGTTCCACTAATGTGTTAACAGTCCCATGTTGTCATTGCAAATGACATCAATGACAAATGATTTGTACATTGAATAACAGTTTTTTTGCTCTTCAAATGAAAAGCAGCTTTACCGCTAATGCAGTGGTAAAGTGCCCTAATCCACAGGCACAAAGTAAGAAATCCACTGTTTTGGTGGCATGGACATGTCACGCCAAGGTGTCCTTGCAGCCCAGTGGAAGCATACCGTTTGCTGTGATTGATTTTAAATGCCTCCCCAACATGCAATGACAATGCACCTAGATTGAAACATACATAATGATTGTGGTGCATTACATTAGAAATAATAGAATGCTGTCCTCTTAAGCACATCAGAGTGCATAGTGAGGCATAAAATATTGATGGTGAGTAGTAGATATAATACACAATATTCCTGCATTATACATAGTGATTTAATATGATGATGTAAACCTTGCTAACATTTATAAATGTTTCTATCTGCCTTCTTGTTTCCTAAATCTTGCTATTCGAAAACTCTAGAAGTAACTTTTTATTTACACTTATTTCCAGATTAGTAATCTCCTGTCTACCCATCTGTTCCCCCTCTCATTCCTTATGATACTTCAGAGATAGTGATTTGGAGATGTGTAGAAGTAAAAATGGAGTGCTGTGAGAACACTAGAGACCTCTGTAGGGATTGGTAACACAAAATACCTGGTCCCTGTTATTATAGGCAATATTTGGAAACAACAGAGGTAATGCTAGCCATACACATGCCGATAAGCGACCGATTTTTAATCTGACCGACGGGCGTGCGCGCTCGCGCCGTCGGTCAGGTTAAAAATCGGCCGCTTATCGGCATGTGCCCACATGGGGCGACAGATCCCTGTCGCCCCACTTCTCGGCCGGCCAGAGAACGGACATGTCCGATCTTCTCTGGCCGATGGGAGCCGATGAAAGCCGATGCCATAAGCTGCAATGAAGCGGCGTCTTCATTGCAGCTTATGGCCGGCACACAAAGGGTGCCCGGCCGATTGAAGGGGCCCCATAATGCAACGGGAGACTAACGTGATGACGTCCAGTTCCATCTTGCTCTTTCATAGAGAGAATTTGATGATTGTATTTAACCTGACAGAGTCATAATAAAAAAAAATTCTGCTTGAACTCAGTTGACAACAAATACAGCTTGTGTGAACAGTAGAATATACTATAATACACATTGAGACAATATCCGTATTTAACCCACCTCCTTCATCAACCACAAAGTTCTCAATATGAGAAGAGTCCTATAAAAAGATAAAAAAATGTATGTAGCTTAATAAAACAATTACCAATATAAGTTTAGCAATTTCCAATATATTGTAACAGTCTATGTAAAAGAATGGAAGCCTTAGGTAAGTCTAAAGGTAGCCATACACAGGTCGATCTTCCACTCGATCACAAGATCGATCGGTGATCGATTGGAAATTAATCAACCAAACAAAATCTGAATCGACTAAAAATCAGATTAGACATTGAACTGACATGTTTTTTTGTCGATTGTTTGGCAATCTGAGTACGTTAGTGGACCCATAGCTCCCTATGCAGCAGCCTTTTCAATCAATGGATTTTGTGGAATCAGCCATTTTGGAGATCGGCTCATGTGCAAATTGCCCACAAATCAAATTCCCAAGGTGGTGTTGCATTGATTCCCGATCCGACCAATTGCCAATTCCAGATCACCTGGAATGATCAGATCAGGAATTGATCGGGAATCAATCGGCCTGTGTATGGCTACCTTTACTGTTGATAATGTACCTATAGATATTCTAGATCCCAGGCGTACATAAAAGCATTTATACCAATGAAGGGGGGTGATTGCATAATACATATTGTGGCACATATACTGAGAATAGGGGCATGTAATCTTTTAATCAAAGGTTATGTGCGCCACAGAAATCATCAGAGGCTTTGATGATATCTATGAGGCACATAATCTATGATGATGTACAGTATATGACACAAAATGTGCATTACCATACTACAATGCTCCCTAATGCTTGAAGTATAATTTTAAAACAAGTTTTGTTATTTAAAAATTAAAAATGTCTTCTAGCTATGCCTACTGTAATTTTTTCATTAAAAATGCTTATACAAGTCAGTATAGATAAAAAATGTTATGTGCGGCCCTTTAGTGATGCCAAGGGCATATTTCGTTTTTGAATAAATAAAGTTCATTTAAAGTTGAAAATTCTACTTTTGAAATTTTGACTTGACTTTGAACTTCATTAATTCAAAAACTATTTGTGTTAGAGCTTTTTTGTAGTATACCCCCTGCCCTTCACTACATCTCCAGCAAGTTTGGTAATGATACCATGCTCAGGGGCTTTGCAATTAACTTGAAACCGACATTTTTAAAAAATTCGACCATCTCTACTCTTGAGATACTACCCAACATTTTATAAATTTTCAGGCATTCTGCTGTGAATTTTCTGGTGTGCATGAACCAAAGATGGCCAAGCTTTAGCAGAAGAGATGGCAGAAGAGTTTATAGTCCACCAAATGACTACAATATATCCAGGTCCTATGGCTGCAAATAAGCTCAAAATACAGTATCATCCCTCTACTACTCAGATTGACAGTAGCTATTAGGTGTGTGTGCTGATATTTTATTCATGCTTCCCACCAAACATGGTGCTTTGCAATATGTCAAACGTCTTCATCTTGCTTTACCTTAGTCCAAAACATACTTTTCTAAAAAATCTTGGGATGCAGAGGCAATCTGTGCTACTATATTAGAGGGAAGATACTTTCTCCTGAATAATCTTATAAACAAACATTATGTCCGAAGAGTTGGATATAGCTCTTTTTTTGTCTTTTAAATATCTCTGCTCTTTGGATGAATTTGGTCCACTCTAGGGTTGAGCGCTAATATTCAAATGTGAGATTCTGGGGAAAGTACAATGCATTGTATTCTCAATATTCGCATGTACTGATTATCACATTAATTATTTCTTAAATTAATATGATTGTAGTCTCATGTGATGATAACACTGCAGCTGCTATTTTACATTCTGTCACTAGATGTTACTGTAACAACACATTGCGTTCAGCAAATTTGCATGTATAAGTGCCAATATTAAGTAATAGTGACTTTCTAAAATTTCTAATTTACTTGAATATTCTAATTGTAATTTTTATTGAATATTTAAAGAATAATTTTGGAAATGCCGCAAATTTGAATATTGCCATTGCTGCTCATCACTAGTGCACTCCAGGGAAGATTGGCAACTGCCAGTTTTGTAGTTCTTTTTTTTTAATCATTGAAATAGTTTTGCAGTTCTGATTATAATTTATCACTGTAAATTTTTTTACTTTAAATTGTTTGAAAATGACACAATACACAGATGTGCTCACACTTGATAATGACTTAGCCATCAGCATTTGGCTTCTACTTGCCCTTTCTATTTGTATAAAAATGATAATATGTGATACCTACATTTTCATACAATGCTTTTGCATTTTTCAACTCCCTTTTTTACTTCTGCATTTTAAATTTAAGTAAGGTTCCACAAATAAATAATGACAAGGTACAGTAGAGTGGTATGTCATGTATTTTCATATAAGGTTGTACTTATCTAATTTTCAGAAAAATTTAAGGCTATCATAAATCTATGAAATTCCAGATCCCCGTACAACAATGCCATCTGTGTGTTAAAAGTCTTATTTTTGTTTTTTTCATATTACATATTCTATTTAAAAAATAGTTTAACAGTTTGATACCTTTGTGTCTGTCTTGATTTTCCAAGAGCCAAGTGTAGGGTTTCTCCCAAGCCCCAGCTCCAAAGATACCACTCCCAGGTGAGGCTGCTGCTTTGGCCACTGATGAATAATATTTTCATTTGCATCCTGCAAAAACACAAATACACCTGTGTGTAATAACTATAGTTGTTGCATGTATCTTGGAAAGTCATGCCAATGTTTTTAGATATGTGAAGGGGTTGGTGAAAACCTTATTGATATAATGTGGGTAAAGCCCTCCATACACCTTTAGATCACTCCATACAATTTCCTTTAGATCTACCAACAACTATGTAGTGTCGGGTCCTCCCTGATAGAATACATAGTGATTGGAAGGTTTAGAAAGGTCCTCATTTTGGTAGAACAAAAGTTCATTGTACAGAAATTGTATGGTATGATTGTAAGGTGTATGGGGGGTTTTAGTCATAATGTGATATCTGTAGTGAGTGATTCCCTCTCACATTTCAACATAATGCAGACGTCTTGCCTTTCTTTACCCACAAGATGGCGACAATCACAAACAGAGGAAGCTTTTTTGATTTGAAACTGTAGACCTACAGTTACAGAATTAAAGGTCAAGTGGACAATCAAGGAATATGTAATGCAGGGTTCTACAAACTTTTTAAATGGGGGGGCTAGTTCATAGTCTTTCGGACTGCTGGGTGGCCAAACTACCGTTTGAAGAAACAAAATCTTATTTGTAGTGCAAAAAAAATACTATGGGGAAAATAAATAAATAAAGAACTATGGGAAGTGTGAGCTTATTTTTACAGAACACACCAACACCTTTGGAGATGTTTTTGTAGTAATGCAAACAAAGACGACAAAATAACAGAAATAGTCAATTTGCATAACTATTCACCCCCCTCAAGTCAATACTTTGTAAAGCCACCTTTTGCAGCAATTACAGCTCACTTTGGATAAGCCTCTATGAGCTTGCCATCTTACCACTATGATTTTTGCCCATTCCTCCTTGCAAAACTGCTCCAGCTCCTTCAGGTTTAATGGTTTGGGTTTGTGAACAGCAATCTTTAAATCTGACCACATATTTTCTGTTGGATGATATCTGGGCTTTTACTAGGCCATTCCAACACATTTGCATGGTTCCCCTAGCAGTGGCAGGCAGCAGTGTGTTTGGGGTCATTGTCTTGATGGAAGCCTCAAATTACACACAGTGATAGTACATGTTTTGCTGAAGAATATCCCTGTATTGAGCCCCATCCATTTTTCCTAATATTGACCAGTCTCCCAGTCCAGGCTGCTGAAAAATATCCCCACAGCATGATGCTGCCTACACCATGTTTCACTGTGGGGCGGTGTTCTTTGGGTGATGTGTTAAGTTTGCGCCAGACAAAGCGTTTTTTTGATGGCCTTAAAGCAAAATTTTTGTCTAATCAGACCAGAGCACCTTCCTCCATACATTTTGGGAGTCTCCCACATGCCTTTTCAAAAACTCACAACATGCCTTTTTCTTTTTAGCTAAAAGTAATGGCTTTATTCTGGCCGCTCTGCCATAAAGGTCAACAGCATACGGCTTATTGTCATCCTATGTACCGAAACTCCAGTCTCTGCTGTGGAACTCTGCAGCTCCTCTAGGGTTACCTTGGGTCTGAAAGCCTGGTATACTCAACCACAGCCCCCCTCCCCCAGGGAAAAATTATGATGGCATCTATCACCCCTTCACACATCTACCATCAACTAAATCCATCATCCCCACCCGACCTGAACCACATCCAATACACATAACACATCTACCCCCTTACCAACCTCACCTAGTGTCAGCCAGTTTCATTTTTTAAACAGTGGTCACTAGAGATGGTCAAATTTGTTGACTAGCTGTCTTTGTGAGCTGATAGCAAAGCATCTTAAAATGGTATCATCACCAAAATTGCTGGTGGTATAGAAAAGGGCTGTGGGAACATTGGAAAAAAAAATTACTTTTCAATTTGAACTTAATTTATGCAAAAACTATTTGTGTTAGAGCAATACCTTTTTTGTAGTATACCCCCAACCCTTCTCTACATCTCCATCAAGTTTGGTGATGATACCATGGTCAGGAACTTTGCAATGACATTGAAATCATCAATTTTGTTTTTTAAAGAATTTGTGGTCACCTGCCTTCCTAATAGCAGGGTCCATGAAACTCTCACAATACAGTACCACTCTGATCCTCTAGTTTTTATATGTCATTAGTAGTGCAACCCAGAACTTAATTAGTAACTAAGCCCTGCCTGCTGTGACTTTGAACCCCCAGATCTCTACCACCCAAGACAAATGTTTTTTTGGATTAGTAATTTACCACTGAGGATATCTACCTTCCCAATGGTCTGGATGCTTAGGCCTGAGCCACAGGCTCACAACACATAGGAGCCTACAGAGCTCTGTGTGTAAACACACAGGTTCGGAGGGGGGACAAGCCAAAAACTGTGCTGCAACACAAGTCACAGTGACTTTGCAGCTGTGCTTCTTTAAGGGAGATAGGAGTCCTCTTGCTGACGTGCAACTTAAGCAAGTCCTCTAGCCATAGTATTAAAAACAACATCTCCACCATGGTGTGGTGCCTCTGCTCATAGAAAGTTGAAACTGCAACAGTTGTTGTAATGGAAAGATTTATAAAATTTTCTGTTCTGATTTGTTTTTACAAAGAGGACCTAAAATGTGTGTATAACATTAACTAAAGCAAAGACAAGTAGAGTCTAGCAGAAGCGTAAGTAATAAGCTGGAGCAGAGGACCACTCTGAAAGAAGTTCAAATTTGTAGTTAAAACATAGACTTTTTAACATCTAATATGGCCTGGAAGAGTGTAATCTAGAAGCAGTACTTACCAATACAATAATATCAATTTGTCCCTTATATGGTCGTAAGTCATAGTCTACTGCCACAACACGAAATTTAACTGTCTCTCCTGGTCGGTAGGTCATTTTATCTGTCTGTATGAAGATGGAAATGCTCCTCCTTATTAACTCCAACATATTTTCATAGTAGAAAACCAGCTGATCTTGAAGTGATCCTTGTACATTCAGATAATAATATTGTGATTCTGCATGGTCAAGTAGCTGTAAAAATAAAATAAAATTCTCAAAAAGGGTAAAAAATATTCTGTGTATGGTAAATATCACTGTACAGAAAGGGAATAAAGTGCAAAGCACCATCTACTGGCAGAAGAGACAAATACAGCAAATTAAGGGTCAGCTATGTCAAGCTAAAATTTGTGGCCCCCTTCCCAAGAAAAGTGCCTGATTAATATAATCTCAGAAATTCTGAAACCCCACATTACCACAGACTTTGACTTCTGCTTAGCCTTTAATAATGTTGATATTGACACTTAGAGATTTTTTGAAGATCTTAAATATATAGTGCTATAACTTCTCAATCACAAATATTTAGGATTTTTTACATCAGGACCACCATGCATTGTGTTCACAATATGTGCATGTACAAGTGCCATTTTGAGCAATGAAGGTAATAATGTGCGATATTTTGTGAATACAAATATTGCCTTTGCTGCTGATAACTAGCCGTTAATGCTAGTTGACCTGCCATTGATCTTCTTTTTTAAGTTCCATGCTTGAAATAAGTTGTATTCATTTTTCAAACTATTTACTGGACTGAATATTTTATTAAGACAACTTGCAATTTGACAGCCAACCTGGTGGTTATGATTGTGGTAAATTCAACATATCTGTTATTATTAAAAACATTTTTATGTCTCTGTTATATATTTATGTGACCAAATATTTTTGGGTGGTTATTTCTCTTTTTATACAGAATATTTTAAGTGGAACTATCGCTCTCTCTCTTTTTATATATATATATATATATATATATATATATTGTGGGGGATTAGCTGTAGAGCGGCAAGGGCGGTACCCCCTGGATGGGTCCCCAGCAGGCAAAGGAGGCACAGCAACAAGATTTTCAGGTGAAACACACAAGTGATTTATTGTGCAAAGTCCTATATACAATATTTACAAGCAAGGCAGTAGAATCCACAGGAAAAAGTAATCCATAGCAAGCAGAGTCTTTGTAGCTCAAACCTTGGTTACCACACAGGTACACAGCTCCCCAGCCACACACAGTGCTGGTTCCAGAAAGGAGAGAGCTTTGACTGAACAGGTGAGGGGGTTTTATAGAGCCAAACCACCTCTAATTAGTAACAGGACACAGCTGGTCTTACCCTGTTCCAGGCCCAGCAACTCCAGCTCCCTCTGCTGGTCAGATGGCAAAGTATTCAGCATATTGCCGGTACCTAGGACACACATATATCCCATACTGGATACATCCAGAGGATTTGACAGGCTTCCTGTCACAATATATATATATATATATATATATTTAAAATTAGAACTATGTTGTTCATGTGATGTTCAGAAATTATATTAAAATGGGAACTTGTCTACTTACTTTAGGGAGCGTCAGCATTTCAATAGTATCTAAAGGGAAAACACAACAAAAGCACAGCAGTGTGAATAAAGACAGTGAGTGTAAAACAATAATACAGGTGATGTATATAGTATAGTATGTATAGTATGTAAAGTAATGTCATGTGAGCCATCCTTTTTCTTTTGAACATTTCATTGTATTACTCCACAATAAGCTTTAAGCCCACACCTTGGTTTTTGTGTTTAACCTCCCTGGCGGTTCACTGAGGTCCAGATTTCTGTACCAAAAGTGATACAGTGTTTTGCCTTTCTGGAAAGGCTCTGTGTGCCTGCAGCCCTGTAGAAATGCTGCAGGCACACAGAGAGCCAGCGGTTGCGCCTGATTCCGGCACGGGCGCAGTTTGATTCACGATCAGACTGCGCCAGTACTTGCTTCGGGCGTAACGCTAGGGAGGTTAAACCGGCCATAGACGCTATGCTTGGCGGGCGTTAATCAAACAATCGACCGCAGCATGATGACATCATCATGCCATGGTCAATCGTTCTAAATACACTATTTGCGATTCGACGACCAATACTTTGGATGGGGACCCTTGTCCCCATTCAAAGTACTGGTGATCAACCAGAGAAAAACATTTGTTCTCTGGCTGATCAAAGTTTTGTGTGACTATGAACGGTTGCTCCAGGTGGGCGCATTCGTTTTGCGATTGATCACCAAGCGATCACCCCGAATGCGCATGGTGATTATTCGCAAAATCGGCCACAGAATGAAGCGCAGGTACAGAAAAAAATTGTTTTAATTTAAAACGATAAAAAAAAAAATGTCCCTTTAAATCTCCCGGTGACGTCATCACGCCGACGCGGGAGGATGCAGGCAGAGGACACAGACCGTAGAGTGAGGGGGACATGAACGGTGGATGGCTGCAACGATCGGTAAGCTTTCAATCACTCCAGCAGCACAGTGTCATCTTGCCCGAACCCAGTTCGGGCATATCGATAGTTGCAGCATCAGTTTGCCCGAACTGGGTTCGGGCATAGTGCTAGGGAGGTTAATAGAGGACAGATGGTTGTATGGATTAGGTCTGTGGGATTCACTACTAAATGCTGATTGTTTAACCTTAAAAAAATCTAACTAATGATACATTTTAGATTTGATACTCAAAAGCATAGCGAATTATATATAGCGGCAATTCATAATAAAAAACAATCACAACCAAATATCTTAGCTTACAGAAAATTTATTCTCTGCTTTAATCTAGTTTGTTTAAATTTCCATTTTTTGGAATGCAGATGTTCTTTTGAGATGCATTTGTATTGTAGGCAATGCAGGTTTTGTATATATATTTAATAATTTAAAAAAAATATTCACTCAAACCTAACACACTTTTTAGTATGCAGCTATCTATCTACTACATTACAAAATAGTAAGGCCGTTTGTGGAATAAAAGGAAATGAACATACCATTATAGAAAAAATCACTTTCTTTAGCTAAAACATCTCCTCTGTTGTTTGCTGTTGTAATTGACGCAGTTACATTGATTTCCAAGTGTTCACCAAACCAATGAACAGCAAGTGTTGTGTCCATACCAGCAATGATATTGCTTGGTGCAATAATGTGAAATGAAGGTCTGTTGAATAAAAACACAGTCTTCAATGAGTACAATTTATCAGCTTAAGCTTGATATACTACAATGTAAATGCAAAAATAGCACTGGCATATGCTCATTCGAATAGCCGCTAAGTATATTTCCCATCCTACATCTAATATTTAGAAAAAACGTCCAAAGATGGTATGGTGAATTCTGCAAGTTCAAATTCTGCTAGAAATAAATAAAAATCAGCCTGCAAGGACTAGTGATGAGCGGCATAGGCAATATTTGAATTTGTGATATTTCACAAACGATTCTACAAATTTTCGATTCAATATTCGTAAATGGAATGACCATGTATTGTGAAAAAAATATTCACACACACTGGTAGCTTACCCTGGAACACGCTATTTACATATTCACTCGGGAGAAGGGGTCAGTTAGTAAATTGCTACTTACCTATTCACTCTGGCCATCACAGTAGGTAAATTGCATGCTTAATGAGTTAATTTTGCATACAGAATTGTAAATGTAGTGAATATATTACCTTCTATGATTTTTCTCCTCCTGAGTCAATATGTAAATAGTATGCTCCAGGCTGAGCTGCCAGTGCAAAGTAAATCTATTTGTTTCTGGGCTCTGAGAAGTGGCTCTACTCCTAGTGAATATCAATATACAGTGTGCTCCAGCTCTGCACACCCACTTAAACATAGTAATCGTCTGCAAGTCTCACTGGACTCCTTCCAGACACCCGGTGCCTTTTTTTCCGCATCAGGTATTCACTGAAGTATGAAGTATGCATAAAAATGGAAGGCTTCAAAAATAAAATTAATATTGTTAATATTTTTACTCTATGAGATGCACTGATTTTCCCCCTGATTTGCTGGTGAAAATTGTGTCTTATAGAGTGAAAAATACAGTACTCCAGTTCACATGCAAGATAGGGAAAACAAACAAGCATGACACAGAACCATATTGCAGCAGATTTCTGACTCTTCACTAGAGATATAGATACATATATTAAACAATCACTAAACAATAAATGTATATTGTAACTTACCCAGCATAACTAATGTTTAGAACGAATCCTATCAGTATTAATTGTTTCAGAAGAGGTGGCCACATCATGCTTCAGATATGGAAAAGACAACACAAAGTGGATATGTTGATGTATTTTAGCTGTATATATATGTTTTCCTAGAAGTTGTCTTTTCAAGTATGCGTAATGAATATCTGAGCTCCAGGTAATCTGATGCGTCAAACACTCCTATACAATTCATACATATATGTTTCATAAGGAAACAGGAAAATCCCTTTGAAAACCTATAATAATCAACATTAAAATATATTTCCTCATGCCTTTTGGTATGTAAGATAAATTATATGAAACCTTGTTTCCTTAAACACAGCCTATTGTACTGATGCTGAAGTCTAAAATAACAAATTTAAAAATACATTTTAAAAGATTTTGATACATCATATCTGCTGGGGTTTTTTTTTTTTACAAAGTCAAGAAAATGTAGTCATTAATGTTTCTGAGATTTGATTTCAAATGCTAGAACATGTAAATATTAGGTGGCAACCAGAAGTAAAATTACATTTTATAATTGAGGAATAAGATCCATGCAAGCTAATAAAGGGTGTCTGGAGACCCAAAAATGGTAATGTGTTTTCTATAAGCTGTACTTCCTCCACCCACTCTAAAATCTGGGGGGAAACCCATGTGCCGTCTAAAGAGCAAATATACAGCATGCTCAAGCAAATATACAGCATGTTAGAGCAAATATACAGCATGCCCAAGCAAAGCCCGAACATGCCATATCACACTCCAGCATGGCTGACAGGCTTGAGACAAGTACATGGTCCAGCTTTCAACCCTTTCTCTACCTCCAAGGAAATAGCAACACATGTAAATCTGGCATTTAACATACTCTGCAGGAGTGAGCCGCTCCATCTAGGCAGCTGACAGCCTAGAGACTGGAGAAAAACACTTGTTAAGGGTTTCAACTCTCCCTACCCTGTGGCAGTGGCATGTGTAGGCCTGGTATTTACAGTGCTAATTATGCTTCTTCTTCTCATTCCAGTTCTACTGGACCATGAGGCTCATCAAAATGCAGATAGAAATGTTTTAAGGTATCTAAACTATCTCTGTATATATATGTCGGAACTGGTAGGAAACTTCCATAAACTGTGGAATTGTGGCACTGCTGGCTCCCTCCCTCATGTACAGTAGAACCGCATGACCTAGAGAGGGTTATTTTATACAGTAAAGGTGAGGGTTGGATTTGCAATCAGTACATATACAGTGAACAACAAGTGATATAGGGAGGGATGAAAAGTTCGTATCCCAACCCCTGTTGTTTATCTTGTTTCGTGGCGCACAGGGCCACTTCTTTAAGATAAGGACAAAAAGAAGGAAAGTATGGGAAAAAATGGAGGTGAAAGTAATGAGGTAATGGCCACTATCCCCAGGAAATTCTCTGAATTTTGGATAATATGAATGCGGTTGACTCTATAAGCAAAAGAGTCTTGGGACTGCCCAGGGCCCAAAGTTAGGGGATTTCGGTGTGACCCAGACTGAAGTTGGCCAACCACAAGGATAAAAACGTAACAGACAAAGGTCAGTATGAAAAGTGACATTTTATTAATTGTAAATATGGTAAAAAAACAGATTAGTAAAAATTAGATATGCGGCTAGCAATTTAAGAATTCTACCAGCCTCCTCCTCAATAAGGTCATGACCATCAAAGACATAAGTAAATGCACAGAGGGTAACAGAACGTCCAAGGTCAAAATATAAAGTTGATAAACTCTTTAGCTTAGCTTATCAGTATGTCCAAATGTGTCATCCACCCTTCGACGCGTTTCGGCCACCATTGGCCTCCTCAGGAGGGGGATGTGTTGAAGTCTGAGTAAGATGGATGAGTAAGATGGATGAACTGGGTTGTAACCCTAGTGGGTATTGCCTAGAGAGAAGAGAAGGTCACAGAAGAATACGGTTCCAATTTGTTCATGGTATTACATATCAGAAATCACCTGCATATGTTAAAAATACATATCAGGTATCTATCATGCAAAGACTCTTATTTGGCTTGCTCGCCATTAGAGAAATTCATATAGTTACACAGAACATGGTTTAAATTGTGAGTCTGTCCCTTATGGTTGGTACATTCCGATCATGATATTGTTAGAAGCAATGTACCTTCTTGTAAGATATACAGAAAAACATATTTAATTGCCTATCTCGTACCGTATGTTCAATGAGGCATCGGATCCAGGCCAACATATTGGCTGTAAACCTGACAAGTAAGCTGTAAAGGATGTCCTCCAAGGTGAAGGCTGGGTAAAGCAATGGTATAGGAATACGTCAACAAACTAATGAGGGGGCGTGTCCTGGCCAGCAAGGGAGAAGCAGCTCATGTCCTGAGCTCCTCTGCTTTCCCAGGCTATAAACCTTCTTTTCCCCTGCTAAAACCCTCCAAAAACCCTCTACCCCTGCAAACCTCCTCAGCTGGGACCCTTGCTGCATCGGCTGACCGCTCAGCTTGGAGCGATTTTTTACACCGCGCCCACCGCGCACATTTCTGGGCCGGCGGAAGTATGCGAGGGCCGGCTTGGGCCTACATCGGACGCGCGATCGGGCAATAAACCTGGAAAAAGATCCCCTGGCACCCCCGAAGGAAGCGGACGGACACCCGATCCTCGCCCTAGCTGTGGGGCCCTTTGAAAAGAGCATTTTCAGATGCCCGGAGGCGCTCCCTCCAGGTACTGCCTGAAAATTTAGCCCGCGGCTGTGGCCTAGTACGCACCATCCAGCTGCTACAGGATTCATCCTGCACCCTGAAGGTAGGAAATCAACCAATCCTGCCATCTGGTGACCTGCACTACCCTGGGAGGCCCTTATTTACCACTGGACTTTGACTGCACGTGTCCATCGTGTGGCTG
>CM070035.1:77546899-77561199 GCA_036250615.1 Ptychadena robeensis | reverse complement strand
AATGCGGCCAAATTGCTGGTCCCTCGCCTCTGGAAACAATCCAGGCCACCTTCCCTAGCTCAATGGAAACTGGAAATGGATAGAATTGCGGAAATGGAACAACTGATTCACATGACACGCGACTCCCTGCATATTTATTCGGAAATCTGGTCCCCTTGGTTACAGTACCGTACTGTTAATCCTGATTAACAATTTGCCCCTTTGCATAGGTTCTGTCTTTTCATTTTTGTAAAACAGACTGGCTGACATTGTATTTTCTCTTGTTTAATAGTTATTTGACTTATTTGTACCTGTGATTCGCATTTGATCTCATGCTGTATGCTAATGTGATGTTTTGTCTCAGAACCTTTCAATAAAGTCATTTTTGAAAAAAAACAAAAAAAAACTAATTAGTTAACTAGTATGGCACCCGTGCATATCAAACCATGGTGGAGGAGCACTAAGCCAAGGATTCAGGTGCGTCGCATGACATATTGCCCCAAACGGTGCACATTGCCCATCCCCATAATTGGTCCAGTTAACCACCGATACACCTTCAGTGACAATGTGAAATGTAACAGGTAGAACAGGTCATAGGTATCACGTATATAGCGAGTAAAAAGGTTACCTGTAACTCTGATTGATGAAAGCAAGTCAATCGGGGTAAGAGGTGGGCTCACATTCAGCAGCACACCTCCACACTAAGCATGGAGGAATGGCTGCTAGCTTTTGAGCCCCTTTGGACCAATCAGGGAGAGAGGGGCGGACACCACTATAGGGGTCCGCCCCTCTCTCCCCTACCAGACACCCTGCGCCGAACAGCGCACTCTGCCTTCAACAGGTCATCAACCTAGATGGCCTGCTGTATGCCCTTCCAACAAGTCCCACCCCTCTCTCAAAGTAACTCCCCTCACTGCTGCAGCGCGCACTCCGATCAGCTTATGGTGGCCACAGTGTTACCCGGCCACCTTCACAGCAGGGACCGTCATCTCCGCACGTCAGGGGCCGGCCGGTCTCCATGGCAACGTCCCTAAACAGGAAAATCCCTTTTAAAACCTTTAGATATCAACATTAAAATATATTTCCTCATGCCTTTTGGTATGTAAGATAAATAATATGAAACCTTGTTTCATTAAACACAGCCTAGTGTGCTGATGCTGAAGTCGAAAATAACAAATTTAAAAATGCATTTTAAAAGATTTCATATCATCATATCTGCTGGGGTGTTTTTTTTTTTTACAAAGTCAAGAAAATGTAGTCATTAATGTTTCTGAGATTTGATTTCAAATGCTAGAAAATTTTAATATTAGATGGCAACTAGAAGTAAAATTTAATTTTATAATTGAGGAATAAGATCAATGCAAGCTAATAAAGGGTGTCTGGAGACCCAAAAATGGTAATGTAAGCTGTACCCCCCCCCCCCCTGGAAACTTGGGGGAAACCCATGTGCCATCTAAAGAGCAAATATACAGCATGAGCAAAGCCCGAACATGCCATATCACACACTCCAGCATGGCTGACAGGCTTGAGACAAGTACCTGGTCCAGCTTTCAACACTTTCTCTACCGTCAAAGGAAACAGCAACACATGTAAATCTGGTATTAAACATACTCTGCAGGAGTGAGCCGCTCCATCTAGGCAGCTGACAGCCAGGAGACTGGAGAAAAACACTTGTTAAGGGTTTCAACTCTCCCTACACTGTGGCAGTGTCATGTGTAGGTCTGTATTTATGGTGCTAATGATGCTTCTTGTTCTCATTCCAGCTCTACTGGACCATGAGGCTCATCAAAATGCAGATAGAAATGTTTTAAGGTATCTGAACTATCACTGTATATATATGTCGGAACTGGTAGGAAACTTCCATAAACTGTGAAATTGTGGCACTGCTGGCTCCCTTCCTTATGTACAGTAGAACTGCATGACCTAGGAAGGGTTATTTTATACAGTAAAGGTGAGGGTTGGATTTGCAATCAGTACATATACAGTGAACAACAAGTGATATAGGGAGGGATGAAAAGTTTGTATCCCAAACCCTGTTTACCTTGTTTCGTGGCGCACAGGGCCACTTCTTCAAGATAAGGATAAAAAGAAATTGATCTGTAAAGTATAATAAAAAGTCCTTATTAATCTCTAATACATTAAATTAGTACATTTATTCTAGATAGACTAATGTGCATGTGCATGTGTAAAAAAAAATCAAAAGAGCTAAAGTGACTTCAGTTTTTGCAGAGCAATAGTACCTTACATGATGTGTATAAATAAAGAAACAATAATAACAATAATATTATATTATTATATATACTAATTTTGCTGTTCCTGTTGCCAATCCCACCAAGCACTGCGCTTAACGTAGGGGTCCTGCCGGATCACAAAACGCTGTGTAGACACAGCCTTATACTTAAGTCATAGGAGCAGAAAAGACACGATAGAAGAAATTAGGAAAAAGAGATAGAAGAAAGAAAAGTTTCCAGTGTGTGGAGAATGAACAGCCAGTAGGAGTGTCAAAGAAGGTATTCAATCCAGTAGTATTCCATACAATGAATCTTATAAGCTCAGTTATTGTATTTGTCAAGCAGGTCTCTGAATGCAGGAGTATCTAGGGAAAGTTCATAAGGAGTCCATAGTTGGACATACAGTATTTGTGGTGAATATTTTTTAGATCAGCAAGCAATGATTCTGTAGCAGGGTGCCATGGAGTTTGATGTTAATGTGTGTTTGTTTTTATGTGTTGTTTTGAATTTTGGAAAGTTCAGGAAGTTTCTAGCACCTGCTATAATCTTCTCTGTTTGTAAGTTGGTGTCTTCCACAACGGTTGGCACAGTGAGTTCCCATTTGTAACCAATCCTGAAATCTGTACTCTGCATTCAGGCTTGTCTGCAGTGAAGTGATTGTGTCCCTCTTTATTTGAACTACAAATGAATTACCCCAGTATATTTGCAAGTAACTCCTGTATTGGCCATTCAAATCATTGATTTGGCGGTACTGTGACCAAAGAATCCACATTAAGATTGCTGGCAGAGGGGGGAGCAGGGAATAGGTCTCCTGCCAGCTAACTAGAAAGAGATGGTTGGGGACAGGCCTGAGTGTTTGCTGTGAGGTATCCCAGTGAGAGAGAGGCTGCTGGAAGGGCACAGACAAGCGGCTGACAGCTGTCTTTAAACTTCCGGAGGAAAGTGGCCCCTGCCTGGTGTTAAAACTGGAAGACACTAGAGATTCAATGATTTCGACGATTTCGAGTTAATTGAAAAGCTCCTGAACATGGTATCAGCACCAAACTTGCTGGAGATGAAGAGAAGGTTTGTGGGTATACTACAAAAAAGTAGGTTTCTAACACAAATTGTTTTTTCACAAATTAAGTCAAAATTTCGAACTTAACTTTTGCAAAAACTACATGTGCTAGAGTGAAACTTTTTTCCCAAAGTTCCCACAATTATTTTCTACATCTCCATCAATTTTGGTGATGATACCATTTTCTGAGGCTTTGAAATCAGCTCACAAAGTTAGCAAGTCGAAAAAATCTCTAGCAGACACCTGCTTAGTCCCTACCTGACCCAGACCCATTAGAATTCCATGTGTGCTACATGTGATAACTCAGTAAGTCATTACCCAAAAGGTGGTGTATCTGTGAAATTCCAATATTTTGGCAATACTGCCCTAGATGCCACAAGAAAAAAATGAAGTAGGTTTTGTTTAGGAAAAGAGCCAGGGAACAATGACAGTTTGGTAGAATGCAAAAACATTTTCCCAAAACTGAGCCAGCATTATTCTGGCATTTCCAACATTGAGGAGAGGTTTGTGGATAGATTTGGTGTAAATTCTGCAGAAATTAGATGAGAATGCAATATTAGTAAAGTGAGTATTGGACAAAATATGCTTACATCGTCTTCAGAATACGAACATTGGATCTCACATTCCCAGTAGGCCAAGTAGTAAGGTTTAGGAGGTAGAAATGTTAATACAGTAGTCTGTAAAGGATAGAAAGAGCGTGAGGTGGTTTGTATGAAAGCAGACACAATGCCTCAAATTTAGTGGGTGTAGAACGGTAGAATGAGTCTTTACACAGAGATACATGAAAGTCCTGGGGTTGTAAATGTTGGGGTTTGCCATTATTGGAGTTAGGGGCCAGCAGATGAGGAAAATGCTGAATTAATCGAAAGTTCTCAAATGTAAGAACTAAGTGAAAAAACTGGAGCTCTTGTAGTCGTGCCAATGGTGGTAGCCAAAAAAGATGGATGATGGGTGTGTTATGGATTTCCAACTGAACCCACAGTTTCTGTGAGTAAGAATGAATACAGTTAAGGCCCTGAGTCAGTAAAGTGACATGATAACAATGTTCTATATTTGGTAGTCTTTGAATACAGTATAAGTTTACGAACCAAAACAAAATGCAGACATAAGTTTCGGAGTGTTAACGTCAATAAATTTTATGAAATAACAAAAATGTACCATAAATCTGACACACATTATCAAGAAAAATGCCTGAACTTTAAGGCTAAAAACCTGTTATAAATATGGATTATCAACTGTACATTTAGGTTAAATAGAAAAAGTAATACCTCAGTTGTACAAAAGCTCAAACTGATCTGATTTACTGAATTATTCTAGAACAAAAAACTAAAGCTGCAAATAATACATAGCTTCCAATATCAGAATTCCCAGTAGAATGACAATTGAAAAGCTAGCTCTCACAAAGCTATCTTTGAATACAATTCAAAGTTGAGTAAACTGAGAACAAGGAAGTGTCCTCCACAAATGTGAAATTCTTTGAACATGCAAATTTCTAGAAAAGATTAAAAAAGAAATGGTAAACCAGACATAATCTCTACACATTGAACATGAAAAAGTCTATACCCAGTATCCAGTTGCCACTTTATTAGGTATTCAGTGCTGCTTTGAGAAGAAATAGGGCTTGTTCTATTATGAAGATTAGGAGATCTTATACACTGTGCAAAACCTTTCAATCTTCATGTGTACATGACAAACATGTTTTTTTTATTTCTAACAATGTGGCAACAATAGTAAAGAATAACCCCATTTCATTTGAATGTAATACTACTAACCTTTTATCTGGTGTTCTTTCATGTGTTCAAAGTTTTAAATTTATTGGGTGTAACAGGTACACAACATTTTGGGTCTCTAAAACTAAAGAATTGTAGACCCAGTCCAGATGGCCCAGGTCAAAACTTTCCAGTGTAGTCCTAACCATCTAAAATCACAAGATTTAAGCTAGCCATACACGTGTTGATTCCTGAGCGATCAATCGACGATCCGATCGACTCCGGTGAAGTCACAGGCGTCGATCGATCGACCATACAGGTCTGTGCCTATCACCTTAGGCCACCGATTCCTGGATGATTCTATTACCAGTCGATCGATTCACAAATGTCAGTCGATCAGAAATTATCCTGATGATCAATCCGTGGGCCTCCACCAACGTCCCTCGATGTGTGCCCATCGACCAGAAAACACCAACAGGTTGGTTCCCTGGCCGATCCGATTTGGGGGCCATATTGATCGGTCGAGGTCAATCGGTCAAGGTGGGCTGCACTCGATTCCTCGTCGATTGATCAACGTGCACATGCCTGGTGATTGATCGGCCAGGAGGAGTGTGAAATCGACCTGTGTATGGCTACCTTCAGAGATATTTATATTTACTTATTTTATTACTTTATATAATTAACTAATGGACTTTGTATTAACAGGCATACCCATTTTAGTACTTAAGTCTCCATCCAAACAAAGGCATAGACAATTGGTTTCAAGGTAAAAAAAATAATAAGACTTTTATTTATGCTATCCTTAGCCACTACATTACGGCAGATACAAAATATAAAGACACGACTTTTGTTAAAACATATATATATATATAGGGATATTTCTGTAATGTGTATATATATATACCGTTTTTTTAAACCCTACAATGACGTAAAAAAAAAAGAAAACAAATACATTTACAATATGATAACATGTCATAGAAAACAAATACATATGCAAAATAATACAATATACACATGTCCTTAATTAGACATTAAAAAGGCCCTATATCACCAATACAGTGCCATGGAACGGAGGTGTTCCAGTTGGTTCAGAACTCTATTTAATTGCTTTGGACATCAGGAAAAACTTGAGTTGTGAAGTCAATAAATAAAAGGTTACATTGTTAATTGCTATGCAAAGTAACAGAGTAGGACTACACAGAGCCAAAAGATTAACATTGTGGGTCTGTAAGCATCACTTGTCATGGGTTGCAGAGTTACTGGAACATTTGATCTGCACAGATTACAGTCTGACCCACAGTAATCACAGAAAGATATCTGACTCATGGCCAGGGAATTATATGTTCGCATTGCTGACATTTCTGAAAACCAAAAAAGAAATACGATTATTTGGAGACATTCAGGGACAAGACAACCCTAACTGAAATATACTTTAACTTTATACTTTATCTTCTAACTATCAATGTATTTACCATATAGTTACATAATTGCCAATTGAATTGTATTGAGAAACGGTGTTAAGGTTGACAGTTGTGTAAATCTTGGTTTAAGAGTTACTGTGCACATTAAATACTTGTTAAAAAAAGTTTTTTTAAATATTGCCTATGGGTGACTTAAAGCAAAATTCCATGCATGATTAAATCATAGACATAAAGATAATCTTTTCCTTCTACGTACATATACATACAAATAAAGCTGCAATTATTGCTGCCAGTACTATTACTATGGTGCACCCTTTGCTCAAATCCCTCCCTATTCCCTGTTCTAATTGGTCACAACAAAAAATTAGCAGAATAGGCACTGAAAAAAACATAGCACTGAAGTATGACATTATTGGAAACCACCTAAAACCAAATATTAACTGCTCCTAATAGTTTAATTAGCAATGGCAATTGCCGGATGACTTTTTAGGAGGGAAATTAAGATTTAAACTGGTTGCTATGAGCAATGTTTATGTTCTTAATTCATGTAAAAGTCCCCAAGCGATGGAAAAAGTTACTTATTTCAAGTGTGCAAGCTTAAGGCTTTTCTGTCTGTAAATAGTTTTACATCTTCATATATAAGAAGTTCCATTTTTTTAGCTTACTTGAAAATATTTTCGAGAATTACAGTCCTAGAAATAATAGATGTATCAGCACTTACCTGGGTTGTAATAGTCAAAGACTTTAATCACAGCATCCTGTGAACCTGCTACCTTTGCAAAACGAACCATTGGAACTGATATACAAAGAATATCCCTGGTCAGCTAAGGGGAAAAAGAAAAAAATATGTACAAAAAGCTTTAGGTCCCTGAGCACCTCCGATTGTTCACATCTCCCTTTTGACACTTTATTTTCACATGCCATTCTTAGATCATTTACGCATTGTGGAGGAATGAGGGTGATTTTTTTAGAATATGCCATTTAGAAAAATACGTTCCACTGGCCAACATCAAAGTTACTTTGTCAACACGCATCTTTAATGGTTTCTAACATTAAGAACATCCACTAATATTATCATTAACTTAAAAAAGTTATTTTCTGCCAAAGACATCTGCTTACTAGAGATGGTCGAATTTTTTTTTTTTAAATCGAAGATTTCGAGTTAATTGCAAAGCCCCTGATACGTGGTATCATAACCAAACTTGCTGGAGATGCAGAGAAGGGTTGGGGGAACATTTGAAAGAAAAAATTATGTCTCTAACACAAACAGTTTTTGCACAAATTAAGTTCAAAGTCAAGTCAAAATTTCAAAAATCTGAATTTCAACTTTAATTTTGAACTTCATTTATTAAAAAACAATTTGTGTTAGAGACATACTTTTTTCTTTCCAATGTTCCTTCTCTACATCTCCAGCAAATTTGGTGATGATACCATGTTCAGGGGCTTTGCAATCAGCTCACAAAGTTTGCAATTCGACCATCTCTACTGCTTACTTGAAATGACAAAACTCTGTTCATATTAAGTGTATGTAACATAAACTAAAAATGGATTTTGAAATCTGTAGCCAAATGTATTTTTATACTTACTGAATCCAAATAAAGATAAACTTTGTCTCCTTGTTTCTCCACCAATTTAAGAGATTGTGGTCTGGTAAAATCTACAGTATTCAGTGTAAATCCACTCAGGAAACCAACTTCTATGAGTGCCATTCCACTCTCATTTACCAGTCCCTGATAGCTGTGAAAAGATAGAATTACTATATTGTAAATAATATTGAAGCAGAAATATAGTAAGTGCCTTAATCATGTTACACAACATGCTGCATATTTAAGTTATAAAAAGTTAGCTGTCATTCATACCTTGTACATATGTTCACAGATAGACTATAAATGTACTTTTTATCTTCTTCCACCGTTACAGATAAAGTGAATGCTTCTGTCCCTGGAGTGCTTCTCCTGCGCCTAGATAATGTCTTCCTGTTGTACACTACATTAAACTGTAATATAAAAAAGAAACAAGTCAGACACTCAGGTAGTATAACAAATTGGTTCTTAAAATTGTTTCTTTGTAGTGAGGTTCAATTCATAAAGCTTAAAGAAAATGAGAATGTGAGGTTATATAGCCATGTGACTACAATTATGAAAAATATTAATAAATGTAGCTTTATTGAAAACATGACTATTAGTGATGGCCGAACTGCCCACAAGGCGGACAGTTCGGCCGCGAACAAGCATGTTGGCCCTCCTTCTCGCCGGCGGACAGTACGGGTGTTCGACCCGCCCTGTTCGCCGGCGAGAAGGAGCCCTCTATTCTTCCTCCGGTGGGATCATAAGCAGGGAGATCCCGCCGCAGGAAGAAGAGAACCCGGTCTTTCAGTGAAAATCCGGCTCGCAAACCCGGATGTGACGTCAGTGACGTGACGTCGGTTAGCACACCAGGAACTATGCGTTCCAGGTGCCGGATGTGACGTCACTGACTAGAGGCGGGGAATTTGAATCTGTCCGCAAACTTTTTTAAAAGTCCGCTCCGCCCGTTCGCGGACAGACATGGCCGGAGTTCGGCCATCACTAATGACTATCTCTCTTTGTGTGTTAACGTTGGGAAGTGAGCCTACAATGTAAATTGTTACTGGTAAGCGAATAATGTACCATGCACATAGTTTAAAACATTCCTGACTGATGAGACAGTAAGTTGAAATACTATTAAAAAACCTCTAGATGAACAAATGGAATGTTTAATTGGTCTCAACTTTTCAGCTTTATAAGCAGCTTTTATTGATAGAAATACAGCAGTTTTGAAAATGATATTGTGTTACATATTGTTGGCAATACATGCATGCATATTTGTAATTACTAGACTAGATAGTACGTTTTAAGTTATCACACCTGTACAACAGCCAATCCTCTTCCAACAGTAGTGATGTTAACTGTCAATGGGCTGGAGACTTCAATCTAATGGGTAAGAAAAACAGAATAAATAATTTGAATAAATGAATATACATGGACATAAACATGAACATATCATATTGTTCAATAAAAAAACTTTATTCCTACCTGCTGTCTTTGTAGTAAAAGTAAATTATCGTTGTTGATTTGAAATAGTTTTGGAATATTTACAGTGGAACCAGAAATAGACACATTAAGTGAATTATTCACAGAGGGAAATACTGTTGAAAACTTGCATAACGCCTGCAAGCCCATAACGGTATCCTGAAAAGACACAAAAATTTTTTATGGTAAACATATTATCAATACATGTCATACATTCTGGTATTCTGTTTGTCCCACATCCACAATGAATTTTTATTACATTTTGGTCACTATGACTTCAGAAAATGTCCTGTGAAGTTCACTGAACCTTAAACCCAGGCTCCTATAGGATAGGGAAATATCCCCAAAAAGTTGGTGGTCACATTCACTTAAAGCTTGTCTCTGGGCAACAATTAAACTATAACATTTATTCCACTTTCTGATATAACCTAATTCCCATTTTACCTGAGTGGATTTAAAGCCCCCATGAGAGTTCCTTTGCTGGCTCAGCCATTTCATTACAGGGTAAGCATCTGAGAACCTCCTATGTTCAGCAAAGGAAAGCAAGGCATAAGCTGCTGTTTCAATATCTGTTGTTCTTGTTGTGGTAGCTGTAGAAGCTGAAGACCAGAACTTTAGATCTCCTAAAGAGAAAAACAGTTTTGCATTAATTAGTATTAATTTGTAATATACAGATGGAGTATAATTAAAACACACATTTACATGTAGCTGAAACCATTATAACTTTTTTTTTAATACACTAAAAATAAACTCAAGTTTTTACTACTGATAGTATGACAAGAAAATGCACTATCAAAGCCCGACAGACAAAAATACTTTTTTTTTAAGAACATTGAGGTGTTCTTTTCCAGTAAATGTAAGATAGGACTTAGTGATGGTCTTTAAATACTTCACAGATGCTATGTGCTACATTAAGAATAAACACTTACTATATGTTTACCTATATGTATAAACCTTAAGTACTTTATAACGATTGTTAGTTTAGTTTGTATTGTTAGTTTAGTTTAGATTGTAAGATGTAGTCTATAGTGGGAAGAAATAATCAGTGAAAGCCAAATGAGAATAAATGTTTTGCAGTTTAGAGAGGATTGTTCATTTGGTGGATTGACAACAACTTTAACATCGATAATGTCACAATACATTTCTAATTGATATTGTTGCAATCGTTACTTTAGTATCATTAAAATCATACAATTCTTCCAATTAATACATATATAATGATATTATAAAAAAATAATGGAAACAAACACACATATCTCCCTTACACGTATGATAATAGTTTTTCGTAGGGTAGAAAATAGTAAATGTAATGTACCATTCATAATTTAGTTTGCTACATGAATGTACCTGCAACTATGGCCATTGAATTGAGCATGTTTAGCGCAGCTTCTGCTTTGTTGCTTTTTGCCAATGTCAGGGCATATGCAACCACAGACAAGGTATAGTTACTGGAAATTCCTTCATCAAACTTTTTCTCAATATATTGCACAGCTTTCTGAATGTTTGCGTCATAGTTAAGCTAAGGAAAAACAAAAACAAAATTAATTATAGGCTAATATTTTTAAGTAATATTTCTACTAATCATTAGCTAGCAGATTTCAGCAAGAACTGGTCTGTTTTCCTTTTTCCTCTTAAATTTTTGGGTACAGAATTTTAGATACTGTATTTTCCAGCGTACAAGAAGACCCCCAACTTTTTCAGTTAAAATATAGATTTTGGGATATTCTCGCCACATAAGACTACCCCTCTTCCAACGCATATCAAATAAAAATGTTATGTCTACTCTGAGTTTCAACCCCCAGATCTCCAACATCCTTAGAAGTTCAGTCTTTTTTGGGATTAGTAATTCTCATTCCCAATTTGACACCCCTATCTGCACCCTTTCATAGTTATTAATGTTTCCCTACGGTTATCCATGGGACATAAATTGTAAACATTTAACAACAAAAATTGAAAGAATGTTGGCAATCTAAACATGTAACTTTTACAGTTGTGTATTAATTATAAAGTAAAGTTTTGCACAGATATTTTTAATGTGTTTCTACTTTTAATCTCAATGTCTCTGCAATACCAATTTCAGCCATGATGTCGCTAGTGAGCACTTGCCGTCAATTGCAGCCAGCTACTTTCTCACACATCGGGAAGGCGAAGGATGGGGCCGAGGGGGATGCTGAAGACCTCTTCCTCTGGCTCCTGTCTGCCAGCGCACTGTGCAGGAAGCACGGATTCAGGAAGCAGACCCTGTCTCCCCCCCAATGGCGGCACCCGGCATGTAAGACAACCCCCGACTTTTGCACACAAAGTCATCTAATACGTCAGAAAATATGGTAATAGTGTCCCCTACCAAGTATAAAGGCTTAAAGTTTGTCATCACCGAAATACCCTCTTTTTTTAGAACCCCTCTTTAATAGCACTTTCCCCATTCCACAAATGGTGACAAAGCAAATAAGCAACCCTCCAGGGATAACAGTCTGCATCTTTTCTAAAGAAGATGCTATCATTCAGAAGAGGTATATATGCTCTCTATAAATGTCACTTAAAATAAATGAAACATTAACGAAAAAAAATTAAAAACTGATTCAGATATATATATATATATATATATATATATATATATATATATATATATATATATATATTTTAATCTGGTAAATAAAGCACAATACATTAGAAAATTTGAAAATTAAACTATAATCTAAACCATGCTCTATTGAAATGTATTTTGAATTGATCTAATAAGATTATATAAATTTGATACTTACCCTATATTTTGTGTCTTCCAAAAGTGAGGTCAGTATGTAGGCAGTTAGGGTGACTGGACCATCAAGTCCTCCTTGGAGGTTTTTGTTTATCACTCGCCCTGGCTCAGAAAATGTACCAGTGTTCATATCCTGGTACTGAACAAGCCACTGTGCAATATTATCTAAAACCGAGGAACTTATGTATATATATTCCCGAGCCTGAAGGAAGCATCTAAACACAAAAGCTGAGAGCCTAAAGAAAAAAAAATATTATGATTAATATGATACCTACCAGAAAAAGACAAATATGTTAAAAAAACAATACAAAACAATATTATTATATAGATCTATTTATCCAATTTATATGCTACTCACCATGTGCTTCCAGATATGTCAGCAGTTCCAAAAGCACTGAAGGAACCATCATCTCTCTTGTATGTTAATTCTTTTTGGTAACCTGCAAAAAGTACATGATTCACTTCAGTTTCCAGTGTGAGTTCACATATTCAAAAACTGAATCCAATCAAGAAACTGATGTTTGTAAACTACTGAGCCACCTTGCTTTATCCAACTTACACTATGTGTGATATAAATTTTTTGCCCGACAATAATAATTGCCACATATTATTTGGTTACTTACTTGTGCTTCAAATGTTTTAATTTCATTATGGGCTATTCATATATGTGCCAAAGATTTTGTTGTATTTACTCATGTACACTCTTTTATCTGAGATGTTGTAATACATTTCCAGTGCAGTTGTGAAAGAATTTACCTGTAGTCATGTAGTCTATGGATGTTGTTCTGATGTCTTCAGTTATCTTCTTAGATGCATTTAGATATTGCAGAATATATATGTTTGGTGCCAAATTGATCATGTTTTGCTCTCCACATCCATATGGCATTTGGATAAGTGACTCAAGGCCATTTATGGAAGGCACAAGAAGATCCCCTGTAAAGAAATAAAAAAATTACTATTTCTTTACTTAATTAAAAGCTGCGGGCACAAACTATTCATTCAGAGGCATCTAACAAGAGTTTTCCTTATGCTAATTAGAGATTTAAAACAATGTTAACACCATTACCAGATCACAACTTACCAACCACTGTAACAAACGCTTCTTCACTACCCATTACCACATCGCTTGGCAAATTGAATGAGAAGATCTTTGATACTGCATTGCTTGTATTTTCAAGGTTGAACATTTCTGTCTGTGCATACATGTAAGTTACTCCTTCAGCCTAAAGAAAATATATGAATGTTAATATACAATAGATTCAGTTCCAGTGAGGTGAGAAGCAGCAATATTGATGCAACACATTTGTAAAGGCTTTTTCAAAGAAGGCTACTTTATGGGAAAGGACTGGTTTGTTGAGGTTGAGAAACCCATGATGAAATCAGCCACCAACCTTACTGACACAAAGTCACAACAAAAACTTAATTTTTATCTTTTATAAACTACTACAATAATGCAAGACACAATGAGTCATGGTGAATGTTACCTACATGAGACTATCTTAGTGACGATATGCGTATATGCGTAAGAAGGCTGAGTAACCACTGAGATACTATACATATCTCTCTGTCTATAGACTATGCAGCCACTCTATGCTGAATAAAGGAGCATGAATCTCCTTAAATAGAATGTGATGTTGCATAGTTCAGTGGTCAGGCTTTTATAGTCAGTGCAAAGCTAACCCCCCGTATTAATGTTGGTAGAACAAGCAAAAAAACCTAAAAGACACGTAGAATGACAGGAAAAGTACATGGGCATTGTGCTAAGGGGGTTGGACAAATCCTTCTTAAGCAAAACTTAAAAAAAGGAGTTTATATCATAGCATTCTAATATTAAACAAAACATGATGAACCATTTGATGGAAATACTTGTAAAAACACAGAATTGTATAGCTCAGCTGGGTGTATTTTTTATGTCACTCACCTTTACTAAAACACTTTGGGATATAACATCTGAGGATGCTGCTGATGTTACTTGAACTGTGAAGATGATGTTACCAAGTTTCTTTGGTTGTATTGGAAACAGAACAGATGCTCCCTGCTCGGTGGGAACTATTACATTCTGTTGGCCAGCCACCATCGGTTTAGAATTACTATT
>CM070035.1:77524901-77546799 GCA_036250615.1 Ptychadena robeensis | reverse complement strand
TGCTCGGTGGGAACTATTACATTCTGTTGGCCAGCCACCATCGGTTTAGAATTACTATTACTATTGTAAGGTACTATTATATTGAAAGCAGTATTTTGTTCCAAAGTGACAAGAACCTAAAACACATGAAAAATATTAGTATTACTATTAGTTGCAAAAACATAAAATATGTAATAAACGCATACACCAAAAATACATTTAAAATTTCTCTTTGGTCCTCTTGCTACACACTATAGACCCTGGCTTAAGAGTTTAAGGTGAGAATAATTATGTTAGGGTGTGTTTATATAAATTGTATTGGTTTACAAAAGGAAACAAATAATACAATTTGATTGATCTTGCAGGTTTCCAGAGAATTAAGCTGAGCCAATATGCAAATCAAACTTCAAGAATACATAGTACAGGTTAACCTCCCTAGCGGTCAGGAGGGCAGCATCTCATCCAGCGCTGCTACTGCTAGTATGCACTGGACGAGATGCTGCCTTCCAGCACACATCGGGGCTCCGGGAGCGCATACTCACAGTTCTGCACTGTCCCGGTGTCCCCGATGTCATAGGCAGGCTGGCAGCTCCTCCGTCTCTTCCTCCTCCCCCCCCCCCCCCCCCCCCCCCGAGTGACGTGATGACGTCACATCAGGGAGGCAGCGGGAAATTCAAAAGTACAGTACATGAAATCAATTTTCTATGTAGAAAACTGATTTCAATGTGCTTCTATGTACTAAATCTCGCCAGAATAAAACGTCTCTGGTGCCCCAGATGTGCCCATTTGCAGTAACCTTCTCTTCCCTGGTGTGATTTTACCACATCCATCACACCAGGTTAGAGAGAGTTAACTGCAAATGGGCACATCTGGGCCACCAGAGACTTTATTTGGGCGAGATTTAGTGCATAGCACTTGTGCACTGAATTTTGTGTTTTGTCATTAAAAAAATGTTTATTTTACATAATTGTTTGTTTAAAACATTATTATAGTCAGGATGTCTATTAGACCCTTGTACGGACATATTTTACGGACAACATAAAGAAAAATATACAATTGAAGTCTATTGTGCACTTTTGGTACAGAAATCTGGACCTCAGCAGTGCGCTAGGAAGGTTAAATACAGTTTATATACTGATTACAAATTGAGTGTTTAATTGACATCATTAACTGGAAATGTGAGCTTTGTTTAATAAGAAAGCATATATTTTATTAGATTTATGACTTCTATAGGATTGCCTCTATTTCTTTATCCTAAGGAAGCAGATTCTTTTTGTGAAAAGAGTAGAGAAAGAATGTCAATATTTTCTTGGATAATAATAATAATAAACACAGGTTTACAGCCCCATAGGGTCGATTATGAGTAAATTGCACTCAATAGGTGGTAATTATTATGCAGGTATTACCGTCTTTTTCGGACTATAAGACACACAGGACCATATGACGCACCCAGTTTTTAAAGCAGGAAAACCAGGGAAAAAATATTTCATATATAAAAGTGTTCACATCAATTGGGGGGGGGGGGGCAGGAGGCTGCCCAGTCCTCTGCTCACCCTCTCCCTCCCTGGCTGCCTGTGTCCGTGGAAGCTGCAGTGATTGCAGTTTCCTCGGACACAGAGAGAGAGATAGGTGACAGTTAATCTATCTCTCTTCATTGCTCTATTGTCATAAGCAATTATACAGTTCAGATGGGAGATCCAGCTATGGGCGGATCTTACATTTGATAGCTACCTGGCTAATCTCCTTGCCAGGAGAGCTGGCGGGGAGCCACTCGGCCATGGGGTCTCGCATTCGGACCATAAGACGCAGGCACTTTTCCACCGATTTTGGGGGTGAAAAAGTGTGTCTTATGGTCCGAAAAATACGGGTTGTACATAGCATTACACCATAAATTGAGCTTTACAAAGATTACATAGCTTTTTTGCAAAACACATTTTAAATCTTGCATTTATCAATTTTCATAATAATTTTATTCACAAAGCATAATTGGAAGTGCTATTGTGCCTGATTTTGTTTTTTGGATTAATGGTTAAAGGTTAATTTGGGGTTGGTGGTGCTATGACACATTGAATTTTTTAATTCTCTCACTATCTCTGCAATATATCATACTTAATATTTGTATGCATTTAAGGCATTATTAGATAAAAACATACCTCCAAATGTTCTTTTAAAGAATGTTGTAAGATGACTTCCAGAATAAACTCTTCCCCTCTTATAACAGAATATGGCATATTTAGTAAAATCACAATAGGTTTGAATGTTAACATCTGCAAAAATGAAGTAAATAAATACATGTGAGTAATTGTAATGAACAATACATGGTAAGAAGTGTACACAGGAACAAGACTATCAGCACTTCCAGGAAGTGTCAAAGTGTTTAAACGGTAGTTTTTATTTAAACTAAACCTGTAACAAAAGTCAAACCAATTTTAGCTGATGCATATCTATCACAACATAAAGCTGTACAGACCTCAGCAGGTACTTCAGCTACTCCTAGTCCAAGATTTTCGGAAATAACAAAGCCAGTAGCAACCCAAGTGGCATTCATGTTGGGTACATCAACTGAAATATTGGCCTGTAAGCCTAAGCTGTAATGCAAAAGTTCACATCATTGAATTATCGAAAGCACTATGAACATGGTGATCAAACATAACACCTACATACCTACTTTCAAGGGCAGCATAAAGGTTATCTTAAGAACATTAGTGGAGACACTCACATGTCAGATGGTATTTAATGTGCCAAAAAGATACAAAGTCTCTTTGAGTATGAAATAACACAGAACGCAATATGTTTAATAATATGTTTCCACTAGGTTAAGGTGTGCTTTGCGTTAAAGCATCTGCCTTAATGCAGGGTTTGTGTTAGGATGCTCAAGGACTGATGAGTCAAAAATGCATACCCATGCGTTTTTGATGCATTCAATACAATCTCTATGGGTACGTTAATGCACCCATACCTGTGTTGGATTAACGCAACGCAACTCAACGCAGGCAATCCATGCATGTGTGTACTAATCCTTTGATTTACAATGGATGCTTCAACATCCCTGCATTTGACAGATGTCAAACTCAGGGGAATCGACACAATTGAAACATAGGCTTAGTTAGTGTCACTTTCCTATAGTAAACTTTGTTAACGTTGAATAATAATTACAGTTATTTTTGGCTGCTATTATTTTTGTGTGCCCCAGTGATTCCATATCCACTAAACTCATCCATTGTGTAATGCAGTGATGGGCAACTGAGTTGATATGGAGAGCCACAAGTGCAGCCCTCGGCATGCGTAATAAAATGAGTTGATATGGAGGGCAACAAGTGCAGCCCTCGGCATCCACACAAAATAATACAATTATACTTAAGGCATGCATAGCTGGAAGACATTATTTTTCATTTTTAAGTAACAAAACATGATACTTCAAGCATTAAGGAACACTGTAGTATGGTAATGCAGAATTCAATGTTATGAGGTTATGTGCCACAATAAATATTACACAATCATCCTCTGTTCGTTGGTTGGATTGTGGGAGCATAGGCACTCACCTGTTTAGGGGATCGGTGGACAGGTGAGTTCCTATGCCCTATACATTGACAGTTTTGGGGGGTTAGGTTTTCACAAGTGGAGGACCAAGGGGGGCCACTGAAGAATGCCCAAAGGGCCGCATGTGGCCCCCGGGCCGCAGGTTGGGCACCTGGGGTTTAATGAGACTCTGTCAAATAAAGACAATATATACAGTATAATTTTAAACATACCTCATACTAATCTCTATCCAAGGCAAGACAGATGTAAAAACAGATGCATCTTGTCTTTTTATATCATCAGGGGTGTATGCTAGATTGAATGAAACAGTCTTTCAGTATATTCAGCTTTTTAGACAAAATGTTTGAATTATATTAAACAGTAACGTCAATCAACACGACTTAGGTCTCTGACCCTGATCACTTATTTAATTTTATTAAATACCATTTTTTCTAAACACTTAGATCTCAACATAATGCAAAAATTCCAAACAATTTGTCTGTATTCTCTATAACAAATCCCTACAAAATACTTACAAGGTATTCTGTACACATTGCCATCAGTCAAAGAAAGTGGGGGACCCTGTAAAGAAAAATGTTACAATAGTAAACATGCTGAATAACCCCATTACAATTACCATGGCGTATTTATACTAAAAACAGATCCAACCCAGGACATCGTACAGCCGTGTTGATGAGCTGAGAAACAAGGTCATTATATCAACTACGGTACCAGGTAGCCGTTTCAGTAATTTTTTTCTTTCCAGCAGCTATTGAAGGCTACTACTCTATTTGCTAATTATTGACAACCAAAGCAATGAAACATTGAAAAAGATTTCATTATGGCAAAAATTATGGCAATATGCTCTACCACTCAAGCTGGCCATAGAGGTCTAGATTTGTTGTCCTGGTTGATCAAGAATTAATGCATGCAGAAAGTGAGCGATCGATCAACATGACAAGAAATTGCACTAAAAATCGATTGAGCAGAAATAAGACATGTCTGTAAATTTTAGTAGATCAAACGGGAATTGAGGAATGTTATTAGAGACATGCGAGTGGTCTATTGATGGACCCATGCAGGTCTCATCCCACTTCCATAATTTTTATCAAATTTTTTGTGTAGCCAACCTTTTCTTAAGTCACGATCAATCGTCAATTAATCGGTGAACGATTAATTCTGCAAATGAAAAACGTATGACCGAAGACTCAATCACATATTCCGATAGTATAACAAATCGGTCTCAGGGAAATCTAAGAGTCTATGGCCAGCTAAATAAAAATGAGGGTTATTTATAGATGGAAGCAGCAGAATAACAGTGTAAAGCAAAAAGGTGTAATGCTTGTAACTGATATCATTGGGTGTCGTACTTACCTTACTATATGTATTTAGCTCCTGATAAACCTAAAAAGAACAAAAAAACTGGTTTATAGTATCTATTTATATGAGAAGGATCTTTTTTTGGGCCTCTCCTAGCTTATTGTACAAATAGTGATATGGTTACTCTGTAAGTGCAATAAATAAAATGTATACTAGCAGAAGCAATGTTTAACTCAATAACACATATTCAGAACAACTAATGGGGTAGGGCAGTGCTGGGGAAAAGCCAACATGCCATGCAAGCTGATATGTGTGTTAACTATTTTATTTCCAAACATTTTACGTTATTCTGCAGATATCTTTACATACAACTCTCAAAACAAAAAAAGAAAGAGCGTCATAAAATTTGGGGTTAATACATTTTAATTGTAGTTACCTTGTTATTCAGTGTCCCTTCAATGTTGAGTGTTTTCTTGAACTGCACAATAAGATCGTTGCCATTTCCAGAACTAATCGAATACACTAATAATTCTGCAGTGGGAGCCCAGGAATTTTCAGGAACAAGAGTAAAAGTTGTCCCATTTTTCCCTGCTGCTACTACCATTCCTTTGGATACAACCTAAAAAGGAAGAACAAGTTGGTTTTATTTACATAATAACGAACATAATATGTATAATAGAGTTGATACCTTATCCTATAATGCATTCATAATACATTGTTGTATGAGATACTAATATTTAATAGGAGCAGATGGCATGGTGTACACCTAAGTTTATTATACATGATTTAATCAATTACTCACTGTGTAATAAATCTGCTGCATTTCCAATTGGGCATCAACATGTATTTCAAATGGTATGCCAACCTATGTTAAAAAAAAAAGAAATGTTTTGTCAGTTAGTATGAACTTCAGTCCCATGTTCTAGATCAGACTAAAGAGTTGTTGTTCCATGAACAGAAATAAGTGCTTACATAAGCCATAACAAATTTAATAAAACATAGTTTTTAAAAGAAATATACAAAAATACAATACAAACAAAATATTACCTTTAACACTGAATCTGATGTTTGAAGTTGCAGCAGAGGGTTGTATGTAAACATTTCGGCATTGAATGAAAATCTAGCACTTTTCTGGTATTCAACCTAAACAGAAAAAAAGTTAGAAATGGGACACAAACAACTAAAATAGAATGTAAGTTTGCTGCTACCTGATGAACATGAAAGTTTTATAGTTATTCTTCCAAAACTTTCAGTCTGCACACAATTTTGCCATTGCTTTGAAACCATCTGTACAACTTATATAGTTTTAGATAGACCAAGAAAATAAATATATATTTTTATTTTTTAGAGGTTTTTTTACTTACAATAACAGGTACTATACGTGAAAATGATGAGTTAGCTGGAAGCTGCACAGTGATAATTCCAGATTCTGGGATGGCATAGGTTTTCAGAAGTGACATTATGTCAGACTGTATGGAAATAGACACATTTTCGTTCCTTTCCTGTTCAGTTAGGGATTTTTTGTCAATCCGTTGTATTTGAATCTGTAGGAAAAAGTATGAATATGTAAGTGTCGTAACTGTTAAGTCTCAAAAAAATTTTGATGCTTCTAGGATCCCAACTTCACGAAAGATTATATATAAGTTATTGCTAATAGTCAAGTAGTAATCAGAAACCAATTGGCCAATAAAGTCAGACGAAAAGTATTTATTAAACCATTCTCTACATCGAGAGGTTGACAAAAGAACTGATTGCAACTTTAGGCCTTCGTTTGCCATCTTTGCTGCAATCTCCACTTTAGAGGTTAAAGGAATGTATGAACTATGAAAGCCAACAGACATAGAGAATAGAATAACGCTACTTCAAAAAGGTGGAAGTCAGTTTCTCCCGTGGATGAAGCATTTAGAAGTAATAACTCTGTATTCTTTTAGGAGGCGAAATTAGGGATGGTCAAATTTTTTAATGAAAATTTGACCAGTTCATTGTAAAGCCCCTAAGCATGGCATCATCATCAAACTTGCAGAAGATGTATAAAAGGGCTGAGGGTATACTACAAAAAGTATAAATTATAGTGTTTATATAAATTAGGTTTAAAGTCAACTTCGACTTTGAACCTAATTTATTCAAGAACTACATATGCTAGAGCAAGACATTTTTTATTAAAATATTACCACATCCCTTCACTAGATCTCCAGCAATTTTTGTGACAATAGCATGTTTAGGGGCTTTTCAGTTTCGACCATTTTAGCAAAGAGACAAAATGATTCCCACGTATAAATCTGATGTTAAGCATGGCTATATTATAGAACATTCTCCTGTTTTTATTTTGCATTAAAACATTTTATGATACAGTAGGTAACAAAAATGATGGGCTATTATATTTATTACAACCCTCTATCATAGAGAGAAACATTTTCAGTAGCAGTGTCAATATAAATCAGCCCTCACTGTTTTGTACCTTAAATGTGAAGTTTCCAGCAATTCCGAATCCGGGTCGTTGTTCAATTAAGATGATTTTATACTCTGAGTCTCTTACTGGTATAATGGATGATGTTTTTGTAACAATATCTATATTTGAAAAAAAATTAAGTTATCATTGTTTCCATTAGCATAATCATACTTTCAAACCAGTTATTCTCTTTTCTTTTCTTTTAGTCATGTTACCTGTGACTTGATCAGTAACTGAAGCTGTTATTTCCATTTCACCCAGATCTATGGCTTTTTGTATTTTTGTGTATGGAAAAGAGAAGTTTACAGATCCTGATATCTATATACCGAACAAAAAACAAACAGTTATTTAAATTTTTACATAGGCTCTCTTTATGCCCCACTATTATAGGAAGTAGCGACATATATAACTTTATGTAATGTAATGGAATAATAAAAACAAAATTGTATGTTAATGTTATAACGAGCATCCATTGATTTTGTTGACTTCATAGTTATCTCGATTTATCAATGTTTATTTTCTATGCTTACAAGGTTGTTGCATTATAATGGCCCATTTCCATTTTTCAACGACATGGACAAATGTCTTTGTTTAGCTGATCATCAGATTATTAGCTTAGATTATAACTACAGCTGTTTGTATGGTATTTGGTTCTCAAGTAAAAAAAACATCTGATGCTTGCATCTATTGTCTGAATGTATCACAGGTTTGGGACTCCTGGGATGGCCTGCCCAGTGCTGAAGATATTCATATTTTTCTTCATCAGTATGAAAAAATTCTATTTCACTTAATACATATGCAATATTATTTGATAAAAACATATTTGTCATAATGTACATACTGTATTTGCATTGACTTGTGTCTGAGTGTTATGTACTAACAATGCCTCTTACACAAGTATGTAAGCAAGTATAGGAATACAAAAACAAAGTTGACAAATGAACTGTTGAACAATGGGAAATCATAAACATACCTTATATGTTTCACTCACACTTTCATTACCAAAGTAAACTGTTATAGTTACTTTTCCTTCTAGTGGTATGTTAGAGTAATACCTGAATTTAAAATAAAAATACGTTATCACTGGATTGGACATTAAACCAGGGGTTCCCAAACTTTCCTTGCAGGGCCCCCCTTTTCTATTTAGGGACATTATTGTGCCCCCCTACCTTTTCAAGCACTGGTTAAGAATGAGGGCCCACCCCCCAGTTTGGGAACCACTGATTTAAACATATGATACATATTCTGCTACAATTTGTTAAAGAGAAAGAACAGTATACAAATGTTTCAACACATTTTCAAGAATTGGATGAAAACAACAACTATTTTCTTTTTAACCTTAGTAGGTTAGTAAACTATAATCTTGTTACAGATAAAATTATATGTAGCGGTAATAATCAGAGAGAGAGAGAGAGAGAGAGAGAGAGAGAGAGAGAGCTTGGCTTACTTTGCTTTAACAGTGCCTGTCAGGTTGGGCTTCTTTGGAGCAACATAGAATAGAGGAGCATCCAATGTTACAATACATTTTGGTAAATCTGGAAAAAATTTAAGCATCAAAAATGTATTATTTGGGAGCTATTTTTTTTGTATAAATGTTTTTAAAATAAATCTTAATTTTACACTGTAAAGCAATTTCTAAGTGTACATAGTTTTGCCAATATATTGTCAAACTTGTGCGTACATTGTTAATTGACATTTATTTTTGCTGTTATATAAGTTATTTTCCAAAAATAACTATGATGTTGGCAATCTTATTATGATTATGTTTGCAATAAAAAAACGAGGATAACTCCTAATGTTGTCATAAGTCATACATTTGAGATACAGAACTTCCTAACTAGTAACAGATTGGTATGAATGTAAATTAACATTATATCAGCACAATTTATTCTTAGCATAATTAATACTTGTACAAATGTGCAATAATAAATGAATAGATCCAAGGATACCTACCAAATTCTTTGACAGAGAAGGAAGTAGAGAACACAATGCTCTGCAAATTAGAGGAAAAAGTACAATGACACCACAAATAATAACAGTTTCAGACATATTTTAATCAGCTAACACTGTGCTGCATAGCTATTAGCAAATTTTTTGTATTTCACACACACACACACACACATAGCAATAGTGTACACATTCATTTTAAATATTAACATTTATAAAAAAAAAGAAAAATTTCTTGCTTGTATCACAGATAGTGTGATTGCGATTTTTTATTGAGAATATCGGCAATTTCGCAAGAATTCACGAAGATCTTGAATATAGTGCTATATCTTATCGCGAATATTGAAGATTTTTAACATCCGTATTGGTAACTACCATGGATTGCATTTCTTTTCATGTGATAGTGTTGATCGCGAAAATATGCGAATATAAGCACCTTTTTATTGCGAAAAAATCGCAATGATAGTAATAATGACTGGAGGTCACAAATTCTCTAATTTATTAATTTATTGCAAACAAACATAAGGCGACAAATTTGCAATATTTTGTAAATATAAATATATTGCCTGTGCTGCTCATCACCAATCATTAATATAATTAATAGGTAACAGTATACTATGTTGAAATGTCTACTTACATTGGATTGAGCTTGTATAGTCCAATTACCCACAATAGGATAATTAGTTAGAGAAAACTTTGTAGATATGACTCCCAGGTTTGATGTCATCTTCAGCAGTTGTTGGACAGTGTTGCGGTGAGGATCCTTACATTTAATAGGAGCAAAAATCAGTCAAACCAATTAATATATTTTTATACAAACTTTATAATGAGTTAATGCTCAGAGTTCAGAAACCATATGAGACTGTGTTACAATGCTCACCTTTATCTCAAGATCTACATCTCCAAGGTATGGCTTCAAATCACGATTTACTGAAATAACTCTAATTTGGACAGTTTCCCCAGGCCTGTAGATATCTTTGTCAGTTTGTATAAAGATGGACAGCTTCTTTCTTTGAGTACTTATTGTGCTTTGTTTATGAAATACTGAAGTCCCATTGACACAGCCCATCACAACCAGTATATAGTTATCCTTAGAAGAATTTTGTGGGATCTGTAATGTACAAAGAAAGCAAAATACCTTTAAATTAAATCTGATATATATTTCATCTTTAGTTGTAAATGGTTAAACATAACATACATGACTACCTTTCCCTATTGTATCTGCCACATTTCAGGCTCTTCCATAGATGGATTTGAGGTCAAAGTGAAATATTCTGGTGGAGGGAACAATGTTTCCGGCACCACTTAACCACATGTAGACAAAGGAAGACTATGTTTTTTAAATCTACCAAAGGTTAGTTATCTAGTTGTTTTGCATAACTTATGAAGATGACACCCATACTTGACAAAAACCAAGTAAGTGTCGCTTTATGTCTATGGATAACGTGAAATGTATTTCAATCTTGCTCTGGTTGAATTAAAGTAACCATGGATTTGCTTTGCCCATAGTTGGATAAATTAAGTTAATCTATGTACAAATGTCTTCATTCAAGATCCTCAATCTTTTTAGTAATTTTTTCTATGTATCATTAGGGACATGTTCAGTCTACATTGTCATTGTTACATGCATAAATTCTACCATTCCTCTGCACAAATGTGTCATTAAAAACTCCCATAGACATTAAAAAGATATGATACAACATATAATACACTTTATATTGAGGCACCGATCCTTTCGAATGCTGTACTTACTGCTGGAATAGTGAGTAGTCCAATAGAATCTAAAATGGGGGGCAAAAAGAAAACTGCCATTAATTACATTTACTATACTATTTGATGTAACCTGCACCATACAATACAATTTCTGATCACTGTAGTCATATAAGAAAAAAAGATTAAACCTGATTGGTTGGTATAGGTTAGTGAACTTCATACACACTAGATACACATGATAGTTTTTTTTTATAGTTGACTCTCTTTTCAGATCTGTAAGCAACAATTTAATAATTGGTATAATAAAATTATAATCTACAAGACAAACCAACTCACCATTCTGAAACATCCTGTTTCCTTGGACCAGAATTTTTACACCACAGGCAATTCCAGCTGACACATTAACTTCAGAGTACTGTCCAAACCAGTGAACAGCAAGAGTTGTATTCACTCCAGGAATAATATACTGAGGTGCAGTAATGTAATATGATGGCCTGTAAAAATAAATTGGTTTTTATGTATCCATTACTAACAAACTTATTGCATTAATTTAGGGTTCAAAATTACCTACTGCAAAAAGCAATCAGAAATGTGTTCAAAGTCTTAATATAAATAAAATTGGTAAAAGTACTTATAGGCTTAGTTTAATAATATTTTGTATGAATTAAAGTCTATTCAATGTTTTGAACAGACAAAGTAAGAAAAGCAAATCTCTCCAAAGATATCACGCTAAGGATAAATTAACAAAAATGTTTTACTTACCCTGCATTGCATGTGAGTAGATATAGTGATAAGAGGACAGTGTGCCCCAGGATTTGAGGCCTTAACATAAACATCCTGCTCTGTCCTCTGAAAAGACCAACTGTGACAATGAATGGATTGGTACAGAATGGTGTGCTCCATAATCCTAGAACCTTTTATACTATCCTTGGAGAGAAACCTAGACGGAGGGCGGTACAGCACCATACTTCTGTCAAGTCCTTATTGAAACTGGTTTGTGGTATATTTCCTGTTTTTGCAAATGCAAAACAGGGCTAGTCATCAAATGAATTTCCAAATGTTAAGGCTTCTCACTCTCAGGGCCATGTCTTGATAACAAGTTAAAAACATTTTTGTCCAGCTCCAAAAGATTTCTAAAAATTGTCAATAGAAAGAGAGAAGATATTTGGCCAGTATTCATGTGAAATTTAGCAATAAGACTACTGAAATGTGTTTAAAGAGTTAGATGAAAAAAAAAGGAATAAAATTCCTTAATATTAGTATGGACTATTAGATGTGCTGTTTCATCTTTCTGGTCATAATAAAGTTGTATTAAGGCTTTTCATTAATAAAAACATATATAATTACATTGTATTTACAGTCCATACCCTATACAATATGATGTTTTTTTGGATGAAATAATTTGAAATAATTCCTTTAGTGAGATCATTATTAAAATATTTAACTGTTTACCATTTTTCTATATCTGTTGAAGTCCATATATGGCTTATAAGGACAGATAAAAAAAGTTTTCACCATTTCCATTCTGCAGTATGTGATCTAAGATATTGTATAAATGGAAAATGTCAAATAATCTAAACTTATCAGTAATTAATAATATGGATGGTTACCAACACAATACCTTAAAATGACCTTACTAAGAATAATAACCTGGGCAAAAAGGATGAGAATACCATAAGAAAGCACAATTCTCCTAAAGATAAACTAGGTCCTTTTTTTGTTAATAATCTGATGATGGATTGTGAAGACATATATTCTATAATTGATGTGTATTTATACTTGGTCTTCTTGAAAACCTTGGGCTTACTTTTTTTTACCAGTAAATGTTTGGCCAGTAGTACTCATAAATTCTAGGCTTTTTGTGTATTTCATATGTTGCTCCTACCAGATTTTCATTTAGTTTCTTTGTAATTCATTATTTTGTGTCTATCCTAATGTAAAAAGTAGCATTCAAGTTGTAATCAAGTCAACTCTCCAGTCAGTCCAATTAATTGCTCCAACCATGACAGTTGACAAACCGAAGACTCATGTGTCCCACACAGATTTGTGACCATCAGACAGTCAAAACATGATGAGATTCAAATTATTATTATCATTATGATGTATTTATATAGCATATATCATCATATAATGCAGAGCTTTACAGAGAATATAAAGTCATATCACTAACTGTCTCTCAGCGAAGCTCACACTATAAGGTCCCTACAACAATCATATATATGGAACTAACAGTCATATGTCACAGTGTAAAGCTAGGAATACACATGTCGACTTTTTCATAGATTTTTTTCAGCCGAGCCTCGTGCAATCTGTGAAAAAAATCGACCCGTGTATGCCGTTTTTCGAGCAAGATCAATGGATCTCGCTCAGCTGAACAGGGTCCCAACATGTTGAAAAATCCTGTGATAGCCTATACTTTGAATGGGGACCAAGGAAGCTTCTAACAGAAATATTTTTTGCACAAATCAAGTTCAAAGTTAGGTAAAATTTTCAAAAATCTGAATTTCGACTTTAATTTTGAACTTAATTTATGCAAAAACTACATGTGCTTTTTAAAAAAATGTTCCCACAACCCTTCTCTACATCTCCAGAAATTTTGGTGATGATATCATTTTCAGAGGCTTTGCAATCAGCTCACAAATTTAGTCAAAAATTTCGACCATTTCTAATTTGATTTCCCTTATTAAGCAATGGAGTTTTTAATTTTTCTGTACATTCATGCTTGTGTTTCCTTTGATAACAATGCAGAGCACAGAGAAATGCATGCGAGACAAATCAAATGTGAGTGGTACACAGATTCCCTATGGGAAAGCAACACACACAGCGTATGTTATAATTGCATCACAATCGTACAATAAATTATGCACTATTCAACAGCAGTTTGATATATTTTAACAGTGGCAAACATTCAACATAGCAAAAATGTTTGTCTTATTGTATCCCTAAAAAAACAAAAAATATTTGTTAAGGTACCCATACATGTTGCGATTTTTTGTGCGATTTTAGCCCTTCCGACCATTTTGTTTGGTCGGGTAGGTCGATCGTTCGGGATTTGTAACATGCAAAGTTAGTGCGACCAATGCTGTTTTTAGAAAAATTGGCCAAAAAGTTGGTTGGGTCCTGAATGATGATGCCCGGGCGGCCACACTCAAAAGAGACTTTTAAAAGATTTCCAATCCAACCGGTGACTAATCGGAGGCCGAAAAATCGTGCAACAGTCTGACTTTTAAAAATAGCACTAAAGAAAAAATCGTTCCGCGAAAAATCGTAATGTGTATGGGTACCTTTAGACAATTTATTTATTAAACTGAGGATATTAAACAATCTCCCTTCTGGCAAAAATTCATGCAAAACCTAAAATGTTTTTGCTGAAGCTTTAACCAAGGTATCTGAAATTTGTATTGATTTTTGTATTTATTATTTTCTTTTGAAATCTAACTGTTTTCATCTATTCCAATTTTTTTTTGGGGGGGGGGTTACTTCTAATTCTTTAAAAAAGTTTAACCTTTTTCATTTTAAAAAACAATACTATTCTATTGATCCAAAAACTTAGCAAGCCAACATCCCAAAACAATACAATATAGGAGAAGATCAGGGTGATAAGGTAAACCTGTCATCACAGATCCAAAAATTCCCCCTGTATCACAGGGGCGAGGGGACTTTACAGGCTTGATAAGTGAAATCCAGTAAGACAACATTAGCAATTTTAATAACAATTGTGAAGGTAAAATCAAAGCAGAGTCGGTTATTACAGCCATGTATCACAAGATTTATCAAGATCAGGTGGTATGATCAACGTCCAATAACACATCGATGAAACCCCAACATACGTCAGTGTTGACTTCTTCAGGGAGTTCTTAATCTTATCATATTTGGATCAATTTTCGGATCTGTGATGATTAACTTTTGGTGGTTGATGGTTTAACTTATCACCCTGATCTTCTCCTATATTGTCTTTTTATTAAAAAAATGTATTTTTCATTTTGGAGCAATTGATAGAAACTGACCATTGTGCTGGGGTTCTGGTAGAATTAAATGGTATTTTTCAAAGGCAGAGTATTAGAATATATCTAATTATATCTATTTAGTTTATTTAGAATATATCTCTGAACTCAAGTTAAGCTTGCAGTGGTTTCCAAAATCTTTTTTACTGGTATATTGCCAGAGAAAAATTCCTTTTGTGGTGTATATTTTTTACAATAGTAACACGTAATAAATGTTAGTGTCAAGCCACATAAGAATGACAAATGAATAAGTGTAAATGTAAATTTCTTACACACAGCAAAAGCAACACAAGTAAACAGGAAAAGGCAGACAATAGATTGAACAGCAATTTTGCAGAATTGTCCAAAGAAAAGGAATATGGTAACATGGTGAAACTACAGCACCTGTAATTCAGTATTGTATGCTGAGCATAGCTCCATTGATAAAATGTAACAGAAATGAAGCTTGTACTGGAAATACCAGCTAATTACCAATTCAAAGAGCTGTCGTGGTAAAAAATAGTAAGAATCTTTATTAAACACAGTAATTCAATATAAGTTCACAAAATGCATAAAGTATGCATAAAAATTCTTAAAGTTAAAAAGGAAAAAAATAGAAAATTGTATTTAAAATTAAGACTCTTTCTAAATCCACAGGTGATTGGAACACACTTATTATTTGTCTGAAAAATGTAGGTTTTAGAGGGGTTTGTACAATATAAAACTATGTAATACTGTAATAAAAAGAATGTATCTGAATGTTTTTGCCATATTCAGCTGCAGATTTCATCATGGCTGAATTTTATATAGTATAGCTCTATGTTGATAGTAAAGTCACAAGAAGCTAGATATTGGATATTGAACATTAAGTTCAGTAGAACAAAGTTATTAAACCTCAACAGCAATATTTGTTTTATGAAAAAAATAAATATTTTGTGTAAGGAAGAAGACCTTATGGATTCACAATTTCTTAATAAGAATATTTTAGGATGTACTACTTTTTATCTGGTTACATGGGTTTTATGTGGTTAAGTTTAGCACACACTAGCTGATTTATCTCCCATGATCACTATAACATGACTGTATCTGCATGTTTAGCTAAGCTTTTGCAGTCATTCCATTCCATTTTGTGAAAATAAATGTTTTTTAACAACACTATGCCATCCACATAATCGTGTCTTGAGAGTATAGGTTTATTTTGGTCCCAGCCAAAAGAAAGGCTCGTGCAAGGTGCCCAGATAGAGTCAGGTCCTGTTTATTGGTAGATAAAAAAATAAATATATATATAAGCATCGACACTTTTTGTGGCTTATACGGCCACTTCTTCAGGCCAATTCAATAAATATGCTATTTCTACCTCAGAAGTCCATAAATATGAATATAATAAATGTAGAAAGTTAAAAAAAAAATATATATATATATATATACAGTCAAACACTTGCACTGTGCACAAATGCACATGCATTTATTTACTAAACAATATCTCTAAGGATTGAAAATGGTGAATAAACAATACACATACACAATACACAGACAAGCTAGGCAGCATGGTGGCCATGCAGCACTAGGGCTCCATTTTCAAATCTCTGCCTAGGCATCATCTGCAAGGTGTTTGCATGTTCTCCCTCTGTCTATATGGGTTTCCTCTGGGTGCTCTGGTTTCCTCCCACACTCCAAAGACATGCTGCTAGGTAAATTGGCTTTCCTCGCAAAAAAAGATTCTCCTATGCTAGATACATATGTATTAAGCTACCCATACATGGGCAGATTACCGAGCAATCCACCAGCGACGTCACCATGCTGCTTTCAGTCGTCCCCCAAACTTACGAGAATTGTGGTGTGTGCCACTCACACATAGATTCCTGTAAGATACTTTGGATGGGGACCCTGGTCTAAAGTATAGCCATTGACCACAAAAGAATTGTCAAATCAGTTTACCCTGTGACCGACTTGGAGAGCTATTCTGGTCAATCACTCCAGGAGGGCGCCTTCATCGTCTGCAAAATCAGCCGCGGATGGATGACTGTGACATATGGCTGTGTTAGTTACATATAAATGACTATGGTAGGGACATTAGATTGTGAGCTACTTTGAGAGACAGTTAGTGATATGACTATATATGCTCTGTAAAGCGCAATGTAATATATTGGCGCTATATGAATACAAGATAATAATAATATTTTTTACTTGTTAAATGAATTCTTTATATGTATTTTCTTACTCTGATAGCCAATCAAAGTCCTGTTCATGGGGGTATACGTTTCTTTTGCTTTACTGACATAATAAACTCCTGTGCTTATGCAAACTGCATGTGCACAGGGGTTAATATTTGTCTTTTAGTACATTTTTATAAAATGGCATGGGGTCCCCCCTCAAAAAGATAAACCAGACCCACCGGGGGGAGAGGTGAGTGCACCCCTGTCCAACCAGGCCCATTGCCATACCTCAACAAGGGGGAGACCCCTCATTAACATAACCTTGCCCCAGTGTTTTGAGGCTGGGGGCAGGAGTTCATGAGAATGTGGGGGTCCTCTTTAACAAGTAGAAAGATTGCCTGGATCTCATACCCATTCCCAGAAAAGGGTTAAAAGATAGCTGTCCCTGCCCCGAGAGATTTTTTTTTTCATTTAATTTAAAAATATAATATGTGCTGTGCACATGCAGCTTCATATGCATGTGCACAGGGGTTTACTGTGTATAACAGATGGCAAAAGTCTTCTCTTTGCTCCTCCTCCACAAATTTTCCTGCTCCATCTACATTACATAATGTAAGTTGTTAATGAAATCAGTGAGTTTGAGCATGGAGGTTATCAACCATGAGGAAAAGTTTTCCTTTTTAATGCGTTCCAATTTAGTAAGTGAGTGTTCCTCTTCCCCCCACTTACAAGAGACACATAGTGGCAGTTACTGATCTCAAGACAAATTATGCATTAAGATCCAGTTAATTTACACCAGTGGTTCCCAAACTTTCCTTGCAGGGACCCCCTTTTCTATTTAGTAACATTTGCTAGCCCCCCCCCCCCTGCCTATTGAAACACAGGTTCAGAATGAGGGCTCACCCCCAGTTTGGGAACCACTAATTGACCCCCAGATCTGTTACCGGTCAGTAGAGTTTTGACAGAGCAATGATAACTCTTTTCCCTTTTCAAATAAAGGTTTCTACTTTGAATTTTAACTTAATTTATGCAAAAACTACATGTGCTAGAGCAAAAAAACAAAATTCTCCAATATTTCCAAACCCTTCTCTACATCTCTAGCAATTTTGGTGATGATATAATTTTTTAAGAGACTTTGCAATCAGTTCACAAAACTAGCTAGTCCAAAAATTTGACAATCTCTAATCATTTTCAGCAAGTGGCATCAATCTAAGATGTTTATTCATCTAGTTGTCAAATTCTTTAAAATGTTATAATTTAGAGGGGTATAGTTCCTACTGTAGAGTTTTGTGAAATATAAATGTAATATTTAATGAGCGAGCACTGAATCTTAACTAGGCAAGAGATCGACAGGGAGTGCTGATTCTGGCCCCTACAACCATCCAAGTACATAACCTCATCAAATTAATGTGGAGAAATAAGAAAATGTAATCAGCAAAAAAAGTGAAGTGTCTTTCAAATGACCTGCCAATCTGAAATATAGTGTCCAGAGTTTGGAGCACTATCTTGTGATACAGTGCAGCAAAAAAAGGGGGGTTGCAGCTCAGTGGATGTATATATCTGAGGTGTTGGGGATGTATAAATTTGTTTGCCTCCAGGGACACCAAGGCTCGTGGAGACAGATTAGGCCCATGAAGGCCCTAACAAGGCCCATGAAGGCAGATCGAGCACAGTACAGAATGTAGCCTAAAGTTTAGTGTTGATTGCGAATATTCTAATGGCAAAATGTTACTGCGAATTTCGGCACTTTGAGAATTCCCAAATATCTCAATTATAGTGCTATATCTTTATAATTAACAATATTTTAATCAGTACCCAGAACTACCATCCATTGCATTCACAATATGCGCATGTTCAAGTTCCGATTTGCGTAATAAGGGTAATCTGTGGTAAGTACCATGCATTGTGTTCACATATCATAGTGGGAGCCACCTGCAGCTTAGTAGTACTGCTCTGTTCCTGACCCAGCCAGAACTAAATTGTTGTAAGCAAAGAGCCATATCCATAGGTGGGTACATTCTGTACATTGTGTGATATGGGACATACCTTGGACACTACACTCTGTACATTTTATTATATTATATACACTGCACTCTCTACATTATGTACAATGAACTGGAAAATGTGGCAGGGTTGCAGCACTGGAAAGGAGAGCAGGATTGCTGCACTGGAGAGGGAGCAGGATTGCAGCACTGGAGGAGGAGGGCAGGATTCCGGCACTGGAGGAGGTCAGGATTGCAGCACTGGAGGGGGTCAGGATTGCAGCACTGGAGGGGGTCAGGATTACAGCATGAGAGTAGGCGGATTTGCAGCCACTGGAGGGGTCAGGCTTGCAGCCACTGGAGTGGGGGCAGGATTGCAGGCATGGAGAGGGTCAGGAATTGCCGCATTGGAGAGGGGTCAGAATTGCAGCACTGGAGAGGGTGAGGGGATTGCCAGCTTGAAGGGGGCTCAGGATGCCAGTTTGGAGGGGGAGGCAGGATTGCCAGCACGGAGAGGGGGCAGGATTGCAGCACTGGAGAGGGAGGTCAGGAATCAGCACTGCGAGGGGCGGATTTGCAGCCTGGAGGGGGGTCAGGATTGCAGACTGGAGAGGCTTCTTAGGATGCTTCATTGGAGGGGAGGGAAAGGATTGCAGCATGGAGGGGTGTAAGGATTGCAGCTTTGGAGGTGGTTTAATTGCAGCTTTGGAGGGGGTGAGGGGCAGGGATTGCAACACTTAAGAGGGGTCAGGGACTACAGCACTGAGAGGGGGCAGGATTGCAGCACGGGAGAGAGAGGGGTAAGGATATCAGCACTGGGAAAGGGGGTCAGGAGTGACTGGAGATGGGCAGTATTGCAGTACTAGAGGGGGCAGGATTGCACCACTGGAGAGAGGGGGGGCAGGATTGCAGCACTGGAGGGATGGGCAGGATTTTAGCACTGGAGGGGGCAACTTTGCAATAAAACTATCTGTGTTTCTTTGGATTGTTTGGAGTTTTGGAGCCTGTGCTCCATGCATCATTATGAATGAAAAAACCTGCACCCAACCCTGTGATGTGCAATGTACTGTACTAAACAAGCAGGTTCATTGTGAATAGAACTGACAATAATATTTTGCATATAAAGCTGGAAGATTGCAATGCACCCTCCATCATGTCAATGAGAAAATACAAACAAGTGTTCAATCTGCTTATTTTTCTTGTCGCCTATTATCTGTTATGGTTGCTGTAATTGGTGATTTATTATCAGTCATTATTGTTCCAGTAACTGCTTATTAAAAAGTAATTAGAGATCTACATATCTACCAGGGGAGGGGGTAGGGGGTTGTGGATCAGCTATAATCCTTATTAGTGTGCTATTTAAAGTGAATATCCAACTGTCAGGGCTATGTTAGCAACAGCTTTATAAACTTTAGGAACCATCAAAATTGTTCCTGAGATGGACATGAATTTTACCTCACAAAATTCAAATAAAGTGAATATAATTTAGGTTGTGCAATCAACAAAACAGAGCGGGATCATACAAAAATATACATTTATTTAGCACACACAGAGATATATACACCTATAATAAAAGATGATACTACCGCAATATATATATGACCAGAAAGTCAGATATCAAAATGACACCATCGACATGTCATTAGCTCCGCATAGATTATATGTAGTCATAGCTGAATGTGGGTGAGGGAATACATGAAACCTAGACTCTTGTAACGAGCCAAGGTTGTGATACATGCTAACAGCCAGAGTTTCACTATAAGTCTATAGAAGCAGCCTGGTTGGTGTATGCATCTCACCAAGAGGTCTTACTTATCATAGACTTTACTAGCGCGAACCTCTGCAAATAAGCAGAGAACTTCTAAGTATCACGTCAGCTTGTTAAGAAATGTAATATAAAAATATACTTTCAAAGGTAGTGGACAATGAGAACTCACGTTTCAATGGCTGGACACCCCTGGTTGTGATGGCTGGAACTTTCTTTGGTATAATGATGGACGAATCCCCCTTCGGAAAAGTGATGGCAGGATCTCCTGAGTATCCCTGTGCCTTCCTTTTTAGGGAAAACTTTACCTTACAGATACACCCCAAAAACATTAAAGTTGTCCAATTGTATGCGGACACTTTTTATATTATAATAATATTTTAACCCTTAAACTTTTAGACCAAAATAATGTAATGTTACCATCCTTTTGGGATTAACACATATTTGTAATTGTTTATTTATTTATTTTTTCTGTGATTAATACATATTTTGTAATATAAAATCTTGTCTTCATATTTTGTTTATTGTTTTGTGACTAACACATACAATCATTTTGCTTTACTCAAATTCTTGACAGTATACCCTTTGACACTATACATGTAGTTGATTCTTTTCTGTTGTGACGCTGGGACATTTGGTCTGGGAATACCTCCTATCATGGGCAATAGTAGGAGCAGGGATTCTCTCCTTACATCTGGAGACTGTCCCACTCTGCAAGGCTCTGAACTGGGTCTTTGCTACTGACAGGACAGCACAAGTGGAAAGTCCTCCCCTCTAAGTGAGGGGCAGCACTTGGGGGAATTCTACTCCATCCCAGGCTGCGCCCAGTGACACAGACCTCAACAGTGGGGGGGGGGGGGGGGGGGGGGGGGGGCGCATGTGGAACAGGCTTCTTGCAGCCCCCACACCTTCCCCCACAGCTGTTCCCCATGCTATCTATTTCAGTGTGACTATTTAGTGGGGGAAGGGAGTGAACATGAATTATAGTGGACAGCTTCAGTGTGTTAGGTTCTTGCTGGGCTTCAAACCCAGAACTCAGTTCTTGGTTGCTCAGCAAAGGCAGGGAATCTGACTGTGTGCCACTT
>CM070035.1:77489126-77510104 GCA_036250615.1 Ptychadena robeensis | reverse complement strand
TCCCTTTGTTTTTTAAAATTCGCATCCCCATTGAAGTCAATGGCGGGTTCGCGAACTTTTACTGATGTTCGCGTTCGCCGTTCGCGAACCCGAAAATTCGGGTTTTCGACATCACTAGTGTTATGTACTACCAATGCCTCCTACCCAAGTTTGTAAGAAAGTATAGGAATACAAAAACAAAGTTGACAGATAAACTGTTGAAGAATGGGAAATCATAAACATACCTTATATGTTTCACTCACACTTTCATTACCAAAGTGCACTGTTATTGTTGCATTTCCTTCTAGTGGTATGTTAGAGTCATACCTGAATTGAAAAACAAAAATATCACTGAAATTAGATATTAATTAAACATAGAATACATATTCTGCTACAACTTTGTTGAAACAGTATAAAAATTAGAAAAACGAATTTCAAGAATTTGATGAAAACAGCAGGAGAGTAGTAAGCTATAATATTGATAAAACTAAATGTATTGGTAAGGGCAATAATTATTTTTTATAAGAGAGAGAGAACTTACCTTGCTGTAACAGTGCCTGTCAGGTTGGGCTTATTTGGAGCAACATAGAACAGAGGAGCATCCAATGTTACAATACATTTTGGTAAATCTGGAGAAAAAGATAGATCAGATATTGGTTATTAAGGAGATTTTTTTGTTTAAATGTAGGAAAATAAGTCATTATTTTACATCCTATAACCAATAAAACCAATGTCTGTACATTGTTAACAGATAAAAAATGTTCTGTTATATAAGTTATATTCCAAAAATAACTATTAAGTTAACAATATTAATATGATTATGTTAGCAATACAAAATGATATCATAAGTCATACATTTTAAAATGGAACTTTCTAACTAGTCACAGATTGATATGACTGCATACTAACATCATGTCAGCACAACGTATGCTAAGCATAGTTTTTACTTGTACAAATGTGCAAAAATACATTGAGAGATCAAAAAAGGATACCTACCAAAATCTTTGACAAAGAAGGAAATAGAGAAAATAGCACTCTGCAAATTAAAGAAAAAAAGGTAAAATGATACCACAAATCAGACAATTTTAGACATGTCTCCAACAACAAACAGTGGGGCTGCATTATTGTTAATAGATTATAAATCTTTTCTTGTACATGGAAATATATAAACAAACCACCTTAACCTCCCTAGCGGTTGAGACGAACCCTGTTCGTCCGGTGAACAGGGTCCTCTCAACCGCACGGGAAGCCGGCGGCGGGGAGACCCTATGCCTCCCCGGAAAGCTGCAGCGATTGTCTACATCGCTGCAACATTTCCAGGTTGGTGGCACCATCCGATCGCGTCACGGTGATGCAGCACGGGGCGGGGGGGGCGGCGCCATAGACCTCCATGTGAATGGAGGGGCGCCGGCTTTCTCTCTCATGCAGCTGTTACAACGGCGCGATACGGGCGGTGCGCTAGGAAGGTTAAACAACCATAAACAACCTTTTACTAGTGATACAGTACACATTCTATTATAGTAATAGTCAGGTGAATGAAAAAAGAACAGTTGAAGACTGTAAGAACACCTTAAGACTAAGCAGCTAAATGTTAGCTATATTTCTGTCACATATTCTATTACATTGATGAAGAAAAAGCCAATTGGGGACTTTGCAATAAGGACTTGTAATGGTGTTCTTCTCTCAACAACATATTTGTTTCTTGCTTGTATAAATATTAACATGATGTACAGGGTACATATGTCTACTTACATTGGATTTAGCTTGTATAGTCCAATTACCCAGAATAGGATTATTTGTTAGAGAAAAACTTGTAGATACTACTCCCAGGTTTGATGTCATGCTTAGCCATTGTTTGGCAGTATTGCTGTTAGGATCCTTTATTTAAAGAAAGAAGGGCAAAAATTAGTAAAACTGAATGAATTTTGAATTGAATTACACTGAATATGAACTTCACGTTGAGGTAATGTTTAGAGTACAGAACCCATATGATATGCTCTGTGTAACAATGCTTACTTTTATCTCAAGGTCTACATCTCCATGGTATGGCTTCAAATTTTGATATACAGAAATAACTCTAATTTGGACAGTTTCCCCAGGCCTGTAGATATCTTTGTCAGTTTGTATGAACACGGACATCGTCTTTGTTTGAATACTTATTCCCATTATTGGATTAAATACTACAGTATCATTGACATTTCCTTTCACATCCAGTACACAGTCCTTCAAAGGATAATTTTCTGGTATCTGTAATATAGAAAGTCAAATACAAACCTTTTAAATTAGACAGTTCTTTAAATGTGGTACATATTTCATCTTTACGTAAGAAAATGGATAAACATGACATTCATATTTTATACAATCAAAAACTGCTTGACTAATTAACTGTCGCTTCATGTCTATGGATAGCATAAATGTATTTCAATCTAAAATTGAGCGTTGGTTTGTTAGGTTTGAATAGATTGGTTATAATTTAAACTATTTTCACCATTTCAATGAACCATGAATTTGCTTTTCCCATGGTTGGATAAATGAAGTAACTTTTCATAATTTTTTTTTTTGCAGTGAAGATTCTCAGCTTCCTTTGTAATTCACTCTCTTTATCATGAGGGGTCATGTTCAGTCTATGTTGTCTTTGTAGTTGAATTTATAAATTCTACTATTTCTTGTAAACAAAAGGCCTAATTGTGTCATTATACAACTCCCACACATACCAACATAAAATACAACATAAAATGCACTTTTCATGAAGATATTGATCTTTTCATGTTACTTTAGAATGCTGTACTTACTGCTGGAATAATGAGTAGTCCAATAGAGTCTAAAATGGGTAAAAATGGGTAAAAAAAGAAAAAAAGAATTATATATAATTTATTACATTTAATAAAATATTTGTTTATAATACATTTAAATGTATACATTTTTACTATATCCAATTTGATGTAATCTGCACCATGGAGTAATTTCTGATCACTAGTCATTTAAGAAACAAAGATGAAACCTGATTGGTTGCTATGGTTTACTGAACTTCACACTAACTAGATTCATTTTATCTATTTACTATAGTTGACTCATTTCAGATGTATCTTTTTGCAACAAGATTTTATATAGATAAATCTATAAAACAAATCCACTCACCATTACGAAACAACTTGTCTGCTTGGACCAGAATATTTGAACCATTTGAGATAATTCTAGCATTCACATTAACTTCAGAGTACTGTCCAAACCAGTAAACAGCAAGAGTTGTATTCACTCCAGGAACGATATACTGAGGTGCAGTAATGTAATATGATGGCCTGCAAAACAAAATCGGTTTTTAATGATCTATTACTAACAAATCTATTTCATATTCATTTAGGGTTCATAATTACCTACTGCAGAATATAATTAAATCAGTCCTATCTATCATATAAAGTGTTATATATTGTTTTCATCATTATTGCCTATGCAAACTAAGCAAAGTAAAATCTTTGTAAATATCTCCCTAAAGTTAAGCTAACAAAAATATTTTACTTACCTCGCATTGCAGGTGAGTAGATACAGTGATAGAAGGACAGAGTGCCACAGGATCTGAGACCGTAATTCAAACATCCTGCCTGCTCTTTCCTCTGACAAGAGCAACTGTGACAATGAATGGATTGGTACAGAATGGTGTGCTCCATAATCCTAGGACCTTTTATACTATCCTTGGAGAGAAACCTAGACACAGGGCGGTCACGGACTTAGTGGTATCTCTCAGTCAAGTCCTTACTGAAACTGGTTTGTGGAATATTTCCTGTTTTTCCAACAAAAACAGGGCTAGTTCCAAATGTAAAGGCTTACTCTCAGGACCATTTCTTGGCAACAATTTAAAAACCTGTTAGTCCAGCTCCAAAAGATTTCCAAGAATTGTTAATAAGAAGAGAGGAAAAGCAGGTAGCTTCTATTTTTTAAATTAAAATAAGATGAAAAATAAAAGAATTAATACACAAATAGTATGGACTTTTAGATGCTAGTTCATCTTTATGGTTAGTTATCTTCTGTTCCTTACTGTACATGAATTTTTACAAAAATATATGTTCCTAAAGTGTGGATGCATGGTTAGTTTCACTTATTAACCACATTTCCCTTATTGCCCAGTATTAGGGATTTCAACCTGTCAAAATATAACTTGTAATATTAATGAGCGGCATAGGTAATATTCAAATTCAAGATATTTTGCGAATAATTCGACAAGTATTCGATTAAATATTCATAAAAAGGGAATTTGCTAATGCATGTGTTTGGCCATGTATTGTGATAATATATAAGCATTACAGTTATCGGTAAAATTATACTATTTTTATTTATATTATATATTATATTAAATTATTATTTATATTATTTTATAATGTTTTATATTATCACAATACATGGCCATAAACTTGCTAGTGTATAAGGTCTAGAATATTCAAAATTGTGAATATCTGCCTCCATATTCGCAAAAATCTCGAATAGCCAATATTCGTCAAAAATTTTTGCAATTCAAATATTTAAGCTCAACAATAACTTGTAATATAATATGGATTTAAGATTGTATTTTTCAAGCAATCTCTGTGTGGCTATTTGACTGATAAAGGCTGCATAACAAAGTGAATGGATATATACAAACAATGGTTTTAAAAAAGCCGACATGGACTATATAATATGTTTACTACTTGCAATAAAAGCATATCAAAATATCTTAATGTATGGTATTTCTATGTAAATAATATTAGACCACTGTGCTCCTATTTGCTATAGGTCAAATCAGATTAACAATGTTTTCACCATTTTTTTTCTGCAGTATGTGATCTAAGATACTCTAATATTTAGCAGTGCATGTTGTATCACCTCAGTAAACAAACTACATTAGAGGCAGAACATAAATAACATTTGATAATGTTAAGTTGTGATTTTATTACGAACTCCTAATGTAGACCTTTGCATGCTCATCAGTAGAGATGGTCGAATTTTTCGACTTGCTAACTTTGTGAGCTTATTGCAAAGCCCCTGAAACTGGTATCATTACCAAAATTGCTGGAGATATAGAGAAGGGATGGAGGAACATTTGAAAAAAAAGTTTAACTCTAGCACATGTCGTTTTTGCATAAATTAAGTTCAAAGTTAAAGTCGAAATTCAGATTTTCGAAATTTTTACTTGACTTTGAACTTAATTTGTGAAAATACTATTTGTGTTAGAGACATACTTTCTTTTTTGTAGCATACCACCAACCGATCTCTACATCTCCAGCAAGTTTGGTGTTGATACCATGCTCAGGGGCTTTGCAATTAAGTCAAAACCGTCAAAATGGTTGAATTTTTGAAAAAAAATGTTATCTCTACTCATCAGTACTTCATTATATGCATGGTTACCAACATTTTCCTTATAATGCCTATCACAAGAAATATGACATGGACAGAAGAAACAACTCTCTTAAAGGTATACTGGGACCTGTTTTGTTTATAATTTAAGATGATGGATGGACACCATAACATTGTGAATACATAGATTCTTTGACAGAAAGACATAAATAACAGCAAAATCTGGAGCATTGCATTGCCCCAACAAACTTAGTGTAATAATGTGCCAAAAAGTTCCAAAAGTTTCTGGAGATGTGTCACAAAATGTTGGGAAACTCTGCTGTAGATAGATCTTCTACTGTTTTTGTTCTATAATTTATTTTTAATCAAAAATTTTCCTGCCTCACATGAAATCCCAAAAATTTCAATAGACACCTTGCTAATTCATGCGTGAAAGTTTTATTGCTCTATACCAAAAATGGAATGTTAGGGCTCATTCACTGGGACCATTTCAAACTGCACACATAAATGTGTTTCACTGCACTTGTATGTGTCTTTGGAAGCAATGTGTTTTGCTGTTATGTTTATTTATGGTGGGGGGGTTGCCATTTCTTACAAATTCATACAAATGCTGAGAAATGCATGCAACATTGCACTTTGAAGAAAGGATAGACCCGTGCTGCAATAATATGAATAGTGCAGAGATTTGCTATGGGACAGAAACAAAAAATGTCTCACAGTGGAGGTGGAAAAACTGCTGGGTGAATACAGTGTGAAAGCTGAAGAACTATGGAAAACTGTATACAGAAATGTTTCTAATGTGTTGTTTTACCAACTGCTATGCGATAGTCCACTTGCTTGTAACTGAGGCTATGTTCCCACTTAGGCGATAAATCGCCTACGGAATCGCTGTCAATCGCCCACACTATTTAATGGACTTGTCCCCATTGATAAGATCATATGCCGTTTTTTTCACCTATGTGGAAACATTACCTAAACGTTGTTCAAACTCCCTTCCTTCAACCAAAAACTTATAAAAATCAAGTTTTGCAGTAATTCCATTTTTATTTACAGATATCACATGTTTAATATTTGTAATTTAACTGTTTTTACCAATTTTTATTTTATTTTGTTTTGTACTACAACAGATAAAAAAAGAGCAACACTTTCTTTCAAAAATGTCAATGTTATTTTATACATATTTTAGAACATTTCAGTGGCAACATCGCTCATGGCATCATAGTATATAGTTGTTCTACACATCATATACGTTTTCATATGTTTACAAAAGCTCATGACTTATAAAAAGACAATTGTGTTTGGGTTCTGGTAGGATTAAATGGTGCTTTTACAAAAAACAAAAAACTAAAGAAACTTAATGCAGTGTTTGTAGTAGAAGTAGTAATTTTCTGCAGCTCAACTTTTAGATGGTATTGATTTCTGAAATCTGTTTTCTTTGTGTGTTTTTCACAGGAAAATAGATTTTGTGGTATATATAAAAAACAATAATAACACAGGATAAATGTTAGTATTAGTCCAAATAAGAATGACACGTTATTAATTGTAATTGTACATTTCTCACACACAGCATAAGCAACACAAGTACAGGGTAAGGCAGACCATACCTTAGTTATTATGCAGAATGTTATCTAAAGAAAAGGAATATGGTAACATAGTGAAACTACACTACTACTATTGTAATTCAGTATTGTATTGAACATAGCTCCCTGGACAAAAGGTAATGGCAATGATCCTGTACTGGAGATACCTGCTCATTAGCAATTGAAAGAGCTGTGTGTGGTGAAAACAGCAAGAAAGTCTCCCAACAAGACATAGGGTGCCCATTCAGGAGTTTATTTTTAGTTTGATTCCCGAGCAATCGGTTACCAGGCAGTGATCGATTGTTTGGGAATCGAGAACGACCACCCTGTTTGATAGAGAAAACGCGATCAGATAGGTAACCAAAATTTGGTATATCCCTGTTCGATTGCCAGGGTCCCTATCCAAAATGTTGAAAAGGAATTGATTGTGAAAGGTGGTGCAATTTGCGGTTCAATCAGCAAACGCTAGAGCGCAGTGTGGTGACATCGAGCTGGTATCGACCCATATATGGGCAGCCTAACTCTCTTTTACAAATAATTTTTTTGATTAAATTAAACGAATCATGGCAAATTATAAAATCCTTACATTGAGTTACTTAAAGTTATGACTGAAAAAAGAAAATCCAAAGACCCTTTCTAAATCTAGAGGTGATTGAATCATCTAATAAGCCTAAAATGTTGGTTTTAGAGGGGTCAGGACACTACAAAAAATGATGTAATTCTCTTATATATTTATAATAAATGCTTCAGAAACTTTATTGCATGAACGTTTCCAAGTAGATTCCTATTAATAAAAATGCCAATAAATCACAGCATAAAATTAATAAACATTACATTAAGGCAGTAGTTCTCAAACTGGGGGACGGGCCCCCCTGAGGGGTGAAGGTATTCCAGGGGGGGTGCTGCCCCTTATTCTTAACTTGTGTTTGATTAAGGAAGGGGGGGTGGGTGTTTGATAATGTTCTTAAATAGAAAAGTGGGGGCCCTACAAGGAAAGTTTTGGAAGCACTGCATTAAGGAATGTATAAAGATCCACTTATCTTATTGTACTATTTTGAAAGGCTTTATCTCCACTCCCAGTTTCCCAAGTCACTCAAATATTAGACATCAATCCTTTAGTTAAAGAATGTTATAATACTGCCTCATATTTTATTACATTAGTAATAACATGCATTTTTAAGACATGTTCAATCAAATTAACCATTAATACAATTACAGGGTACATAGTTTGCAAGAAATTTCTCCTATTCTCTCTTACTATGTTTATAGTGTTCAGCTTATTAATAACCAAATTTTTTTTCCAATACATGGTCTTTATCTATTATGAAATTAGAATAAACCTTAGCCCGTGTCTAGTAGGCTTTATAGTTAATCTAATTAATTTACTTAACAATATCTCTGGGTTGTACAAGAAAACCACACACATACAAACTATGTGCACATTGTGTCCCCAGTGAAAATAAACATAGGGCCTAGGTTCTTGAGCACAGAGCTAAGACATCACATGTTACTACAGACTAAAGAGATATGGAAGAAAAACCATGAGGATGCAAAGAATGAAGAATGTAGGTGAGTTGGCACTGCTGGTATGAGGTTTTACTTTTACATTTGATCTACACTGAGTACAGTTGAGTCCACAGAAATCACAAAACGATATCTTTGTCATTGTCGCTGAGTTATATGTTCGAGATACAGCATTTCCTGTGAAGAAAATCGAATATATTATATAAATGTGTAAAATGTATAACTCATTAGTTTTCAGTTTAGCCTATATTTAGTATTTATTTAGTAAACATCAAAATCATAATAAGCCTTTGGAATCTAGTCTTTCAAATAAGAGGACACTGGTAAATGGTGTATCACTACTACGAAAAAATAGTGGAGACATAGCCTTAGGATCCCCATAAACTGCCATCATGACGTCACCGTGTTGCGCTTGAGTGTTCATGATCAAACGGCGAATTGATGAGCACCACTTTACCCGATCAAATCCAATTCGATACTTTGGATGCCTGGTCTCCATCCAAAGTATTGGCCACAGAACAGGGATTTACCAACATGTTGGTTCCCTGTTCAATTGACCTTTCTTTGAGCAAGAAGGGTGGCAACATTCGATTACCAATCGTTCAGGAATCGAACAAAAAAATCATACTTGTGTGTGGGTACCTTTACTCCTGGCGTATGTAAGTTGCCAAGACTGTACACTAAGCTGCACATGTAAAGCCGTACACAAATAAACACAACTATATTACATTGACTTCTCCAGTAACCAGACATAGGTATTAAATTCATTTTTAGTGAGGCATAAATGCCAGTCTGTATACCATGGGTACATATTAAGTTTTACCATGAATATAAAATATGTCACTGCTTAGTGAGAAAAAGGAAAACATAAAACCAGACAGAAAGCTTGGTGATTTCTTTATGTTTTGATTTATCTCACAAAATATTATACTGTGTATAACCACACATACAATGCCAGTATCACTCTCAGGTGTATTCGCCATTTTTAGGGCCTTGTCTGTAAAGGAATACTATTGCAACTGACAGGAATGTGATCTGATAACTGACAGGAATGTAATCTACAACAACCATTTTGTTTCAATTCTATAATCCTAATGCTTACAATATAGCACATTTGGGTACTTACTTGGCTTGTAATACTCAGTAACTGTAACCACAGCATCTTGACACCCAGCAACATTGGCAGAACGGACCATTGGAATAGATACTGTAACAGTGTCTCTAGTCAGCTAAACCAAAAAAGGGCATGGTGTCAGTGGCTTGTTATCTTTAAGCAGCTTTGTTATTAAACTATGCATCTATAGTACTAGAAAACAGGGCCGCCATCAGAAATTTTGGGGCCCCATACTAGGTAATGTTTTGAGCACCCCCCAAACACGCACACACATTTTAGGGCTCATTTAGGCTACATTTACCTGGGCTGCTGTCAGGAAAAAAACTAGGTGCTCTTGTCTGTGAACACCTGGCAACTTGGCAACTTGTGCAGGCACTCTGGGGTAATTTAGATTATGACCCTGTGACAGCTATATTGGACGCCTCATGTCGCAATTGTCAGTCAATTGTGCTAATTTGTCGTTTACCTGGGAGTTAACAACTGCCAATGTATATGAACCCTAAAGCTAGCCACACACGGCTCGATGAAGTATCAGATTAGAGGAACATCAGGCGCCGTGCGTGCTCACGGCTCCCGATTCTCCCCTTATCTGTTTCTTCATCTGAGCAATCCATGGTTCCTTCGGAACATGTTGGAAAACCTTGGTCCAGTGCTGTCCTCATCCAATGTAATGGACAGGCTGAGAGCTAAGCTGTAAGCGGTACAGCTAGCTCAGCTGACAGCAAGGTTCTCTGTGTGTGTGAAGGGGGCGTGGCCATCACGGACTCAGCTCGGCCAGAAGAGGAGGAAAGGGGCGGCTGGCTGGGTGCTACACAGCCGGAGAAGCTGTTTTCTGTCGTTAATCAGGCAGTACATTTTCTGATATTTTTTAAATGCTTTCTGTTGCATTCAGAGGGTCCTTTGGTCATTAAAGGACCCCATTGACTTCAATGTGGATGCTCTGCAAGTGTCTCCAGCACCTTGCAGAGATTCCTATAATGATTTTTAAAGCTTAGTCATACTTTCTGTACAGATACCAATGCTTTAAAGCGTCATTGACGCTTTCTTCCACAAAAGGAGGCCTAGAAAGCATAAAAAACACACATGAACATAAAGTGACATATAGTGACTTTTATTCAACCAGCAAGTCAATGATATAGGTGTCTCCCAAAAGATAATATTTTCATTTGAGCAAAAAGTGTCATGCCCAAAATTATTCATACCCTTCTCAATTATCAATAGAAAAGCCAATATTGGCTATTATTGGCTATTACAGCAATCAAACGCTTCCTATTATTGCAGATCAGCTTTTCACAATGATTTTTAACAATGAGCTCCAAATCTTTCAGGTTGAAAGGTCTCCATGCCATCATCCTGATCTTTAGCTTCCTCCACAGATTCTCAATTGGATTCAAGTCAGGACTGTGGACTGCCTGACATTGTCGTTGAGAATCCACATGTATTGCTCTTTTTTGATGGTGCCGTTTACTATGATTAGGTTCCCTGGTCCATTGGCTGAAAAACACCCCCAAAGCATTAGGTTCCCACCACCATGTGTGACAGTGGGGATGATGTTCTTTGGGTTGAAGGTTTCTCCTTTTTTACACCAAATGAAGGAAACATCATTAGGACCAAACAATTAAATTGATGTTTCTTCTGACCATAACACAGAAGACCAGAAGTCTTTCTCTTTGTCCAGATGAGCATTTGCAAAGGCCAAGCAAGCATTTTGTGTGCCTTATCTGGAGAAGTGGTGTCCTCCTTGGTCTGCATCTGTGGAACCCAGCAGTGTGCAGTTTCCAGTGGATTGTCTGCCTTGAGACATTGCCACCAGCCGAGCCCAGATTGACCAGGGTGGCCTTGGTGGTGATCCTTGGATTCTTTTTCACCTCTCTCATTATCTTCCTGGTCAGCACAGGTCTCACTTTTGGCTTCCGACCATGCCCTCTGAGATTTTCCACAGTGCGGAACATCCTGTATTTTTTAATAATACTTAGCACTGTAGCCACTAGAACTTGAAAACTTTTATATGTAGCCCTTTCCTGACTTGTGAGCAGCCAAAGGTCCTCACTGAGCTCCTTTGTCTTAGCCACGACTGTCCACAAACCAACTGCAGAGAGCTGCTGTTTTTCACCTGTTGCGTTGATTAAAACAGCTGTTTCCAATCACTCAGGGTAATTAGGGTGCTTTAGAACAGCTTGGACTATTTGGAATGGTATAGAAATTTGAATTTTCCCAGAGACTGTGACAGTTTGTGAAGGATATGAATAATTTTGGACATGACCCTTTTTGCTCAAGTGTAAAAAAAAAAAAATTTTTTGTTTTATTATCTTTTGGGGGACACCTGTCATTTCCTGTCAAAAAATAGCTTGCTGGTTGAATAAAAGTAACTTGAAGTCAAAATTTGCCAGGGGTATGAAGAATTATGGTCTCAGGTGTATATTTACTCTCTATGTCAGCAGGTCCTGACAGCAGCATCGAGACTGTATGTGCGTAGAGGCAGCAGAAAGGACAGGGAATACAGTTGCCATGCCAATGCCACAACAACAACGGGCATGGCACCGACCAGCCAGCAGACAGCCGGGACCCCCTAGAAAGAGGACCCCCTGTGACAGTCTGATTGTGGCACAGCTAGAAAATGAATCTCTTCATGTGTTACTCTTCCTGCACTATTGTGCATGGGCACTGGGTGGCGATAGATAATTCTCAAACATATATTTTAAAAATCATAAATGGACTGTCATTAGGGTAGTGATCTTCCATTCTATTTTTTTTTGATAAAAATGATGTGTATAATGTGGGTTTTAATGTGGGGGGGGGGGGGGTGGAACCAATAGTCTGCTTCAAATGATATTGTTAGTATGCTCTTGTTAGTGCTAGGTTGTTTTTATTGTTATTGAACTTTGACAATTAAGAAAAAAAACCTTTAAACATTCTTCCTTCATTAGTAACATACAGTGGAAATAAAAAGTCTTGGTAAAATGTCAGGTTCCTGTGCTGTATGAAAATGAGACAAAGATAAATCATTTTTTCCACCTATAAACTGTACCACTCAATTGAAAAACAAACTGAAATATTTTAGGTAGAGGGAAGAAAAAAATATAAAAATAAAATAATATCATTGCATAGATAATTCTCAAACATATATTTTAAAAATCATAAATGGACTGTCATTAGGGTAGTGCACATCCTTATACTAATACTTTGTTGAAGCACCTTTTGATTTTATTACAGCAATCTGACTTTTTGGGTATGAGCATATCAGCATGGAACATTTGACTTGGCAAGATTTACCCACTCTTCTTTGCAAAAGCCATTCCTTTGTTGATTTGGATGCATGATTTGGACCCCAATTCCAGCTAAAGTAAAACATGCTGCCATCACCATACTTCACAGTGGGTATGGTGTTCTTTGGTGATGTGCATAGTATAGTGGCAAAGCGCAAGCCTTTTTCTAACTATAACTTTAAAAACATCTAAGCCAGGCTACATTTTGCAAAAACACATCTGACATCTGACTTCCAAAAGATATGTTTGGTGCAAAAACAATACTACTTTTTATATCCACTGTACATTAATAATAAGCAACTTCCCATCTGAAGTAATATGTGGCGGGAACCTCTAAGGAGCCAGTCTGTGCCTCATCTATCGAGGGGATTCGAGGTGTGTATGCCTAACTTACCATGTAATTTGAGTAGGAATTTAGCCGCTGTTTTAAACTGACTTTAGAAATATTAAATTAGTGATGTGAATGCAAAATTAAATATATATATATATATATATATATATATATATAAAACTTACCGCATATAAGTAGAGATTAACATCATTGCCTTTTTTTTCCACAAGTTCAACTGTGTTAGTGATAGGAACACCTTTGGGATGTAGTTGAAATCCATTAAGTAGCCCAACTTGTACAATCACCATACCAGTCTCATTTCCATTTCCCTGGTAACTAAAAAAAAAGCAACAGAAATAAGTGACTGTCTGCACTTCTCAACTCCAAAGAAAGCCAGTGCCATGCAGCAGGTATGGGCAACAACCATTATCTATGTGGGCCCCTGGTGAGTAAACACCAGCCTATATGACATTCAGAGTTATGCTTTATAAATGGGGCCTGAAATGTAACAAAAAAAGGATCTAGACTATTGGCACCCTTTTGCTATGTAGCTACCACCTGGATTGGTGGTAATACTATTAAGTGCTAGCACATATATGTGTTAACATATTTCACACTAGGAACATTTAGGGCTCTTTCACACTATATGCGTTGTGCACGTTTTATTACCACACTCGTTTTTTTTACTGTTTGCGTTTAGACATACACAACCAATGTTAGCATCCCCACTGCATGTGGTGCATTTTTTAAAAAGGGTGCCAATAGTGTAGATCCTTTTTTTGTTACATTTCAGGCCCCATTTATAAAGCATAATTCCGAAAGTCATATAGGCTGGTGTTTACTCACCAGGGGCTCACATAGATAATGGTTGTTGCCCATACTCGCAAAAATAGAATCGAATATTAGTAGAATTATTCGCGAAATATCGCGAATTCGAATATTGCCTATGCCGCTCATCACTAGTGCAAACATCTTACAAACCTGACATACGAAATTACGAAGAGAAGTCTTACCTCATGCTTACATCTAATGTCAGTTCATAAATATTGCTAGGATCTTCTTTCACTTGAAGGTCTAATTGGAATGCTTCTGCTGCAGTACTTCTTTTGCGCCTTGATGATGGCTTCCTGTTATAAACTATATTAAGCTGCAACAAAAATTCTTGAGTCAATTTTCAAAGAAAACTTTTAGCATTTGCATCATGTGCTGGCACCACTGTTTATATTTTATAAAGACTTGGAAATCTATATTCACATTAACAGTTAAGATTATTTTCTAATGTTCTGCAGCCATGACAAGGGTCATGATGCTTCAAGCTAATAGATTTAGCAAGGCTGAAAATTTAACTCATCAGAGGAGACGGCCTTCAGTACACCCCAGCCTGACACTTCTTTGCTTCCCAATAATGAATGGTTTTCTCTGGCTTTGCATGATTTCAGGCCTGCTGAAGAAACATGTTTCAAACTTTTCTGGCCATGTCCTTCTCTCCAGCCTTAGTTGACCACTGTGATTGAACATCACATTATATGAGCATACTGTTCTGTGTGATCTATTTTGCCCTCCACCAGGTTGTAACATTGTTGTTCCCAATGCCTGTTCATTGGCTTGTGAACTTGTTCTTGTGTACTTCCATCTTTGAACATTTAAGGATAAAAGCAATCCAGCACTCACTGTATACTAGTGCCAATAAAGCCAGCATACCACCTTTTGTTCTTGCTAAAATAAATAAAACTAATTGTACATGATTCTATTATGGACTATTAAAACTATGTATCATTTACTTCCTTCAATAATTGTTTTTCTACGTTGATTTACACTTGTTTATCACTTCTTTGACCTTTAAAACCTGCAGGTTTTGGAATAACCACCATACCTGTAGTTCCTCCCCCCTTTTTGTACTATGTATTTTGGGATGTCGGTCAAACCCCTTTCTTGAGACTGAGACAATTATTCTTGTATTTTTATATTTGCTACAAATACAATTAAGTTTTTAAAACCTTATGTCCTTATCTTCTAGTGAATGTAAAGCTTTTTTGTAGTTACAAATTGTAATACTGGATGGATTTTAATTATAGCAACACTTGCTAAATATATTAAAGAAACTATCTCAAGAGCTTATTCATTTTAAGTCCAATGATTTTTGTCTTCACAGTGGTTGAGATAATTTCGCATTGTAGGCAACAATGAAGAAAACTAATATACAACACTAAAGTTAATACATACCTGAACAAGAGCCAATCCATATCCCACTGCAATGGCGTTGACTGATAGAGGTTGAGAAACTTCGATCTGTGATGAAATGAGATGATTCATTTGTTAACCCTGACTGTGTTTTTGTTTTCTTACAATGTAATCCGCCGTGATTCTCCCTCCCCATTCACATTCCCAGCGTTATCGATGATGTGCTTAAAAAAACATTGATCACTGGTGACACCGAAGAGGCAGACCCGGAAGCAGCACATAACTTGCATATTTAGCAGTCCAAAAATTGAGAAAGGTGTTTCCAGTGGCCAGGACCTTTGTTGTGCTACAAGACCTATGTGAAGTTCCTGGTATCTAGTGTTGCCATTGAACATAGGTGACAGACTCCTAGGGGCGGCGAAGATGGATTTTTTTTTTTTTAAGAAGATGGATTCTTTTTTTTCTGGTTTTCTTTTTCTCTGATTTTCTTTCTGTTGGATTCATTTTATTTTTGTTGGTTTCTTTATTTTTGACAAGGATCGATTAATAGGATTTATAAAGAGAATGGAGTACAGCACTATATTAGACATGTTAATGTAAGTGAGTAAGAAAGTAAGTTATTGTATGATTATTTAATGTAATTTTCGGGAGCGGTTGTTTTTTATATGTATTGTATATGTGTTGCTCACTCAATAACACGTATACAATACATATATGAAATATGTTTATCGGTTACATGTAATAATGAATGTTATTACCTATAACTTTTAATGTATATGTATGTTCGCTTTGTTTCAACTAGTAGATTTTCCATGAAGGGGTTAAGGGTTTGAGGTTTCTATAGGAGTTACTATCAACCCTATTTTATTCCCATTAATATTTAAGGTAATTACAATATATAAATGTGTATGTGGGTTTTTTTATGTAAAAGTGTGTTTTTTCATTGTTTGCAATTGTCGGATTTTGGGAATTGAACTGCATTTTTAATGTAAACATGTGTGTTTTCTTGGTTAGGAATTGACGGCTTTTGTGAATTGCACGGTATTTATAATGTCAAAATGAGTTTGTAATTTTGTTTGGAATTGTCGGCTGCTTTAAGGCAGGGGTTCAAGGTTTGAGATTACTTGTTCCATGTTACCTGCAATCATTTATTTCACAATTACAGATAACATTATTTTACTGTGTTTTAAAAGTGTGCTTTTTTAAGGCGATTATTGCCACATTGGGTTTAATTGTTTGGGAACGAGTAAGGGGTTAATAGTATCCAATACTTGTTCCATGTTACCTGTAATCATTTATTTCATGATTACAGACAACATTTTTGGGGGGTGGTTTAACTCTGTTGGATTGCGAAAGAGGTCCTAGAGACCTCTTTACGCATTCCATATGGTGGGCATAAAGGTATATATATTTTTTAATGTAATCATTCTTTTGGAATGATTACATTTAAAAAAAAGTTATGTTTTTGGCACTTAATGTGCATCATTTCTGATTGAAGGCATTCCAGGAATCAACCTTTTTTTTTCCTTTGATCAGTTAGGGGACAAAATTTACTAAAGATTGATGACCCAAGGTAGTGAATTTCAATCACCATGCTATTACTTGTTCCCATGTTCCAATCAAATGGAGAACCAATTGCAGGGGAATCAACACTTCTATAGCTACCTTAAATCTTGCACATATATTGCTACATAGTTCATATCATGTAATGAAAATTATTATATTCTTCAATAACAAACATATCCAATTATATAGTACAAAGTATGCTAACCAAAAGGCCAAAATAAGAAGTATAGTGAACTACAACTAAGTGGGTAACTCTATAATTTTCTACATCTAAAAGCTGGCCTGATTTTTCACATTAGTATAATCTTCTGCTAGAATCTTTTTTATCATGTTTGTGTTAATGTCAGTTTATTTTATTGTTTTGCTGCAAACTGTTGTCCTTCATGGATCAGATGAAGGACTGCCCTGTCTATAACCACCTTACAAGCATTATTAAAGATATTACTTCTATTTTATAATATATAATATATCTATATTTACCTGTTTGCTCTGCATTGCTTGGAAGTTGGAGTTGACCTGGAAAGTTTTTGGTACAAATGAACTTGGCCCAGTAACATTTACAACCAAAGATGTGTCATTTGATGGCAGAGCTGCTGCAAACTTGGATAGAGCCTGTAGAGCCATTATTGTGTCCTTAGAGAAAAAATAATAGTCATTTTAAGCATGCAAAATATTTGTAGCTAAACTTAAGCAATATAAATACTCTTATTGAACGTACATGTATAGGAAGTATATAATTTATATACTAATAATAATAATTTCTGGACATTTACACGTTTCCCCCAAAGTGAAATGATAATGCAAAGATATGCCTATACTCTGGTAAAGCCAAATGAAAAAAAAAATTAAAAATAAATTAGCTCACTCTAATAGCACTAGCACCCAGGCTTCTAAAAAAATTGTAATTGTGATCATTCCCAGCAACTCTTAAACAAGTGCAAGACAAGTGGTAAATCATCTTGGACAACTTTGATCTAGCACCTCTATGAAGTTTACAGATTTATTAAACCCTCATGTGAACAATAACTTTTCCACCCTACAAGCAATACTTAACCCCCTAGCCTCCTAGCTACACTCAGGGTATGTTTGTAAATCCTCAAACTCACCCCAAGTTAAACTTGGGGATACTCACCTATCCACAGCAAGCCCACGGCGATTGTGACTATCGGCAGACTCAGTGGTCTTTCCTGGGTCTGCCTCTTCGGCCTCATAGAGGTAGGGGGGGCACATCATTGACCTCAATTATCAATGACGCCAGAGATGTGCAGGGGACAGTGCAAATTGTAATTTGGTGTAATTGCCAGTACGTGCTTTATAAAAAAAACACACCTATGGGTGAAATATCCAGCGGCTTAATAGCTAAAGGGCATTTTGTTCTAAAAACAGCTTTTCATCCCTCAATAATTTTTATTCTGTGTATCCTTAGTCCTACTGTGCCCGTTAGAGATGGTCAAATTGTTTGACTAGCTGAAAATGGTATCATCACCAAAATAGCTGGAGATGTAGAGAAGGGTTGTGGGAACATTGAAAAAAAAGTTGTTGGGCCATGCACACATACGGTGACTTCATACAGAGCTCCATAGAGTCTCAATAGGTAAAGTTGCCACAGTACATGAAGTTACCTCTAGTGACACCAGCGAGTTTCAAGATGCAAGGGGTGGTGTGTCATGGGATTTTTTTATTTATATATAATTTTTTTACATTCTCCCTGTTAAGCCGGGGATGCTGTCACTAGTGCCATCCTGAAATATTTTGGTGATAGGTTTGCTTTAAGGGTGCTCTTTAAACAAGAAAACAAGAAACACAAAAGTGTACATGATTTTGTTTATTTTTACATGACAGTATAAAACCCATTTAGCCAACCTATATTTTTAAAAACTTCATTTAGATTTAGAAAGATACTTGATTTGAATACTAGATCTTGCCAGGCCTGTATGCCAAGATACTTGATTTTAATACTAGATCTTGCCAGGCCTGTATGCCAAGTCAATTGTTATTCTAAGCATCCAATAGTGCCTTTGATCTGGATATACTTCCTGGACTAATGGCCGTGGTGCGCTTTTTTTAAAGAAACATTTTTGTTCCCTCCTATGATCCCCATACACATCCCCAGTGTCATTGTTGACACCAGCAATGTGCTGTAAAAAATTATGCCGCCTTCATTACATGAAGGTCAGTGGCGCTGCCCGGAAAGATCAGGCTTTTACCGGACAGGTGAGTATGCCCGAAGTTAGCTTGGGGTGAGTTTTGTTAGTAGACAAACTCAACCTGAGTTAACTCGGCTAAACGCCCAGGAAATTAAAAAGAGGTGCATGAATAAAATAGTTCAAAGAGCTATATTTTCATGCATCTATTTTTTTATGATATTGTTTACACTGCAATCCACAGGAAACTACATGCAGAATGTTATAAATATACTTCTAAAACAGAAGAGCAATAGCTACCTGGGTAGACACATAACCACCATACTGGTTCCTTTGCTGGCTCAGCCATTTCATGACAGGTATACCATCTGCAATTCTGTTCTGTTGTTGGAAGGAGAGCAATGCATAAGCAGCAGTCTCAATATCTGTTGTCCTTGGCTGCCAGTAGAAATTGACTGATTCAGAAGGTGTGGACCAGAACTTTGTCCCTTCTAAATAAAAATGTAGGCAGAACATTGAAAGTGTTTTAGGAAAGTCAGTGCACATTTCTGCAAATATTCTAAAGACAATTATGAGTAATCTCTCAGTAACAATACTCTGCATAGCTCTATGAACTATTCATTACCTGTTACAAAGGATGTCATAGTCTAATTGATAGAATAGCCTTAAATTAAAAAGCTATATTAACGCCTACTTTACAGGTACAGACATTTTCATATTTAATATTATTAAAGCAGAAGTTTCTAAAGGTTGTGAATATATAGAGGATCATAAGTAACTAATGAATTGGGAAAACCTCAAACAAGTAACAAGAGCTAACTAAATTCAGAGAAAGAACATCTTACTGGAACAATTAATTATAACTAAAGCTTAAAATATATAAATCTATATATAAAATATATTTTAAAAAAAATTTAATCTAGAAAGAAATATATCTGGCAATCCTGCCATTAACCTCCTGGGCGTTACGGGCTTTTCATATTTTTTATGGTACAAAAAGCCGTTTCTCCCGCAATCGCAGCGGAGTACACTGCCCAGCCCTCTACACACCGCCAAATAGGTGCGTCAAATAGACGCCGGCGGTGTGTGGGGAGGAGAGCGGCACCACCTCCATTAACATGGAGGTCACAGATGACTCCAAAGACACGGGGCCGGAAGGGTTCCGTGTGCCTCCGGCTCATCTACAGAGCCGCAGGCACACAGAGGGGTGCCGTTTATGCCCGATCCTGGCACAGGCGCAGTTTAATCAGCGATCAAACTGCGCCCGAACTGAGTTCGGGCATAGCGCACAGGAGGTTAACTGTCCTGTATGGGAATGTCATGCTAAAGCATGAAAATGTTCTGTACTCCATTATAACATTATTGTGTAGGATTGCCATGAAGACTCATTAGTGCACATTATAACCACACTTGAAATGCAAAGTCTATGAATCCTTATAGTGTAAAAAAAAACCTTACCATTTGCTATCACTGTCGCCCTGGAATTAAGCAGGGTTAAAGCAGCTTGCGCTCTCGTGCTATTAGCCATTGTTAATGCATAAACAACAACTGACAATGTGTAATTGCTGGAAATGCCTTCGTCATACTTATCCTCTAAATAGCGCACAGATTTTTGTACAATTGTTGCATATAGATTCTGAAAAAGATAAAAAGAAAAAATTTTATGTTATTTTTTACTTTTTAAATTAATATTTGAAATGTTTATTTTCCCTTTTTTTTTACTTTTTAAATTAATATTTGAAATGTTTATTTTCCCTTCTTAACCTCCTGGGTGTTACGCCCGAAGCCAGTACGGGCGCAGTTTTATCTTGGCTCAAACTGCACGTGTGCTGGAAATGGGCGCAATCATCGGCTCTCCCTGTTGCAGACTCACCAACATAGTTGCAGGCTTACTGACTTTTTCCGGCCCTGTGTCTTCGGTGACGCCGAAGGGTGTGGGGGCGTCGCTTTCCCCCACAAACACAGGGG
>CM070035.1:77458773-77479251 GCA_036250615.1 Ptychadena robeensis | reverse complement strand
CACACAACAGAAGGATGGCTGGGTGTCAAGGGGCCATATAGGAAATTACTCATGCATTAAATATTTAGTTATATATTTCAATAATAATTTAATTGATACAGGCTCTAGAATATTGCAATCTCCTTACAAAAACAATCACATAGGCAAACATGCTATCTTGTTGACTGGATGAAAAGCTTAGTCGACGTGAGAGTGTGATGTACGAGAGGACTAAATGACTTGGTGACTCTACTGTCCTCACTATATTTGAGCTTAGCAACTTTTTCAATACTGTTATCCGGTTATTCTAGGTTTGTAGTACTTCTAAAGGTAGCAATATTGTAACACATTAATGGAAGACATTACTATTTTCACTACAATCCAGGGTCACAGATCTCAGTCACATTTAACATACCATTAAGGATATTCCAGACTCTTTTCATTACCTACAAATACAACTTACTTTAACTACAATGTATCTGGTTAAAGTATCCGATGCTGCTTTTGATGTAGCCGTAACAATGATTGTGATATTGCCCAGAACTTTTGGCCAAATAGGAAAGAAAACAACTGTTCCATTGTCCTTGGGAAGAGTCGCATTGCGCTGTCCTGGTACAAACCCTGTGTTGTTATTAGTGCCAAGTATATCAAATGAACTGCTAGATTCCAATGTGATTGTAACCTAAAACACAATAATACATAGTAATAATGAGTTCATGTAATAAATACTAAGTAGCAAATTTGTCCATAGTTTAAATGTCACAACAGGGTACAAAATTCAAAAAAATCAAACCTGCATGTCTTCTTTTAAAGAATTGAACAGCATAACTTCCAGAATAAACTGCTCGCCTCTTGTTAAGATTTTTGGCATATTAAGAGTCATCAAAAGAGGTTTTACCACAGAAAGCTGGAAAATAATAAATAGATACAAAAATAAATAAATCAAATTAGAATATTGCAATTGCAGAAAAAAGTGTATAGCTTATGTGAAATGCCATTAATAATCAAAAATAAACAGCAGAAAACAAATTACAAATGGACAGAATGTACAATTTTTTAAAGCATTGATCCAAAGAATGTAAATATTCCTGGAGTAGTTTTTAGGAAAATGTTGTTTTCTTGGTGAACTGGTATATGGGGGTGTGGGGCTAAGTTTCTACATCCAGGTCTGTACATTTGCTTCAAGTACTGTAAGTGGTTTTCCTATATTTTTTAGAATGTATACAGATTTAGAACTATACTAACCCTCCGCCACCTTCCACTGCCTTGTGTCATCTACTTTCTACTGCAGTAAACTGATTAACTGCGGTATTACACCAAAAGATACGCCACCATACATTGTATATGGAGGTTAGTGTCTTATCACTTTTTATACATCTGGAAGAGATGACTAAAAAGAAAATAAATCTGTTCAACAATTGTTGAACTTTAAGAAGACTATGGTAACATTTCACAAGCTAGAAAGGTTTATTATTAATTAGGCACTGCACTGGCAGTGAACATAGCATTTTCATCTTTTGTATTGTAAACGGAATGGCATCTAGGCTATGGCCTCAGGTGGCTAGGCTAAACCCATCCTGATGGAAACTCCAACAGGAAGCACAAAAGTGCCCAGTTGGGTAGTATTTAGCGACAACTTGCTGTTGATTTAGGAAGCCAGGACTTCAATTACAGCAACTTTTCTTGTTGTAGCTGCTATCATGTTTCAACACTTAAATTGGAATTCTAATTTTAAAAGATTATAATTTCTGCAATGCTATAATTCTTAACTGTTTGTACAGTTTTATTAAATATATAGAGAGGTATTTTTCCAAATCCTCACAACTCTGATCTGATAACATTTTCATTTAGTCTTAAAACATAAACATTACCTCAATAGGTTCATGGGTAACTCCTAAACCAAGTCCTTCAGACAAAACAAATGCAGTGGCCAACCAAGTAGTATTTTTGTCAGGCACAGTTACTTGGAGATTTGTTGATAAACTCGTACTGTTGAAAAACATGGAATTGAGATTTTACTTTATATTGCTTTGCTATTATTAGAAAAAAATGCAAATCAGATGTGTACTGAAAATAAAAATATATATAAAAAATTTAACTTTCATTTATCTTATGATGGTTGAGAAGCACTCCCCAATCTTGAAAAAATATACCTTAATATACTGTTCACTGGAATTAAATGAGTGATGCCATATTTAGCTGCAAGTAGTCCTAGGGTTAATAAAACAATATCTTGAGTGGCCACTGGAGGGAGCCAAAAATAGTTTTTTCAATTGCGAAAAGATATCTCCCTAGTGTTTTCATACTGAGCTTGATAACATCTTTCCTGGCTATCACTTTGCTTAGAGATGTTGGCTTTTCCTCTCACAATGTCAGCAGAGAGGAAGTGTGATGAGGAATATGCGGGATTATATTATTACAGGTAAGGATGTTTAATTTTTGTTCCATATATTGTCCCCGTTGATGTGGAATCAGGCTGTGGGGGGGGGGGGGGGGGGGGGGGGGGGGGGGGGGGGGGTATAGGTCCGCATTAACAACTTTTGCAACTATTTGATATGAGCAGACTGAATGGATAAAGGGGGAAAAGACCTAGGTTTTTCTATTTTAAGTCAAGTTTTGGTACTGCAATGTGGCTAAAAAGTATGTGTTAAGTCGGCACTCCATGATGTTCCACAAAATCATATTCCTGATGTCTATCACTGAACAGGCAACCATCCCATAGGAATGAGTGGACTTTTCTCTAGTCTAAAGCAGAAAAAGCGGAGGACTAGTAAGAGAGTTTGCAACACTGGCTAGACAGCATTAATCTTAAATATAATTTAAAAGGTTTTACAATACAGTTGTAGGTATAATATGTACCTTTACATCTACTCTACAGCATAATTTTTATTTTGGTTTCCATGCTCACATATGGCAAATGGATTTTATTGGGGTTTCCACTGAACTGTGAACTATGAAAACCACTGAACTATTCACAATTTAAAACACACATTCTATTTCTATGAATGCAACACTTAGCCTTCAGTTGTTGTTATAGGTTCAATGCCTCATTATATGGATGGCCACCCTCAGATGAGCTTTGGTCAAAATGCTCAGAAAACATTTAGTCTGATCGCTTAGTCAAAGCTAAGCGGCAGGGATAAGACTTGTATAGGTCACAAGCCCTTGCCTATTCACAGGAATTTAAACCAGACTGGAAAGATATAGCCACCAAAAAGTATTTTACTATGTTTATGTGCAAGTGTACATAACACTATAGCATAGCCATACCTTATATTAGTTTCAAGCCAAATCCAGGTCTCTATAAACTCTGGCGGAATTTGAGAAGATGGTATTGTTTCTGATAATTCTAATTTTAAAGCAACATTTTCTAAAGATATAAAGAAAATATATGTAACTAATCAAATATTGCACAAAGCACATTGCTAATTATAGAAAAAAAAATAATAAACATTTTATTAAACATTAAGCGAAAAATATTTTGTTGGGAGGAGGCTGGTACAGTAAAACCTTGAGTTACAATGGCTTGACTATAAAACAGACTTGGGTTACGATCAACATTTTAGTCTTGACTTACAACCAAAAATTAAGGCCATGCCTAAACATATTTCTGCTTGCGTGATGGCATTGATGTTACCTGATGTTACTATTAAGAACAGCATGTCAAAATGGACCATCTGAACAATCTAAAAAAGGCTACAAGGCCAAATTCCTCATGTGTTTATGGAAAAGGACTTCTCTTCCAAACAATAATCACCTTCCATTTCATCATCTCTTTCTGAAAGCCAAGGATGTCAATTGCTATTATAACATTTTGTTTCTGGTAAGCTAGGCTCATCTTAACTTTTTGGAAGACCAGGAAAATAATTGTTGTTTACATTTTGTAAGTCAAGGGTCCACTGTATATGTATTGGCATGTAAGTTAGTGATAATGATTTCACTGAACAGTGGAAAACAGTGTTCAAAGAAACCAATATAACAGGGCTATACACAGTAATTACATAAGGATGATGCTTTTATAATCCCATCAAATTTTAAGATTTACAAACAGAAATCACAAGGCTATATATATATATATCTTGCAATTTGTATACACATTGCAACAGTTGAGTGCTGTAAATCAGAACATTAGTGAGCTTAAGTTATAGAACTGAATGCCTAACTAAAGTTATAACAGAAACAAGCAATGTGATCACATGACTATATTTTAATATAGAAATATATTTTTGTTCAAGAATAAATATAGTTTTTTTGTTCATGGAAAAAATTGAGATCCCTGAAAATAAGACCAAACACAGCTTTTGGAGCAAAAATGTATGAGATCTTCTTTTGTTTTCGGGGAAACATGGTAACAATGATTTCTCTGTTACACTTAGTATATAGGAATAAAACTACATTTTTTCTTAATTCATCTACACAAATAGATTCTAAAATCTAAAAACTCCATTATTTTCCAAAAACGTTTCAAAGACATAACTTATGAAGGCAGTCAACAAAATAATAGTTAACTATATATAATTGTATCATCAAATACATCATTTCGGCTCTGTGAACTGATTGTCTCCTAAACCTTGAACAACCAGAAATCTCCAAACACTTTTAATTTTGATAAGCATTTATAAACTTCCTACTGTCACATTCCAGCACTAGGAAGCAACTGCATTTGTAAAAATGCATATGATGCAGAATCTATACATTTCCTAAGACCATGGACTGAAATGTGTCAAGGTGCAGCTTTACTCATTCTATCCCTGCTTTATTAAACTTCCTCAACTGCCCTGTTGGGCTGGTGTTGAGATCATCCAACAGAATGCACAAACAAATTCAAGGTAAATTTATCTTATTGCTTATAATTCTTAATGCAAGAAACATTTTCATCATCAAACAAAGAACAATTAATGCAAACTTGTCCATGTGGTGAAATGAATGGGAAATTTAACAGAATTTTCATATTTCAGACTTACCATTTATGTCATAGATAAAGGCATCAGTCAAGGACATTGGAAAGCTCTGTGAAAATAAAAAAAAACTACATTTTTTTTTTTATTATTTTGTGTTTCAAAAAACATGAGTAACCTCCTGACCGTTTAGTCCATCATCGATGACTCCAAAGAGGCGGCACCATTGACCTCCATGTAATGGAGGTGGTGATGTTTATTTTCAAACATCCTGGCGTCATCAATGAGGGGGGGTGGGGAAGCAAAGAATTTTTTAAAAGGCCCTCCTTTGTCCCCACTACACTGTGCTGTAAAAAATCGATACCACCTCCATTACATGGAAGTCAATGACTGAATGTGAATGAATATTCTTGATATAAAATTATGAAAAAAATTATGAAATATAAAAAACATAATTGAACTATTCTATGGTTGTTAAGAATATCTGTCTAAAACTATGTCCCTCCTCCCTTTAGACTTGCTACCACTTTCCACCCATCTTCTCATTCCTAACTTCAATTCGATTGTGCAGGGTCCTCAACTCCTCCTGTGTCGGTACCTGTGTGTTATCTTGAGTTGTTTTTTTAACTGTATTTGTACAGTGTACAATGCTGCGTAATATCTAGGCTCTATATAAATAAAAGTTAATAATAATATCCAAAAGTAAATTTTAGCCTTATGCTCTACATGTGCCCCATCCCCTACCCCACCCAACCCCCATCATGGAGAAATACTATCAGTTCTACCTACTTGGTGACAAGGCAGCCACTGATAGCAGTGCCAAATTCATTATAGTGTATTTAAATCACTAATTCCAAATACAGCTTAAGACTCCATTTAGACTGATTTAGAAAGCTGACACTCAGCAGAAGCCTTGCAGCTGCAACTTCACCACTGTATGCAGAAGCTTTCTATATTATGATTTATGTCATGCCTGTGATTGACTACATATATAAATGTACCCTTACTTTGCAAGAATCAACTCTAAAATGACTAATGACTTCATATGCAGGTAGGTATTAATGTTCATTACAATGGATAGGGTAACCTGGCACAGGCATAGAGTGTAAGTAGTCACATGTATGGTCAATTTTGGAAAAAGGGCCTAGGCAATTCATTTTTAAACAACTGCCTTCAGTGTTCTATTGAAGCAGCCAACAAACTGAAAACATGTAAATTATATTGCTAGCTAAATTCATAATTACATTTCTAAACACCATGTACTCATACATGAGATCATCTGTATTATGTGACTTTGATGTGCAGTTTGTATTATGTTAGCCACTGTGTTAAAGGAAATGAAGCTACAAAATGATAGTCATTGTGTGGATAGGATTACTGGGCTGGATTTAGGTGTGTACACGCTTACATAAACGTACAGGTTCTAGTTTCAACAGAACAGGATCATTTGCCAGCATATCATCCTTCTGTCTTCCCCTGACAGCATGCACTCCTTCAATTACAACCGCCTGTATTACTGATTTAGTGTGATAATGTTTCTTTGTAGTTGACAATAGCTTGGTAGGTGTGGTACAATTACCGGTACCAAATATAATGTTTTCTGGTTTTCCTCTTTCATATCTTTGTATCCTTATAAAGACGATCTGTGTAACCCTTAACCTTAATGTCACAGATGGCACAAATGTTGTATTACATTTCTTCTTTCATTGTTCATATTTTTCTCTCCCATTTTAACAGACTCATGAAAATGTTAAATAAAACTTTTAGCCGTCATTGCATATCCTGTTTTTGACCCTGCTACATCATTATGGGATCTACATCATGACTAAAGGGAGGGTGTAAGCTGGGTAAAGTATATATTGTTTTTTTAATATCACAGTACACCTTTACGGCCATGCTAGAATAAGACTGTATCTTGGGAGGAGATATCCAGAAATCAAAATGTCAATCTGGAAGAATGATAACACCCTTGTTAGATTGTTAGCTTTGAAAGCAATGCTTTCAATAAATTGCAGTACGGCCAGACATAGCACAGCTTGGGAGTAAGGGCTAGGTGACTATGGACATCCTCCATTCAAGAAATAAAGCAGACTCTGTGTGACTGCTACTTTTAATGAAATGAATTGCAATAATTTCTAATAAACTTCTGAAGAAACCATATGTGTTTTGTTTATGCAGGCTTACCGGATAATTTTGGGAGAACTCAGAATCGATCTAGAAAACAAAGGAAGATTTCATCAGATGTTTAAAAAAACCTTAATCAGATCCATAAATGTTACTCAACAATATTAACCTACCTAGCGAATACTGTAACCCTGAGCTACACTTAGGGAAGTTTACCTGTTATAATAAGCCCACAGCGCCCTCCAGAGCTGGTATACTGTGGGCTTGTCAGTATACCCACCTCGCTGACGTATTTGATAGCACCAGTGAGGGAGAAGGGGGTACACTCGCCATTTGGTTGTATACAGGCATAGGAATCTCAGGTTCTCACATCCCCGGTGTCATTGATGGATGCCATGGATGTGTGGGGAGGACAGCGGCGGAAAATATGAACGGATTACAACATTTAGGAGCACACTGAATACCATGATCTATGCCAACATCCCAAATGAATCACTAATAAGCAATACTATTGGTTGGTCAGACAATCCTGACCCACACATGGGGTGGCATAATGAACTATAACAAATATATGTTAAAATGTAACTTTATTAGGATTGATTAAGGGTAATAGTTAATTGTCACATATATACATAAACAAAAATATTGACACAGTTTTCCAAACCCCCTCTTGCTTTGGATTTGCCTGAGAGACCCATGTCTCACCATGTCAACACAAAGCCAAGGTGGGGTTTGGAAAACCGTGCAACAAGTAGGGACAGATGTGCGCCTGTTATAAGGTGCACGGGCCCTCCCAGCTGTGTGGGGAGCTCCTATTAAAGCCCTCAGCAGATAGCACACAAATGTGTATGCTGCCTGCTGAGATGGATGTCTGTGGTCATTTATGTGAGATGTTGGGTGACGATTGAGGAATGTAGTGTTCCAACTAGACTTTATTAATGCCTGTGTTAGCCTAAAAACATGTCATGTTGACGGTTAATGTTACAGAGAACTTATAATAGTTTTTCATTGTTGGACACTTCACTACATCTGTGTGATTACATCATCAAACAAATAGTCAACTCGACTATGACTTTACTGCCAAAATCTTAAGTCTGTGCTGTGTCTCTGCTTTGTGTGTCCATAGTGTATATATTAATGAATAGGAGTGATAAAAAGAAAAATAGGAAAAATGGGGGTTAGTGTGAGCTCCTATATCCGAGTTGGCAATGTGACGTGGTGGTACTTTTCTAATTAGAGTAAGGATAAAGTAAACCTACCCTTACCATAGACATAAAGATAATTATACATAATTTTTTTATGAATTATGTCTAACTAGGTATATACTAGTTTAATGATGGACGTCTAACTATAATCTACCTTAAATACGGATGCCATATTATACTATATATACTATATTTTATCTCCCTTGACAGACCAAAACCACAGATACTGTCCTGAAGAAATGACCACGAAACACGTCAACCAACTGTAATACTTGTCTATATCAATAAATGAAAATATATTGGAAATAACGGGCGCCTCAAAGCAAGTCCTTATTTTATGGGAAACCTTTTCTACTCAAAATAATGTACCACATATACTCGAATATAAGCTGAATTTTTCAGCACCTGAAATGTAATCCAAAATCTAAATTCGGCTTATATTCAGGTCAAAAAGAGGAAATCATCACCAAATGTGCTGGAGATGTAGAGAAGGGTTGTAGGAACATTTGGAAAAAATATTATTGCTCTAGCATATGTAGTTTTTGCATATAGTAGATTCAAAATCAAGTCAATTTTGAACTTATTTTATGCAAAAACTTGATATGCTAGAACAATACTTTTTTCTTTACAATGTTCTCACAACCCTTCTCTACATCTCCAGCTATTTTAGTGATGATAGAATGTTCAGTGGCTTTGTAATTAACTTACAAATCTGCTTAATTAAATAATTACAGCTTAAAACAAAAGTACATTTGCTGTGTGTTTCTGAGCCTTAGTTGCTGCATTTCTCGCCCTAGGCTTATACTCGAGTCATTCAGTTTTTCCAGATTTTTTTTTCTTAAATTGGGTACTTCGGCTTATATTTAGGTCAGCTTATACTCGAGTATATACGGTATGTATATCTTACAGTGATTGCATATATTTAGCTATACTTACTCTGCTGGAAGTTAAATCATTGATATCTCCAGAAGGTGAAGAACTTTTTTCAACAACACGGAGCGCCACAATGGATGGGGATTCTTTCACATTGATAGAGAGAGTAACATTTTCTAATGGTTTTGCACTGTTTTTATTCCATGATAAGGTCACCTACAATATAAAAAGAAACATCCGGAACATCATATTGGATTATATAAAGCTTAAACCTTTTTCTGTTCAGGAAGTATACTTTCCTAAATGGTGAACTCATTTTACCTGGTTCTTTAGTGTGCCTTTAATGAAAAGCGTATGAGTGGTTTGTATTATATCACCAAAGCTGCTGTTCAAAGTTTGAATATATACTATAAGTCGTGCAGAGGGAGCCCACGAATGTTCAGGAGTGAGACTAAATGTAGTTTTATTCTTGCCTGCAGCCACTACTGTACCTTTTGCAATAACCTTTAGGAAAAAGAAATATGGATTAAAAAACTAAATTTACAAGGTTTGTAAAGGTTTACATATTTTTCATCTTCCTCTATGTCCTAGCATACCTTGTTCTTAGAGCAAGAAACACATTAAGGAGATTTTTTTGTGGCATTTCACCTTTAAGACTCCAGCTTGTTTTCTTTCTGGTCTCTGAATATATATAGATATATATATATAGATATATATATATATATATATATATATATATATATATATATATATATATATTGGGATGTTGGTGCTGTTGCAAGTGCTTTTAATTGGTAGAACCATCAATACTTAAATTTAAGGCAGGGTTCACACATCAATTTTTGCATGTGATGGGCTTGTTAACTATATTCAGGTGCGTACAAAAAACTGCCTATGCCTGTCCCTTAAACACTTTTGGACCAACCAGTGGAGTAGGAAACACTATAACAGCTGCTATGGGACCCTAGCCACAAGAGGGCCAGCTGTTTCTGGCTGCTTGATCTTTCTTAGGAATTCTGCATTCTATCTGTGGTTTACTGTGGGGTCCAGCTGGCTTGTAAAATGTAAACAAACTTGCTATCTTGTGGAATTTGTACTAGAGATGGGGGAATTTTATTTTATGTGGCTTTGCAAGTTAATTAATCTATGTACCTCTTTTGGTACAGAAACCTGCATCTCAGTGAGCCACCAGGGTAGTTACACTGTTAGTACCAGTTTTGGCACAGAAAACCGAACTGAATTCCGATCATTTAGGAACAGAACAGTGTTCGGGTATGAGGTTAGGAGGGAGGGAGATCCCCCAAAAAATTGCTATGAGGCTTAGTCATTATTAGCTACACCTCTTGGCCCACCCCACTGTGTAAGACTGGGGATAGTCCTCTTTCAAATTAAACTCCCAGCCTTTGATCCTGCAAGGATTTTGCAAGGCTAACCATGAGTATACAGGCTTGATCCACTTTTCATGTTGGTTTTTCTGTTGTAGACCTCAAAGTTCTTACCATAAAAAAATAAGAGTTTTTGATAAATATAACAAAATCCAGACACTGGAAAAGTTGCATTTCCATATGCTTGTGTGAATGTGCACATATTGTGTTGCAAAAGGAAATGGTAAACAAAAACTTTGAACATTTCATCAACTAAACCCACTAACACCAAGCAAAAAAAAATGACTACAATGGTGCACACTCTTACATACTAAAGGCTGAAAAATAAATATTATTAAAAGTAAATGAATATTTTTTTAAAGTAAAAAGAGAAAAACATTCTTACATACCACATAGTAAATATCTTGAGCTACTGGGTAGGTAGTGACATCTAAATGAAAAGGGGTCCCAACCTGCAAGATAACACACGTGTTTTAGAACCATTTATATGTTTTACTATTCATCTAATAGGAGTCAGTTTTGTTCCAGTTTTTATTTAGTCCCTGAAAGGAAATTTCAATAGAAAAAATATGAAAGATGCACAATGCCTCAAAAAAAGAAAAACAGATTTCAATCATTATCTACTCCACATACTGTTAAATAAACATTAGTTTCTATATATAGAGTATATACACTGCTCAAAAAAATAAAGCGTACACAAATAAAAGACATCCTAGATCTGAATGAATAAAATATTCTTATTAAATACTTTGTTCTTTACTTAGTTGATGTGCTCACAACAAACTCACACAAAAATTATCAATGGAAATCAAATGTATCAACCAATGGAGTCACACTCAAATGAAAGTGGTAAAAAACACTACACAGGCTTTAATGTACTGTCCTTAAAACAAGTCAAAATGAGGCTCAATAGTTTATGTGGCCTCCACATGATTGTATGACCTCCCTACAATGCCTGAGCATGCTTCTGATGAGGTGGTGTATGGTCTCCTGAGGGATCTCTTCCCAGACCTAGACTAAAGCATCCCCCAACTCCTGGACAGTCTGTGATACAATGTAGCATTGGTGGATGGAGCGAGACATGATGTCCCAGATGTGCTCAACTGGATTGGGGTCTGGGTGGCCAGTCCATCGCATCAATGCCCTCATCTTGCAGGAACTGCTGAAACACCCCAGCCACATGAGGTCTAGCATTGTCTTGCATTAGGAGGAACCCAGGGCCGACTGCACCAGTGTATGGTCTCACAACGAGCACATGGAGGGCTGTGCTTCCCCCCAAAGAAATGCCACTCCACACCATTATTGACTCCTCTTGTTTGAGGACGTTGCAGGCAGTCATGTCTGTCATAATTACTCAATTTACCAATCTTGGTGTTTCTCCGGCAAATGCCAAACACCCTGCACGGTGTTGGGCTGTAAGCACAACCCCCACCTGTGGACACCGGGCCCTCATTCCACCCTCATAGAGCCGGTTTTTCACCATTTGAGCAGACACATGCACATTTGTGGCCCGCTGGAGGTCTTTTTGCAGGGCTCTGGCAGTGTTTTTCCTGTTCCTCCTTACACAAAGGCAGAAGTAGCTGTCCTGATGCTGGGTTTTGCCCTTCTATGGCCTTCTTCATGTCAACTGATTAACTGACCTGTCTCCTGGTAGCGCCTCCATGCTCTAGACACTACACTGACAGAAACAGCAAACCTTCTTGCCAAAGCTTGCATTGTTGTGCCATCCTGGATGAGCTGCACCTGAGCCATTTGTTTGGGTTGAGTTGTAGACTCCGTCTCAAGCTACCACTAGAGTGAAAGCATCGCCAGCATTCAAAAATGACCAAAATATCAGCCAAAAAAGCACACTACCACCTCCAGAATTTATTGGGGACATCTTGCTAGTGGCCTATAATTTCCACCGGTTGTCTATTCCATTTGCACAACAGCATGTGAAATTGATTGTTAATCAGTGTTGCTACCTGAGTTGACAGTTTGATTTCACCGAAGTGTTATGTAGCGCTTGTGATTTCTGTACCAAAAGTGCACCATAGACTTAAATGGAATTTTCTTATATTGTAGGCCTGTAACTTCACAGAATATGTCCGTAAAAGGGTCTAGTAGACCTCCTGAATATAATAATGTTTGAAACACACAATTATGTTGAAAAATATATAAAAGTATAGTATAATTTTAATGATAAAATCTCTAAAATACTTATTTTGTATGAAAGATTTCAAAACAGTATGTATTTATATTTTGAAAAGAAGGAATAGAAGGGGGTCAGTTTTAAACAATGCCACACCCAAAGTCAGATTAAATGTTTCAGTATCAGGCTTACCTTACTTAAACCCAAGGATACAAAAATGGGTTCCCCATTCAAGTAATTTGCCCTAGAGTAGGGGGCTTTTTAGGCACATACGTCTACAAACCAATTCTTTAATTAAACATATATCACAATAAATATAATAATATCAAGGGTCAGAGCCATAATATACAAAGGATGACCCCAAATTGCATTAAAACCATAAACCAGGTCATTCATATATATAGCATGTTGGGGTGATACAAAGGATTAACTGTAATTCCACCTCCGACATGTTTCACCCACAAGGGCTTCTTCAGGGAGGGGTTAATCCAGTTGACTCCAGCAAAGCAGGGCTATACGATGGATGCCTGGTAAGGGAACAACCCCCAGGGGCCGGATGGTGCCTCAAGTGCCCCACTGGTATTCTGAGGGATAGGACCATCAGCAGCGTTCCCTCCTTTTGATATATGTATGTATATGTTGTGATGTTTCATTAAAGATTGATTATTTTATTAATACAATTGGTTTGTAGATGTATGTGCCTGGGGGATCCATTGTGTATCCCTGGGTTTAGGTAAGGTAAGCCTGATACTGCAACATGTATTTATATTTTGTTTGTAATAAAATTTTCATTCAATTGGAAATGTGTTTTGTGTTTTTCTTTACTTTGAACTGTATTGGATTCAGTTAGCACTGTATCCAGTACAATTCCCACGCTCTCTTCCCATGTCCATCACACCAGGGCAGAGAGGGTTAACTTTAATGGGGCACATCTGGGGAATCAAACTGAAAACAGTTTTCTCCATAGAAAACAGTTTTAATGCGATTTACTTTTGAATCTCCCACCGCTAATTTAATGTGACGTCATCATGTCACTCCGGGGGGGTCCTCTTCCATGCAGAAGCTAGTTCAGAAGATCGGAGCCACCGGAACAGAGCAGATCGGTGAGTTTGCTCTGCCGGGGCTCCAATCTCCACCGGCCCCATCTCGACGATTGGAGTACTTACAGGTCAGCACTAGACGAGATCTTACTGTCAGGAATGCCAGGGGGTTAAGAGTTTCCTTTATTTTTAGATTTGCACATACCTTTAATGGTGTTTCTGATATGTTTATCTGGATAAAAGGATTTCCTATTGTTGGTTTTTTAAAGTAGAATGTCTGAAAGAAAGTCTGGTATGCAACCTACATAAGAAAGAGATATTTTAGAATGCTAATTTACTAGAAACATTATTGCAAAACATATCTTAAATGAAGTTTAAATGGAAGTAAAGAATGGAAGTTACCTAAAAAAGTAGTTTTATTCCACACCAAAGATAAAGACCAATTACCAACAACATTAATAAATAAATTAATGTACAAATATTATAATTATCTGTATACCTCAGTATTCCTCTGCTTTAAAAATCATTATATAGAAATGATTTTAAACATTTGTAACCTCTACAGGAAAAAAAATTCAGCTAATATGATCACACTTTGATCCTATTGGCTGTGTGTGACTAAATAACTTGGCTTTCCTGGTTCAGGCATGCTTAGCTATGAAATTCCAATCCAATGATGGTAGCAGAACACATGCTACAATTGCAATATGCATGCGAAAACTTTTTAGGTGAATGTTCCTACAGTTATTAAAGGGTAGATGTTAACTTTTGTTTAAATTATAAATGGTGCTTATCTAGGTTCATTTAATATTTATGTACCATATATACTCGAGTATAAGCTGACCAGAGTTAGCGCCCAATTTTATCTACAAAAACTGAGAAAACTTATTGACTCAAGTATTGGTCTAGAGGGGTGAAATGCAGCAGCTACTTGCAAAGTCACATAGTGGAGTTTTCAAAATGAAATTCTATAATTTAAGTAAAAATTACCAAAATGTCCACAAGATGGTGCTGCTGCCTACATTTGTTTAGCTTGGGAATTCCGCAAATAGAATAACAAACACAGAAGAAAGATCAGACAGTCAGGAGTGGCTGGCCCCATAGTGGCCATCATAGCTGCTATGGTGGATCCTATGTCACTGGGCACATTCATTGCCCGCACTGCAGACCAGCAACTTCATCAGAAGAAGAAAGAGACTGCAGGCGCGGAGTACAGACAAAGAGCAAGCAAACAGTAGACCACCCACAAAGGCTGTTGGAGACCAGCGGACAGGCAAGTGGGACTCTGACCCTGACAGTATAAGCTGAAGGGGGCTTTTTCAGCATATTATTTGTGCTAAAAAAAAACTAAGCTTGTATTCAAATGTCTATAGTAGAGATCTATAACATCTATTGCACTTTGTGTCGCTATGTGCCCATGCTTGACACTGACTTTCCTATCTTTTTATACAGCTTTATACACTAAATAGGAGGTTGTTTATGGGATGGTTTTATCATATTTTAAGTTTAAAACTAATCACTAAAGTAAGTTGATATAGGAAATCAAGAACAACAATTAAGATGCAACAAATGATGACAAAATTGGGAAATAATTTGCTGTTCAAAAAAAAATAGCAGTAGTAATAGTAATAGATTCATGGTTAACCTAGTGCAATTTAGGTCTCCTTTAACTTCCTGGGATACGTTTACCGCGCCATTAAACTCCATGTTATGGAGGCGGCACCAGCCTATTCATGTTAGAAGTTTTGCACTTTTGAATTACAATTCCTAAAATTGATTTATTATTTACCTCTACTTGTATCCATTGAAGTGACTCCAGAACAGTGAACTCCAGACTGATGATGCCAGACTCAGAAATTGTATAGTTTTGCATGATGACATTATCAAGTCTAATGCTGCTTGTTGCAATCTCTAAGCTTGCAACTGGCCCAGTGCCCTGAGATATTTTCACAAAAACATTTTTTTCTCTTTCATCTTTGGTTAGGGGTTTATTGTCAATCCTTTGTACTAAAATCTGAAAAAGAATGTATTAAAAACCAAAATTTGAAAAAGAATGTCCATCATGTAATTAAAAGCCATATACTACACAATATTAGAGGATGGCAAATCTCTAATATACCACATGTATTGCTATCTAAGACACACTTTTTCTTCAAAAATTATTCATAATAATATAAAGTGATGGACGAACATCGGGTGTGGCCATTTGCGAACTTGCGGTTTGAATTTCTGCAAATACCCAGCCTTTGCATATTCATCATTGACTTTAATGGAGGAGTGAAATTCTCAAACCATCAGATCATATTTGTAGCCACAATAAAAAAAAGTCTCAAAAGTATTGACAACAGTAACAGTCAGTAACATACATGATAAAAAAAAGAACTCTCAAATGCTAATACTATTAATACTACTGAGTACTATTTGCAATAAAATATAGTGTTTACATGATTAGCAAATCAAGACATTCTCTTTTAGCTTACATTTGTCATAGCTTTGGGAGTGTTAAGTTTTTGGGAAACAAGGTTGTACAACAAATTGGTTGTTTGCTTAAGCTTTAAAGGTAGTATAGTTTATGATAAGTAAATATGTCTATTATACAGTGTACAGCCTTTCAAAATAATCAAACATTAGTTAATCCTCTTGAATAACAGCCCTCTCTTTATTAACAATAACATTAAAACAACCCACGTTCCCAAATATCTTGTATTACCTGAGCTCTAAATGTCAGGCCTTGTTCAAACACTGGTTTCTGGCTAATTATGTTTAGCCTATACTCTGAATTTTCTTTTGGTACATTAATGGATGTCTTCACTGCAAGGCCTATAAAACGGCATTTGGAATCATTTAATATTCACAATAAAATTGTGTATGAACACCAAAATTGGAAATGATTACTATTGTATCATGTAATTGAAGTAAATACATTAACATTAATAATACAATATTTCAATACACTTTATATCCTCTTGGTCTATTATAAAGGAAAGTTGTATAGTTCTTTAAGAATCTTAGGTTTTGTGAAAGCATACAAAGTGAAGTAGACAAATGTACCACAGAATAAATAGGGCCTTTGTCTACACCCCTAATTTACAGCTCATAGGGGGTGGTAGGTGAAAAAAAGAAGAAAAAAAATGTATACGTTTCAACAATAACAGAAGATGGGGAGCGTATTTAGTGATTCTTAGAGATAAAGAGTAGATTGTATTTTGTTTCGTGGCAAGCCACTTCACTTCTTCAGGATAATATTTAGTATAGCAAGGTAGTCTGTCAAATACAATAAAAAAATTTGGATATATAAGCAAAAAGCTATTTTTGACATTATAAATAATTAACATTACTTGCAAATTTCAATGTATTTGTAATAGAATATGTCATATTAACATTATTAAAAATAAAAATTATCAGTAATATACTTATAATAAAGGTTGTATGTTCTTCAAAATTAAATTGGCACATTTATTAAAGTGAGTAAACTGTCATACATAGCTATAATGAATATATAAAAATAAATATAAAGGTTTAAATGTTAAATACTTCTTTGGATATAAAAATTTAGCATATAGATAAAAAAAAAAGACGAAGGCTAATATTACACAAATATATATTATACATATAGAATTAGTTGCATATAATGTGTATATAAAGAAAATGCTAAAATATATATAAAAGATTGAGGTGTAGGATAAGGTATATATAATTTTGTAGGGGTAACATTGTAGTTTTAGCTAATATAATATGATAAATGTACAATAAATAAATTCATAATGGGTAATGGTGGGTGGGGTTTTTATGCTGGGAAAGGGAGGGGGGTTTGGCACTCAGTTCAATCTATAAAATCTAGGATTAAATACCGTAAACAGTCTAAACAGAAAAGTGCAATTTTAGCATAAAAACCCTACATTTCCCAGCATAAATACCTCCCATTATGAATTTATTTATTGTACATTTATCATATTATATTTGCTAAAACTCCAATTTTAACCCTACAAACTTATATATACCTTATCCTACACCTTTATAGTTTATATATATTTTTGCACTTTAACCTCCTGAGCGTTTCGCCCAGGTCCAGATTTCTGTATCAAAAGCGTTACGCTGTTTATCATTGAAAAAAAATGTTGTAGGCCTGTTACTGACCAAAATATATCCAAACACAGGTCTATTAGACATTTTGAATATATAAAGTTTCAAACGCTTAAGTATTTTTCAAAAATGATCAAATCTAATAGAAAACACAAAAATCTTCTCAAACTAGAAATAATTTTCTAAATCAACCAAGACTGACAGGCGGTCTGATACACCGCGCCGGGAACAATGTCGCGTGCTGGCACATTTGCTGGCAGATTACCTGCAGCTTGCCCATGGGTTAGGACTCGCTCCTGCCACATGCATGAATGCACCCTATTGATTTAGCTGAGACAAAATGCAGAAAAGCTGCGTCCGTACTGCATTCATACATGCAGCATGAGCGCTGTTTTTCTGTGTCTTGGTGTCTCTGGCGGCAATGTGCGGTGCTGCAATGAAGATGCGGCATTCCACAGCTTCATATCATCACCGCAGACGTGCCTCTCAAACATGACACTGTGCCATTCATTAGAAAATGTCAAATTTTGAGCTTCCCGCCCCTTCCCCTTCCGATGACGTCATCATGCACCCGGCGGCGCGATCCCGAACACCGGGATCTGAACATCAGACATTGGGGGACACGGGGAGAAGATCAGCAAGTCTACTGGGCTGCCTGCAAGCCATCTGGGTGCAGGTAACAGCAGCCAAAGTTAATTCGGGCTGATCCATTTCAGATAACTTGGGCTAAACACCCAGAAAGTTAATACACATGTTAACATACCAATGTAATGATGTAGTACATACAACCTTTATTATTAGTGTACTACTGGTTATTTTTAATAATATTTATATGCCCTTTTTGATTATCAATATACATAGAAATTTTCAAGTAATGTTAATTATTTATAATGTCAAAAAATTTTGCGGACTATAAGATTTTTTCAGGAATAAGTGCCTGCATCTTATGGTCCGAACGTGTGCGACCACCCGCTGCATTTTTGTGGCTGAATTTGGGTACTGCATGTGATTTGTTCCCTCATTCATTTAAACACATAAAATCTTTTCAGATTTCCTGTTTTAAAATCTAGGTGCGTCCAAAAATTACGGTATCCAAAATGTTTTATTGTATTTGACAGACCACCTTCTATCCTAAATGTCCTCCAGAAGAAGTGGCCTTGCTTGCCACGAGACCCATCGATGTTGTTACCAATATTTTTCATCAATAAATGAGATCTTCATAAGTGGGTCCTTTGCATGAGGTTTTTTTGGGCTGATTCGGGCAGATTCCACAGAAAAAGTACATTTAGTGTTCATGGTTGTCCGGCATTCAAATAGACTGCAGACCAGAATTACAACTATTGTCAGCCAACCAAAGCCAGAATGACCACTTTGCTAAGTAGACCAAGGAGTCAATTCCCCACCATTGCTTGGTAAGCTACCCTGGGCTACCCTAATCCCAGGGAAGTCCCATTAAAAGAGGTAGAATTGGGCCTGAGCTGTAAGCTTTCCCTCACGCCACTTTAAGGAAAATTTTTATGTAAAATAAAGATTTAGTTCAGGGTCTGTGCCTATGAACATTACATTTTTTGTCAGTACAAACAGTTTTGAAACATTTCTGGAATACTTCATAACTAACTGACTGTTAATTCAGCTTTTGACTGAGCAATAATGAAGGATTAAAGTGATAATAAGTAAAATTCTGATCAAATACAAGTTCAATAAACTGAGTAAACTTAAGACCCCCATACATGTCTAGATTTGCCGTTCAATCAACTTAATTCATTTAAATTGTTTTGTTGATTGATTGAAAATCTACGGCAGCCCACATGGTTAGATCGACCTAAAACGATTAAAATTGGGAAATATTTAGATCGAAAAATGATCGGACATGCTGGAAAATTTTAATTGGTTGTATTAAAATTCAACCTTAATTCAATTACGCTTTCAGTCGATCTTAAAAATTTTGATCAAATATCTGTTACTACAGTTGGCATACATTACAATCAATCACCGATTTCCCTGATCCCCCAAAAATTATCTTTTTAAATTGATTGAATAGAAAATCTAGATGTGTATGGGGGCCTTTACTGTAGCTATATAACTGTTTTTATCTGTTTCGATTTAGTGTACCATAGCATTTTATAGAATAGGAATATATGCATGTAGTAATTACCTGTGAGTTCTTCATATACTGTAGCTGTTATATTAATTCCTCCCCAGAAAGGAAGCATTTTTTCATACTGGAAGCTAAAGTTCACAGAGCCTGATATCTTAAAGAAACATTGCATACCATTACAAACAAATAATAATAAGTCAAGAAGACACATTTTAGTCAGTACTTATTCTGTAGCAGGATGCCAGGAGATTCTGGCTATAAATGTGTTGTAAGGTTAGCTTTGCCCCCCCCCCCCCCCTCAGGAGTTAAAAAGTAATAAGTTGTTTGTGTAAACTTTGTTTTGCATTTCCGAGGAATGGTCATGAGGATTTTAAAACCTGCTAGAATCTTCTGTGTTTGTAATGTGCCAGCCCAAGTGGAAGTTGCCATCCAAAGTGTAGTGCCCCCTTCAGCTGGAGTGATGTCTTCTGGCAGAGCTGTGACTGTAGCTGCTTCTCAGCTGTCAGTTCCTGTCATCGCCTATTGGACAGGCTGACTAAAGACCTTTCTTGGGATGTGAGCTGACTAAGGTGGGAGTGGGTGTCTTCTAGGCAAGGACTGTACAAGAAACAACAAAGCAACATATTGATCCCCCTTGTCAAGAAATGGAGATTACACTCTAA
>CM070035.1:77431154-77458673 GCA_036250615.1 Ptychadena robeensis | reverse complement strand
TGTTTCTGAATAATCCATTTATTGGAAGGTGGAAGACACCAGCCCCCCCCTCCCTCCCCGATATTGTTTTTATTTGAAGGACTGTACAAGAGGCTAGAGTGCTTTATCCAAAAATGGCATAGTTATTTCCTGTTTGTAACAATCCCTAAAGCAGGGCATAGACGGGTCGATTCCTGCCCGATTCGACAGCCAATGGGATGCCGTGCGTGTTCCCGGATCGGCTGTCGGGTCGGCAGGGAATCAGGTGCGCCAACTGGTCATATTGACCACAAATCTGCTGTCATGTCGAATCCCACAGTGATCCGACATGACGGATAATTCAGATTGGATCTCCGATTCTCGGCACTAGCGGCTGTGCGTGATGACGCCATCACGCCCGCTAGGTAAGCTCTGCAGTCGACTGGAAATCGTCCCATCTATGCCCAGCTTAAGACTGTACCCTGCAGTCAGGCTTGGCTGCAGTGAAGCAACCGTTTCCCTTTTATTTGGATGTACAAATAAGGATCTCCAGTTATTTTGCAAGGAATCCCTAAAGCATGGCATAGACGGGTCGATTCCTGCCCGTTTCGACAGCCGATCGGATGCCGTGCGCGTTCCTGCATCCGATTGTCTGTCGGGTAGGCAGGAAATCTAGAGCGCCAACTGGTCATAATGACCACATATCTGCCGTCATGTCGGATCGCACAGTGATCCGACATGACAGATGATTCAGATTGAATCTCCGATTCTCGGCACTAGTGGCTGTGCGTGATGACGTCACCCCGCCCGCTAGGTCGGCTCGGCAGTCTACGGGAAATCGTCCCATCTATGCCCAGCTTAAGATGGTTTCCCCTTTATTTGGATGTACAAGTAAAGTTCCCGAGTTATTTTGCAAGGAACTCCTATGTGTGGACATTCCTATCTTTCCTGAAGGAACTTTGACACAAGAACCTGCTAAAGGTAACTGGTAATTGGGCACAGAGCCAGAGAATGATAGGTGTCTGTGAGGGGTCCAGGAAATTACCACAAAGATGCAGCCAGCGGTTTGGGGTACTCTGAGGAAGATGTTCCTTGCCTGGAGAGAGCAGAGAGAGAGGCACCTGCTTAACCCCTAGCTACCCACACCCGGTACAATTCCATATAAATCAGACTGTTGTGCAGTGACAATGACATCAAAATCATTTCATAAGGATCAAAACATTTTTTTTTTAATCTTCCAAAAAGCATTGGTGGTTGATTTATCATTATCATTATTAAGCAAGCCACTATATTGTTAAAACTACAAATAAGATATATATTATGTTACAAGCTACAACAATAAACATGCAAGATACAAAAGCAGTTCAGCCATGGTGAATCCCATGCTGGAGTATGCCTAACATTACATATACACAGGGTTTTTTTAGTGAGCTCCTAAGATTAGTACCAGGAGATGGTGTTTGGTACTCACCCCATATGAAGGGTGCTCTTCCTCACTGTCCTCTGCGTCAGCTTCCTGCATGGTAGGTTCTGCTGCAGATGGACCTCCCTGTTCCTGAGCCTCAGATTAGCTGTCTCCATCCACAGGTCACCAGCTGGCTTTGGGTCACATGTAACTCTCACAGTACAATACCTCAGTAGTACAACCCTGATATTTTTGGGTTAGTAACTAACCTCTGAGACTACCTGCAGTCCAAATGTCAACCTTTCATATTCCAACTGTCAACATTCCAACAGTGCTTTTCTCTTGTCAGATTTTACCCTTACATATGCTTACTATTATCCCCCAGACCTCCAACACCCTTAGAAGTCCAATCTTTTTTTTTTATTATTAATTTACATTCCCAATGTCACACCCCTAACTGCAACCTTTCATAATTATTCATATTTCCCTGCGGTTATCCAAGTGACATAAATTGTATACATTTAACATTTAGCTGTGGCCGCCCAGACACGGAGTGCCTCCAAGTTGTAAGTACGCATATGAGCTTTGTAACAATAATGCAGGTAGTTTTTAGCCCCTTTTACCAGAGTACCACTACATAAGTAGTAGCATAAGCACATAGCACCCCTGCATATACATATACATACCTACATATTACATACAAAAACTCAAAAACACTCATTTACCTCATATGTTTTGTGCATATCAGGATATGCTCCAGCTATGAAAGGCATTATTGTTATGGTTACATTCCCTTTCACAGGTTTTCCGTAGTGGTATCTATAAAACAGAGCAAACATCAAATAAAATACAGACCATTGGACTGGAACATGGCATATCTTTAATCAAATGGCTCCAAACATATTTAGACAAATATGTCAATTTCACCAATGTGATTACTACAGAAGCACTAAATAAATATATTGATATTTTCAACTTGAGACAGTGAGAACATTTGGTGAAAGGCTATCTTCTATCTCTCTAACTTTGCAACAATCCTAAGTAAGAAAGTCCATTACCATTACCTTAAAGCAGAATTAACCTTAAAAATCCCCTGATTTTTTATTTGCCCTGTACACTACATGTTTTTCATGTAAACAGCTCATTGGCTATAATATGAACTCCTTCGGATATGTGTTGCTAAAAATTCAATGGTTTAAAATAGTTTAAAATAATTTTAAAAAAATCTTAGTTTTATGTATTGATCTTTGTAGAATAATAATAGGAAAATAACTTAATTCATGTGTTTTTTTAATATACTGTATGTTATAGTGAGAATATATATATATATATATATATATGAGAAAAACACATGGTCATTGTATTGTAAAAGATGGAACAAATCTATATATAAGGCAGACAACAGGCAGGAATTATCAAAAGAAGGTTTATAAATGGCAGAAAAGGTACACAAAAAAGAACCCTGCCTTATGGTCAAAAAACCTATAACACGATTTACATCTAAATTAGTCAAATTAACAGAACTCTTGCTTCTGGAATGCAACCCCTCGTCCTGTATAACATCATATTTGTTAAGCTAAGTGTGACTCTGGGCAATTAAGATCAGTTTAAATTTGTTGGATGTAGGTAGGAACTCACACTTTTTATCTAAGCTACAGCAGCACTGTACCTTTAATCTGTCGTCTATCATTTGTCCAAATATTATTGTGGCCAAACTGCTCAGAAAATCTTTTCTGTTGATTTTGTGTTTTAATGACACATGTGGCATTAAAAAAATATAATTTAAACATCCATAGCAAAGAATATATTTTTGTAAACCACTCCTTGGCGATTAACATTCCTACTGACATCTTCTGTTGACATTTGATTGTTTACAAACCTCAGAACAGAGGTTTTGGTTATAGGTGTATAAAGAAATAACTGGAGATGACAAATAAAGTTTATGATCCCGTTCTTGACCAACCTGTCATCATTTAGATATGCTGGTCACAATTTAGTTTTACATTGATAGGCCTATTTCCCATCTGAAAATCAATGTAAAAATACTTGTATTATAATATTCTAAATGGCAACTCAGTCTTAGTAGCACCTGTCAGGGTTATATTTCATCCCCTATGCTATACTTCTTTTTTTTAATCAATGATGTGTAACTTTCCATTAGTTTTTATCAAGTTTTGGATCCAGTATGCACCACATTTCAACTGCCAAATAAATTGCCTACTCCACCTTCCTTTGTAACACCAGACTCACATGCAGTTTTTAAGCTTCTCCCTTAAAATGAATTTTGTACAAAATCCTTAGTGCTTGTTATTTGTGATGCTGTATGTTATTTTTGTCTCTGATGTTTATATGGTACCATTTTTTTTCTTACAATGTAGTTATCACAAGATCTTATTCTCTTGTTTTGTATATTTTTATTGCAGAAAACTTGGAGTTTAAGTGATAGGATTTATTGGCTAACTAAAGTCATTAAAGAAGCTACCACAATGCAGCACTCTACTACTATTAATTCATGTTAAAATTTAAATACTGATATTTAAAAGTGAAACTCCTACATTAACCAAAAAGCTCTAGATCCTGTTATTTTATAAACAACGAAATACCACACTGAGGGTAAGGTGTTTGAATCACGCAAGGTTCACTTATCAATGCCTATTATATGCCATGTTTGGGAAGATATAACTTACTTTGCAGTAACTGTACCGGTAAGATTCTCCATTTTTGAGTCAATGATGAAAGACGGAACATCCAAAATGACATCAAACTTTTGAAAAACTAGAAGTGAATATAAAGAAAAAAATGAAATAAAACACTTGCAGATACTTGAAGATATCAAATTTATGACCACCTACAATAATATAAACACATGCTCATTATTTATAAAAACACAATATTCTATCTAAAAGTAAGAAGCAGATGCTCAATGCAAACATACCTTGTTCAGCAACATTGAAAGAAGCAATATCCATAACTTCATCCTATAACACAATACAATTGGAAAACATATAAAAAAAAGCATAGTTATAGCTAAGTAACAACAATGGAAACTATTTGGCATAAGCATGAAACAGTTTTTGTCGACTGAAGTGTCTCATCTACAGTTACAATTTTCCTTTTCTTTAACAAGTACTTCTTGATAGATTAAAGCATTTATTATCATACTTAGTATAGCTCGTCATATTGGTGATATCAGTCTACAATTGCACTAAACTAGTAATAGTTAGTTACATTTAACTATACTTAAGGAATATTAGCTGATTATTCCATGAGTTTCCTCAGTTATAACAAATGGCATGAGCATACTATGTGGCATTTAAACCACATAGACAACTTAGTCACCTTCATCAAAAACTACAAAGGAAAATATTATGTTAGGGCCACACGAACAAAGTATGCAATATCTCAGTGGAATAGAGCTAAAACATTACAGTAAGTACTGAAATCCTCCTACAATATTTAATATCTATAATCTATGTGGACCCCATGACTTTGAAAATAAATACACATGTGAACCCTACCCAACCACTATAAATACCAACAAACACATTTTTACATACCAAAACATTACTCTTCTTCTTTACTATTAAATATCACCTTACACATATAAACATTTCTACCATGTTGTTCATAGTAGGGTGTAAAGTTTGATCAAACACTTACATTGGATATAGCTTGTATAAGCCAATTACCCAACATAGGGCTGTTAGCAAGCTTGAACTGAGTAGAAATGACACCCATGTCTGACTTCAGCTTTAGGTACTTCTGGACAATATTAGCCATGGGATCCTATTATTACAAAAAATAAGACAGGGTTTTATCACACTGAACCAGTCATAAAAGCAGTTTTAATACTAAAATAGCTTTAATAACTCAAGATTAAAGTGTTCCTAGCAAAAAGATGATTATACAAGCAGTACCCACCCATATAATAAGGTCCGCATCTCTGTTATTTGGTTTTAATGTATGATTGACAGCAATTATTCGAATCCGGACAGTCTCTCCAGGCTTGTACAATGCTTTGTCAGTTTGGATAAATATTGACCTATTTTTCATTTGTGTTATTAGCCTCACGCTCTGTGAGAAAACTGATGTTTTCTGATAAGATCCATTGACAACCAAATCATATGTATTAAATGTGCAATTTTCAGCTATCTGTAAAATAAATAGATATTTAAAAAAAAGTTAATAATCATGGCAAAACCTAAGAACCTAGGAACCATAAGAAAAGTCGGCATTCTTCATTAGATCAAAATTCTGATCCTAAAATCTGCAATGGTTGCGTGCCTTTATCTTCATAACTGGAAAATCCAATTAATGTCATTCGTTTGGCAACCATTACACTACGTAGTACAACCATTAATCGATGGTAGACTGACAGACAATTTTTAAATTGCACAAGTTGATTGAATTGAAAATTGAAAAGGCAGAAGTTGAGCGTATGGCTTGCTTAACACAACAAACTACCGGACTGGAGTTCAAGGCATGGTTACTGGCCATGTTTATAGTTAAATACCTGTCAACCTAAATACCTGTCAACTTTTAAATGCAGGAACAAGATAAAAATAGAGGAAGTGACATCCCTGACATCACTTCCTGTATTCGCAAGGTGGCTTTTTCCAAATGCAAAAAGTGAGGTCACTGACATCACTTCCAGTATCGCATTTAGTTGGCGGATGATTTAGGAGGGAGAGAGCAGTTCCCTGATAATGCTGATAATGTGCCAGATGGGGACTTAGGAGGGAGAGTATTACCCCCCTCCCTTCTATGTTACCCCGATTTTAGAAATTTAGGATTTGGCCAGGAAAGCCCCTTTTAAAACATGACTTTTCCAGCCAAAACGTTATACATTATGAGAGGTATGCAATATAAATTTATTGACCAACAAAAAAATATATGACCTGAACATTTAATATTGCCTCGAGTAATTGTGTTTACTAAATGTTAATTAACTCACCCCAGGGAGAGTAAGAATTTCAATGGAATCTGAAAAACAAAAGAAGAGAAGATTTAAATATAAGCTGTAGTAAATTTTTAGTATTTCGTTGACATGGTTGCAAAGAAATTCTATGTATACTCCAGAGTGTATCTAGAGCCCAGGTGCCCAACCTGCGGCCCGGGGGCCGCATGCGGCCCTTTGGGCTTTCTTTGGCAGCCCCCCTCAGTCCTCCACCTGCGGCCCCCATAACCTAACTGTTAATGCATAAGGCATAGGAACTCACCTGTCCGCCAATTGCACAGGTCCTCGTCTAGGATCTTCTTAGTTGGAAGAGAGGCGATAAACTAACGAGATAGGTGTACGTTAAAAAAGCGACCAAGATGGCACTTGAGCAAGTCCCTCGCATCTCTTCCTCTAGTGTTGGTGGGGCATCAGTAGACAGGTGCCTATGCTCCTACTATTCCACCAATGAACGGGGGGTGATTGTATAACATATATTGAGGTACATAACCTTTGACGATGTATATGCCACAATGCATTACCACATTACAGTGTTCCTGATGCTTGAAGTATCATTTAAAACAAGTTTTGTTGTTTAAAAGTTCAAAACAATGTCTTCTAGCTATGCATGCTATCTTCATTATAAAATGCTTATACAAGTCAGTATAGATTGAAGATGTTATGTGCGGCCCTTTGGTGATGTTGAGGGCCACACTAGTAGCCCTTCATATCAGTTCGGTTGGCCATCACTGATCTAGAGCTAAAACGGTATTATGGATAGACTTGGGTGACGATTGGAAAAATATCTGTTATTCCTGTTTCAGATACACAAATCCCTTCTATCAGAGGTCCTCAGAGCAGGTGTCCCAATTAAAAGGTTCTGGCAACTATTAATATCATGATTACCCTTTATTGTTTGTCCCAATAACAGCAATAGAATCTTAATGAGGTTTATAACCCTACAATTCTCTATCCATATCTAAAAAAAAGTTCTGACTTTGGATACCTATTATCACAATCACACGTTTACAAAACAAGGTGTGTGGGTATTACAGATATATTGTAATTACCTTTCTGCTGTTATAACATTAGGGTTTTTCAGTCAACTTAAATAAAACAAACCTGTTCAAAGTATTATATTATTTTAGGAGGAAATGGAATTGTTCATGACATTCTAGAGTTATAACTGAATGAATACATTGATCAAAACTTTAATTCTCAGCAAATTTAATAACAATTAATATAACTATTGTTGCTTAGTAATGGTAAAACAAAAGGCATATAAAACAAATATCTCTACATATTTACCTTTTTTGATCACCTTGGTCACATTTGATAAAAAACTTCTACCAGTTCTAATTCCAGCAGTGAGTGTGAGGTCAGAATCTCCAAACCAGTGCACAGCAAATGATGTATTAACACCACAGATATTGTCACTTGGCACGACGATGTAATATGAAGGGCTGTAAAAATAAAATACAATACATCCTGTTATGTTATGTGATTTTTTTATTATGAAACAAAATAGGTATACTATAGTTTCTTACTATAGGTTGCATATAAAATATACAATATAAGATTGTAAAAACTTTTTGAAAAACTAAATAATTCTTGATTTACATGTAAGAATTTCTAAATTTGTAAGTCAATACCATGATTAAAATAAGAAACAGCCCTGAAAATGTATCAAATATGTAAAAATAATAAGTTAAAACACTAAAATATACTTTAAGCAGACCTCTACTCACCTTTTATACTCTATTTCCTTTGCAGCCAATTCTGACATTAAAGGCATAATGAGTCAAAAAAACTAACAAAAAAACGTACTTGTAATGAGTAAATCTGGATTGTCCCTTGTTGCTCCTAGCATCTAATGATTCTCCAGGTTGCAAGAAAAAATCAGTCCGGCAACAGACGGAAAAGATGTAATCACACTCTATGCACAAGCCTACCAGATACGTTTTCTCCCAATGAAAAACAAAATATTTTTACCTGACACTCTAGCTAATTAACCCCCGGAATGCTAGTGAATTTTAAACAAAGCCATTGCCACAAAGTTTGAGGCAACAGCCGGTAAGTTTATTTTTTATGACTGTGGAGCACTTCTCCAGCATCCTGTTGGCTTAAAGGGAAGTAAAGGTACGTATAGAGTTTTATTGTTTAGAAAGCCAAATTCTTTTTTGCTTTTCTTATTGTTCACCAGTATATGCACACTGACATAGGCAAATGAACTATCAATGAGTTAATAAAGGTAATATGTAATTCACACTACTGGAAAAAGAAACCAGATACGGGCAAAATAAACAGCTGCGTAGATAAAAGCAGCATGTTGAGAGAACTTAACTGATATGTGTATCAAATGTCATCCAGGAGAACCTGAAAATTTAGAATGCTTTAAAAAAGATAAGTATACACTTGAGGAATGTGTGTAAAATAAAAATTATTTAATACATAAATAATTTTGACCATTTTCATAACAGCTTTTGGCTTTAATATATTTTGGACTGACAAACACACCAATAAATTTTCTCACATAGATAAACAAAAAGGGTTAGAGCATTTATTTATAAATTCTGTGTATTGCTAAATCAATGTCCTAAAAAGATTGGAAAGCTGTGATTCATTATGTTGTGCAAAGGTTGCCTCTTAAAGAATAGTTTTTCCAGAAAAGAATAAGATTCACCCAACCCCACCCAGTGAGTGTCCACACCCTGTCTGACATCAGACTCTTCAGCTTGAGATTCTCTGTACAGAATAAGGCTTATGTTTCCTAATCATTCTTCTAAAATATAATATAATAATGGCTGCATTTTGGTAACTGCTTCCGGTCACAAATCATGTATTGTTTTTACACAAAAAGATTGCATTACCTTTATTGTAGCCTGCAGACACACAACACACATGACACACATGAAAACAAAAAAAAGAGAGTGGCACCTCTATGGCTTAGTCTCCACTAGCATCCAGCACTGTTATTCCAGCACAAAAAAAGCTTTGGAAATCATTGAAAGCTCATTCGATAATACTTTCAGAAAGAAAAATCAGCTGAACAAAAAGGCCTGCAAATTAAACACAAAAAGCCTAAGGCCTAGTCTACACTAGGCATCCTAGGCAAATCAGCATTGTGCCCAGTGGAAGAGGCGAGCACCATTTGCCTTGGTTTAGGGTCCGTTAATCACCTCACCTCACTTTTTAAAACCAATGGGAATGATGCATTCAATACCTGCCTAAAAAACAACAGGCAGTTTTGTGCACCTCATTGTATGCATCCATTGTTTTTCATACATGTGATATGGCACATTGCAGGCTATGACACACCTGTGAATATGTCATAGCACATAAAAAAAACTATGGGCAGGGTCCCCAGTAGAGACTAGTTGCTAGAATATTAGTTGTCGCACAATAAAATAAACCTAAAAATGTATGCCAGTATGGGTCATTGTGCACAATAATCTTTTGAGAATTAATAGGTATGTGTATTAAGCCTCCCATACACCTTACAATCTTACCATACAATTTTTGTACAATCAACTTTTCTTCTACCAAAACCATGTAATATGAGGACCTTCCTAAACCTTCCAATCACTATGTATTCTATCAGGGAGGACAGGCACTTCATAGTTGTTGGTAGATCTAATGGAAATTGTATGGAGTGACCTAAAGATGTATGGGTGGCTTTAGCCATGAAAAATCTTATGTTTACTTGAGGATTCTACAGAAATACATATACAATTTAGTGGAAATGCCGTAAGCTGGGCATACACGCACAATTCCTGCACGATCTGATCCCCAAATGGATGCCGTGCGTGCTCCCGCATTCCTTAAGGATCGGGTCGTGCAGGAATTGGAGGCTGCAACTGACGTGGATTGGGCTAAAATCAGCCATCCTGTCGGGTCGCACAGAGATCCATCAGGATGATTAATTTTAGTCCGATCCCATTAGTTCAGCTGGGGACGGCTGCCCCCAGCCGAACGAATGAGCTGCAGATGCAGAGTGCCGTCCGTTATGACTTGCAAATACACATATTTATAGTTTTTTGAGGGTGGGGGGTATGCATATGTAAGGTCTGCGAATGTAATATTGAATATGAATATGAATTGCTTTGTGAGGATAACCATATATTCCACACTAAACAACAATTCCTGGTTTCTTATATTTACAGCAGCGTATTCTATAAAAAATAAACTGACATTGGGACTTGGAAAATATCAAAATACATAGGTATATAATCTATTAGGCATATTTATGTATTTGATATAATGTCAAAATACTGCAATAATAGGATAGTATAGGAGAGTAATAGGAGGTTTCTGGCTTACCTTGCACTGCAGACAAGATATAGTGAAAGGAGGACCACAAGCCTCATATATTGAGGACATGATGTGTACATTCTGGTGATATCTCTGTTCTGATAGGATGTGTGTACGCTTCCAATGCTTCAAAGAACTGATGTATTCTTCTCACCTACTGCATTTTAAATGTGTCCTAGTGTGAAACCCAGCCCTACAGAACTTGACACTCTTACACATATGGTAAACAATGTAGCACAAAGACAGGGAAATCCCCTGTTTTCATCTTGTGCTTAATTTAAACAAATAGCAAACTGACTCATCCAGGAATCCAGAAAAGTTGTACAAATCATATTGCTGTCACGTTTAGTTACTGAATTTGGATTTTGGATTTGTACAAATATGCCCAATGATGCAGAAAGAAATACTAAATATTCAAAAACATGCAAATGCCTTAAGATTGTGTTAGGTAAAACATTTTAAAATATATGCTTGGTCTTCCTTATGGCACCGCATTATTGGATTTTGCTCAATTTTCAGATGGGAAACTTACCTATGTCCAACTACTGTACACTCACACTCACAATGTGCACCTGTTAAGGTGCCCATGCATGCAGCAACCGGAGCTCGACAGATCACCCGTTCGAGCGCAGCATGGGGACGTCACGATAATGTCACCCCGTTGCCCTCGGGCACCCGTAGATTGCATGGGAATCACTCTGGTCCCCATGCAGATCAAGCAGGATTTACAGACATGTCTGACACCTGCTTGACCAACCTGTCTTCGAGTGGGATCGATTGATTCCACTGGAAAACAGGAGTCCCCGCATAAGATGGGCCCTATATAGATTGCTGCGAACACATGCGGCCATGACCTCAGCACTCGAAGCGGCCATTGATCTAGCGCATATCTATGCATGTATGGCCAACTTTCAATGTTCTCTCAATGGAATAATAATCTCTGGCAGTGTCCAGTCATTGGACAGAAATTTTAAAAACTGAACCTGGAATTACAAGACTGATTAGACAGTATTGTAAGCCCTGTGGGGGCCCATCTGCATTTCAACTTTATGTGTTCCTTTTAGTCAATTTTGTTGTTTTTTTAAAATGCATGTCAAATTTATATTGGACTATGCCAGTGGTTCCCAAACTGGAGGACGCGAAGTTGTTCAGGGGGGCGCTGGCCCTCATTCTAACCCTTGTTTGAATGGGCAGAGGGGGCTCCATAATGTTCCTAAATAGAAAAAGGGGGCCCTGCAAAGAAAGTTTGGGAACCACTGGTCTATGCACACACCACCAAATGTTTTCACTGTATCTGACAAGTAAAAAACAGTGTTTAACTGCTGATGTATGATATCTGGGGGCTCAAATGATTTGTACTGTGGAAGGAGACAGCTAATCAGAGGCTCAATCATGAACAAGGAGGTCCATCTGCAGCAGAATTTACCATGCAAGAAGCAGAGGGCAGTAAGGGAGACTTCACTTATTAACCGCCCTAATGATCAGGATGGCAGCATCTCATCCAGCGCTGCTACTGCTACTATAGCACCGGACGAGATGCTGGCACCCAGTACACATCGGGGCTCCGGGAGCGCATACTCACAGTTCTGCGCTGTCCCGGTGTCCCCGATGTGACAGGAAGGCTGGCAGCATATCCTCCTCTCTTCTCCCCCCCCCCCCTCCGAGTGATGTCACATCGGGGAGGCGGCGGGAAATTCAAAAGTACAGTGCATGAAATTGGTTTTCTATGTAGAAAACTGCTTTCACTGTGCTTCTATGTACTAAATCTTGCCAGAATAAACATTTAAAATAAACATTTTTGATTTTACCACATCCATCACACCAGGTTAGAGAGGGTTAACTGCAAATGAGCACATGTGGGGCACCAGAGACATTATTTGGGCGAGATGTAGTACATAGCAGCATAGCTTGGTGCCCTGATTTTTGTGTTTTCTCATTAATTTTATTTAAAAAAAATTTTTTTTTTTACATAATTGTTTGTTTCAAACAATATTATATTCAGGATGCCTATTAGACCCTTGTACGGACATATTTTAGGACGTTACAGGCCTATAACATAAAGAAAATTTTACCATTGAAGTCTATGGTGTGCTTTTGGTACAGAAATCTTGACCTCAGCAGTGCGCTAGGGAGGTTAGACTCTACCACATTGTAGGTCACTTTGTCACTATAGGCATCAGGCTGCCAATAGACAGGGCAATCACTGTCCAAAAAGAAAAAACAAAATCTTTACAGGTCAGACAAGACGTTTTCCGAGTAGCAAACCATGCATGTGACGTTGAGCCGCGGCGCCGAGGTGGGGCTATGGTTAGAGGCTGAACAGGGCTAAGCCTGCCGTGAAACACACTCTGAGTGGGTCCCCAGAATGCACTGTCTTCTTGTGACATCCCATCACAGCGTGCATTCCTGTGTCCGTGGCTCCCCCCCCCTCCCCCCCCCTCCTTCTTGTCTCGGAGGGTTCATCTGTGAGGTGAGGTGAATTTTTAGTGGAGACATTGCTGGGACCTGCAGCAGGGAGGTAATAAAATATTTTATATAATCACCATAACCCATTCCATGTCTGTCCTCATCTCTCCATCATACCATGATCTGCATGAATGAGAACAGCTCCCTAACAGGAAGTGTCATCGGTGAGGTGATTGTGGGGAAGTGTAGAGGAGACTTTGCTGGGACTGGCAGCAGAGTGAAAATAGATATTTTTATTACACCCAGTAACCCATTCATCTGTCGTCCTCATCCTCCATAACCATGATCTGGATGAATGCGACTCCTTCCCCGACATGGAAGTGTCATCTCGCGGTGATTGTGTGGGAAGTGTTAGAGGAGACATTGCTGGACTGGCAGCAGAGGAGGCAATAACATATTTTATTTACACCCACGAACCCATTCATGTCTGTCCCTCATCTCCTATACCATGATCTGGATGAATGAGAACCTTCCCAGACATGGAAGGTTTCATCTGTGTCAGGTGATTGTGGGGTAATTTAGATTAGACTGCTGGGACTGGCACAGAGGAGGTAAAAGAATATTTTATAACCTCATCCTACCTGTGTGCCCCCTCAAATCCATGTCACCCCCATATCACCTCATCACTGACCCCTTCACCACCATTCTGGAAGGACACAGAAACTGACCTCCCATACCAAACCCTTTGGGATTGGTAAATTGTCTGCTGGGAGGGCACCTTAGTAATGTCCAACAGAATGGGCCGAGTGGATTCAGGCGCCAGTACTTAAGATGGTTCTTAGGGATGAGGAAGTGAAGATTAAGTTCCCTTTTTTTTTTTTCTCGTGTAGCAGTTCTTCACAGATTGTGATACTGCTGGTCGGTGTGTAAATGTCCGTGTAATGTATGTGGGGGATTATTTTTTTGAGTTTACTTCCGCTTTAATACCACGCTACACATAGGGTGAGTACCAAACACCATCTCCTGATACTCATCCATAATTACCTCTTCATTTGCTTAGTAACCACCAAACATTAACCTTTTATAAAACAGAAACATATGATCATAAGCTGATTTTATTAACTTGTCAATCAAACCTTACTGAATGTATATTTATCCAAACCTAATCCTGTTTAATAATGTTCTGTCTCATGAAATTAATGTGTAATTAGCTGTTGGTATTAGCATCAAGATTATGCATAACATTATTTTATAGTAATTAACTATAAGCCTGGAACCATCATTTTCTTCTTCCTGAATGTGATGGCGATCGACTTTTGTACAAAGTCTAGTGTTCTCCAATTTTTTTTAAAACACAATTAGTTGTATATATGTTAACCCAAAGGACGCTACGCATCTTTAAGTTTTTTTGGTACCATTTTGGGGTTGATTTACCATACCAATATATGCCTAGCAAAGTTAATGCTCTATTGATCAGTCTGTGTTACCTTTGCAAATTGAATGTTGTAGTGTTGAGCAGTGTGATTTAGTGCACTACAACAACCATGTGATTTTGATACTTGATGTTCCCCTCTCTTTACAGCTCTCACACAAATAAAGCACTGTCCATATGGCTGGTTAGGGGGATATTTACAAGGCTTTACTGATGGGTGATATTTACAGCTTCATACCAAACCCAATGGCAGGAATGGGGCACACAACTTAGGATGCTAAAGTTCCGAACTTTGCCCTAACCAGAGGTCCAGAGTGGAAGGAGGTGGCTGCGGCTCTCACCCAAGATGTGGTCAATCCGAGAGTAGAGTCTTGTTCCTGAAGTGGACCTCTGCTCTGGAGACACACAGCTACCAACAGAATCAGCAAGGTGAAGTCAAAGGGTGGCAGAAACAGACAGAATGGCCAAGAACAGAGCCAGTAACTGGGCAGACTGGACAATATAAACAAGAAGTGGGTGGAGCCTTGCATTGACCTCTGGCAGGATCTCAGCTGCTTTCTGGCACTACTAAAATGGTAAAATTATGTTCACTCTGAATACCAAACCATGCCAACCTTTGGACATGCCAAAACATGGCCATACAGCATTGAACATCAAGATCAATAGTGTTTGAATGATTATCTGATGCCACGCATCTATCTCTTCCTGAATGCTAATCTTTTAACTAAAGCAGGGTACAGACGTGGAGATATGGGTCAAATTGTTGGCCGTTTCAAGCGCCGTGCACGCTCACGGCCATCTATCTGACCCGTATAACCTGCGCCCACCACTGTTGTAGAGCGGGACAAATCAATTCCACTCGAAAACAGCTTTATCGGACATGACCGTAATTACAGCCGTTGTCCGATGCTTTGCCTAGAGGCTGCTGGTCTCCAAGCAAAGCTTCAGCTATCAGCTATCAGCCAGGGAGAAAGCAGAGCCGTCTCTCCCCAGCCAGCCGATATCTGACAGCAGCATGATGACGTCATCACGCTGCTGCAGGGTACATCGGACAGCTCAAATTCCTTTTAAATACTTTGTTTTTTACATAGTTGAACGTGCTGACAACATAATCACACAAAAAGTCAATCAGTGGAAATCAAATTTATCAACAAAAAACACTACATGTTGATCCAACTTTGATGAGGCTAAGTAGTGTGTGGGGCCTCTGTGTGCCTGTATGACCTCCCTACAATGCCTGGGAATGCTCCTGATGAGGTGGCGGATGGTCTCCTGAGGGATCTCCTCCCATACCTAGACTAAAGTAAACCTCAACTCCTGGACAGTCTGTGGTGCTGGATGGAGCGAGATGTGCACAACTGGATTTAGGTCTGGGGAACAGGTGGGCCAGTCCATAGCATCAATGCCTTCGTCTTGCAGGAACTGCTGACACAAGAGGTCTAGCATTGTCTTGCATTAGGAATAACCCAGGGCCAACCGCACCAGCATATGGTCTCACAATGGGGCCTGAAGATCTCATCTCGATACCTAATGTCAGTCAGGCTACCTCTGGCGAGCACATGGAGGGCTGTGCTTCCCACCAAAGAAATGCCACCCCTCACCCTTTACTCACCAACAGCCAAACTGGTCATGTTTGAGGATGCCACGTCCCTAACGTTACTGATTTTTACAAAGCACACCAAATATTAATCAACCCCACCAAATATTTTTAGGATGATATACATTTAAGATTGCTAGCCAAGCTACTTGTGGTTTTAAAGCTACCATTTAGGGCGCACAATTTAAATAATTTACAATGCTTATTGAACATACAAGTTATTGTGCAAGAGTCATTCTTGTTGCTTGTCATGTCTTCACTCTCCAGGAAACATTGCACAACTGTTCATCTACTAGATTATAAGATTATGCAAAATATACCTTGTAATAGCGATGTATTTATTCACAGGCCTTTTAAATCTTTTAACTTCCTTAAATTATGTTTAGTAAAGTCATTTTTATAAGCTCTTCAATTCTCAAGGAAAGCATAATGGGTATTAGATCTAATATTTCCCAAGATAATATATATACATTATTCCAGACCTGTCAAGCCTCCTGTTTTGGCCGGGAAAGTCACGTTTTCATGTGGCTTTCCCGGCCAAATCCCGATTTCAAGAAATCCTGGATATTTCCCGGATTCTTGAAATCGTGCTAATATAGCAGGGAGAGTTGCATTATCAGTACAAGCAAGGTGGGACATTAGCAGGGAGATTAACGCCCTCTCCCTGCTAGATAGGCTAAGTGTCAGTCAGTGACGTCACTTCCGGTACGTGGAACGCGGAAGAACCACAAGCCCTATACCGGAAGTGACGTTACTGACGTCATTTCCTGCATGTCACCCCGGTTTTCTAATGCCCGGACTTGACGGGTATGCATTATTCTTTTGTATTCAGAAAAATGTGCATATTGGTGTGTGTATATCAGTGGTTTCCAAACATTCCCTTCATTCTAGATAGGAACATTATTCGTTTCAAACTTAACTTTATTTGAAATGCAACTAAAACACGTCTACTATATGTCTCCTACCATTTCCATACAGGATAAGAAGACTAAAACAAAACAATTTATCCAAATAATACTATATTCTCAATAGGATAAATAGCTTTTGTATTGTTCTGGAGTGTAATCCATTACCTACTGTATATACTCATGTATAAGTTTTTCATGCAAAAAATTTGCTGAAAAAGCCCCCGCGGCTTATACTTGAGTCAGGGTCAAAGTCAGGGTCCCACTTACCTGTCCGGGTGTTCATGGTTGCTGATTATGTTTGAATCATAAAAATTGCAGTGAAAATCCATCCTGTAATAACAATAAACCTGAGTTCTCTTAACTTTATTGAGCATGTGGCACTAAAATGTACTCGTTTGATTCATTCCTAGGGGCAATGGTGCTTTCTCTATATTTTTCTCGTTTAGAAAACTCCACTAATTGACTTTGCATTTCCCACCACCGCCTTACACTAAAGCCAATAAATTTTCTCTGTTTTTGTACATAAAATTAGGTACCTCAGCTTATATTCGGGAAGGCTTATACTCAAGTATATATGGTACTTTTCCACTGAAAGGTCCTGGTATGTAGTCAGCATCCCCAATGGACACTTGCAGTCACAATGACTTCAGAAATAGGAAATGCACACTATATTTGGGGCTTACTGACACTTTAATGTTTAACTGTTTCCTTCCACTCTTTTCAACCCATGTTATTATACTTTCCAGTTTCAGCCATCTAAATTGTGGCTAGGAAATAATGTCCAGCACAACTCTGACTTTTCAGTCCAGCCATATGATACCTTTTCTGGTCCCTAATGAGTGTCTGAATCACTGAGAACAAAGGTGATTGTTCTGCACTTTAGGGTGGGGTGAGAATGCTTAAAGAAACAGGTGGAGGATAAGTTAGAGGAAAATTAGGAAATAGCTTTTTATGAGGTCATGACAAGATCTAACAACCGCTTACAAGGAAGAGAACATATCCATAATTAGATCCTAGGTAAATGTACCCATGCAAACAAATCATACTGGTTTTCATGTTGTTCTTAAATATTAAAAAATGAACTCTAGGTAAAAATTTTAATAAATAAGATTTTGTAAACTTTGCCAAACAACCATTTGTATTTTCCTGGTATCAATGTGGCCTTCTGTATGAATACCCTTTTTTAAGCCCAGTGTATACCAGAGAACGTAGTTATTTAAAGTAGACAAAACATCAGCAAAACAGCTTCCAAAAATGAATTTTATGTATAAGCATTTTATAAACATTCCCTGTCTTTTACAAGACAAAAAAGTCAACAGTTGTGTTAACTATTGATGACCAAAATGTACAGCAAACACAGCATGTTTGAAATTCGCCATACCGGTAAAGAATATGGGTGTTCGACCCCCATTCAGGAGGGACAATAACACATTTTTCCCTCCTGAGACCCCCTCCCATTGGATTCATCCTTTGTTTGCGGTACTAGAGAGCCGCTGCTGATATAGAGACTGTTTTGCTATTTTGCTATTATACTCCATCCAGTCATCTGTAGCTATAGCCCCGTATACATGCTTAAATTTTTTGGCCGACGCGAGCCTGCATGGCAGTCGGCCACAAAATTGAGTGCAGATCTTAAGCTTAAAGGGACTAAATCGGCAGTCAAATCGATCTAAGCCATTACGGACATGTCTGTAATTCTTACATCGGTCTTATACTTTAGACGGGGACACAGTGTTTCCCTGTCTAAAGTATGGGTATGTCTCCTCAGCTCCAAAGGGATCTGAAATCCATCAGGGCTGAGCAAACAGCCTGTCTGCCTGCTTCTGATGGGTAGAAGGGGGAGAGAGCTCCCTTCCCTCTCCCTTCATGCTAGGCTGACTGGGCTCACAGCCAGCGTCCTTAGATGCTGTCTGCCAGGTCTGGTGGACCTGACGGACAGCCCTGGCACAGAAAGGGTGCCCGGGCCAATTGTGACCTGATGTTTTGGCCAATTAAGCACAACTTCATCCTCTGCCCTCCCTTTATTTATGCATGATGTTTTGGTCAATTGACTGTGCGTGATGACGTCATCACGCACGGTCGATTGGCCAAAACATCGGGTCACAATCTATACATGTATGGGGGGCTTAAGGTGTTCTGCAACAAGCAGTTCATCAATACTGAGCCACAATGTTATTTTCTGGGCGTGGGGTGTCCTGTATTATGAGACCTGTGCGCTGTGTTTCTGAGGTGTACTGGTAGTTGTAGTTTACCATCACCAACTACTAGGGACCAACAAAGGTTATTTTCTGGGTGTGGGGTATGCTGTAATATTAGACCTGTGCGTTGTGTTCCTGATTTGAGGTGTGCTGGTAATTATACTTCACCATCACCAACTACTAGGGACCAACAAAAGAAATTTTTTGGGCATGGGGTATACTGTGTTATGGGACCTGTGAGCTGTTTGATGGTTTTTGTTCCATTGTATAAATATATATATTGTATACTTTTTTTTTCATAATTGCGTTGCACAGTACACAAAGATCACAATATGGAGATACACCTGAAAAAGTTTTATACCATTTTATAAAAAGGTGCACCACACTAGGCAGCACACCTATGCTACATAGCACACAAGTACAAGAAAAGACGTAAAAATAACATTTGGGTCCTTATTAGTTTGGGAATTGCACATGGCAGAACACCTATGCTACACAGCACACAAGTTAAAAAACTTGGGTTATCCTCATATTGTGAGACGTGTGTACTGTTTAGCGCATTAATATAAATAAAAATAAATACAATTCAGTGGTGTTCTCATATTGTCAGACGTTCTGGTACGTGCAGTCATTAACCCCCCTAGCAAAACAAACTCTGCCCAAGCCGGGATCATCAAAACTTACCTGTAGTCCTGATAGCTTTTATCTATTCTCTATCCTGCCACAACCATGTCCCTTCTGCGCTATCAGTGATGTCGAAGGTGCAGGGGCGCAACAAAGACCTCCATGTTAATGGAGGAGCATCGATTTCCTGGGCTGGGCTGATGTGTAGAGAGGAGGAGAGAGGGTGGGAAAATCAAGCAGAGTACTATGTACTCTGCTGCAATTACTGAGTGCTAGGGAGGTTTCTAAGGCTGCATAGCTGTTTATGTTCCAAAAAACACTAAAATCTTGGGGTGGCCTTGGTCAGAGGAGGCTGAATAAACAACTCCTTTGACCCAAACATTGAAGGGAGGGCGTTATGATGTCACTGATGGTGCCTTTCCTGCAACTGATGTAGCCTGGGTCAGAGGAGGATGAATAAATAACTCCTCTGACCTATACATGGGATGGGGGGCTTGGAGTGGCCTGGGTCCGAGGAGGCTGAAAAAATAACTACTTTTGACCCATATATTGAAGAGAGGGAGTGGAGGTTTGATGTCACTGATGCTGTAACTATTTTTCTGATTTCACAGAAGCCAGCAGGAGTCAGCAAGGTACACAATGACCATGTATGACCATCTAAAATGGCCAGACACTTTCCTGGAATGCCTTAGAATCTAGCCTACATGGGAGAGGTGCTTGGGATGCACTTGGTCAGAGGAGGCTGAATACATTTCTCTGAACCACCTATTGGGAGGGACAGTGCTGCTGGCGGTGGAAACAGATGTATAGTAAGATGGCACTGATGGTGCCTTTGGTGCTTGTGACCATTTTTTCATTTCTTTTACATGACGCAGAAGTCCACAGGCGTCGTGTATGAGTATCATTTGAGGCCTGGCAAAGCAAACGCTCCATGGCAAGTTGTGCCAGCTCTGGCCACAGGTCAAGCCTGCACACCCTGTTCATGGCTTGCTCACTATCTCCACATCTGCCGTTAACCCCAAGTAGTCAGATACGTGTCTGTCAAGGTGTTCCTTGAGAGTGGATCCAAAAGGATTCTGGTGATTCATGTGACTGAAGAATAATCGCATATGCCATATGAGAAGTTATAGACATATTGACATAGCGCCCTGTTCTTGCATGTGCAGGAGGATTACTGCCACCTCTGTTCGCTGGTAATTACACCACCTCTGCCATTACACGAAAAAGATGAAAACAGCATCTTTCTAAGCTTGCCAGGGAAAATGCTGCTTTTTTTAAAAGTATGTACGGTATGATGTCACTGATGGTGCCTTTGCTGCGACTGACCAGAAGCCCGCAGAAGCCTGCAGTGATGGTCATGTACCTTCCCTGACCGGTTGGAAGACCACTTGTCTGTGGTCAGATGGTCCTTTGCCCCAACACTGTGTGCCAAAGATACAGTGACCTGGCTCTGCACATGACTAGTCTAGGATGCCCTTCTGCGTCCAAAAATTCCTTCCGAGTCCCCTCTACTGCAGTGTACCAATGGCACAAAATATTCTAAATGCCTCCAACTGAGTTCACCACCCGATATGGTAGCAGCTGGTGTGCTAGGAGTTATGACAAGCCAGGTACATGCTTGGGCTAAAAGTTCTTTCACGCAAGTAGATTCCTAATGTTTTAGGCCCCTGCTGCCGCAACCCAAAATGTTTCAGGCGGATACATGCCTAATCCCCTTTCATAATCATTACTTTGTCATGGTGAAGGGGCTTGTGTATGTCCATGAAGCAATGAGCTATATCATGTAGGGCCACCCAAGACGGGAAGCCCATCTGACTAAATGCAAAGGTACTAGCATTTTTTGTTTCAAAATCTGTAATCTACATGTAATTTCTGGCCATTTGACATGGAAAAAAAACATCATTAAAAAAAATCGTATTTTTTGTGAGAAGTTTAGTCATTAATCCCCCTCTGGCATGACACTGTCCGATGGTTGCACCCTTTTGAAACTTTTTTTATTAATATTGTGCCTACATATATGACCTGTAGGTTTGTAAAGTTCGCACTCCATTGAAGTTAATAGTGGTTTGCTGCGAACATGTAAATGTTGCGTATTTGCGGAAGTTTAATTCGCCCATTCCAAAAATGCAGCATCCAATGTTCGTCCATCACTAGTGTTAACTGTCATATAGAGAGTTGTCAGCCTTTACTAAACAACAGAAATAATTTTTTTACCAATTCTTTTAACATTGCATGTTATAATGTGAAGATGTATAGTCTGTACAAAGCAGTTAATAAAGAGTAGTACATGATAACAGATTTGCAGTTTAATTCGTTTACAGAGATGGCTAGAAAATAGAGGTTATCCAGGACAGATTACATTTGATGAAAGTTAAGAAGTTATAAAACCTTTAATTTCTCTAGTGTATTGTACCCTAGTTAAGAGTGAATTTGCCATTTTAAAAAAATCTAGGCACAAACTACCTGAAAAATTAAGCATTGTGGTTTTGGTGAGTTCTGATAACTGCCTTCTATTTTGTTTTTCGTGCTATGAAAGAGAAGAGTCCCATTTCTGTGCAAACTTCTATGATGAGCGGCATAGGCAACATTCGTATTCGCGGCATGCAAATTTTTGGGAAAACATTCGGAAAATATTTGCATTCGGCAATATTCTTCTTATTGCGAATATCGGCAGTTTTATGCGTATTTCGCTAATTTTATATATTCGCGAATATATGTTTAACTTGCATTGAGGGGCGTGTGGAAAAAATATTTCGCATTTTGGACGCCATCTAAGTGATTTTCGCAAATTTTCTAAAGTGACGATTTTCGCAATATTCCGAATATTCGCATCACCCTAATATTGGATTTAAAAACAGTTGATGGTCGCAGGGAGTGTTGCTAAGCTCTTGTTGCAGCCTTCCCATTCGTCCACTTGCATTGAGAGGCGTGTGTAATGGAAAAAAAATACCGAATATCCGGAATTGCGAATATTCGGCAATATATTCACCATCTTCGCGAATTTCCGAATTGCCGATATTCGCGATTAATATTCGGAATCCGAATATTCGTGATCATCACTACAAACTTCACAATTAATGCAAGAAGCATTTGGAGCTTCAACTACTTTGTACTTCAATTCTGCCTGATGGGCTTACAGCATCATAAAGGTTCATTAAGCGAGATTCAATGGACATTGTCTTTGCACCGCCTACTATTTGCAGGTGTTTTTTTCTATCGCAGACCTACAGTGACTTGCAAAAGTATTAAGCCCCCATGAACCCCACATTTTGTCACATTACAGCCACAAACATGAATCTTTTTTATTGGAATTTCACATGAAAGACCAATACAAAGTGGTGTACACGTGAGAAGTGGAATGAAAATCATACATGATTCCAAACATTTTTTACAAATAAATAACTGCAAAGTGGGGTGTGCATAATTATTCAGCCCCCTGAGTGAATACTTTGTAGAACCATCTTTTGCTGCAATTACAGCTGCCAGTCTTTTAGGGTATGTCTCTACCAGCTTTGCACATCTAGAGACTGAAATCCTTAACCATTCTTCTTTGCAAAACAGCTCCAGCTCAGATTAGATGAACAGCGTTTGTGAACAGCAGTTTTCAGATCTTGCCACAGATTCTCGATTGGATTTAGATCTGGACTTTGACTGGGCCATTCTAACACATGGATATGTTTTGTTTTAAACCATTCCATTGTTGCCCTGGCTTTATATTTAGGGTCGGTGTCTTGCTGGAAGGTGAACCTCTGGCCCAGTCTCAAGTCTTTTGCAGACTCCAAGAGGTTTTCTTCCAAGATTGCCCTGTATTTGGCTCCATCCATTCTTCTCATCAACTCTGACCAGCTTCCCTGTCCCTGCTGAAGAGAAGCACCCCAGAGCATGATGCTGCCACCACTATATTTGACAATGGGGATGGTGTGTTTAGAGTTATATGCAGTGTTAGTTTTCCGCCACACATTTCATTTTGCATTTTGGCCAAAAAGTTCCATTTTGGTCTCATCTGACCAGAGCACCTTCTTCCACATGTTTGCTGTGTCCCCCACATGGCTTGTGGCAAACTGAAAACTTGACTTCTTATGCTTTTCTGTTAACAATGGCTTTCTTCTTGCCACTCTTCCATAAAGACCAACTTTGTGCAGAGCACAACTAATAGTTGTCTTATGGACAGATTGCCCCACCTGAGCTGTAGATCTCTGCAGCTCGTCCAGAGTCCCCATGGGCCTCTTGAATGCATTTCTGATCAGCGCTCTCCTTGTTCGGCCTGTGAGTTTAGGTGGACGGCCTTGTCTTGGTAGGTTTGCAGTTGTGCCATACTCCTTCCATTTCTGAATGATCGCTTGAACAGTGCTCCGTGGGATGTTCAAGGCTTTGGAAATCTTTTTGTTGCCTAAGCCTGCCTTATATTTCTCCATTACTTTATCCCTGACCTTTCTGGTGTGTTCTTTGGACTTCATGGTGTTGTTGCTCCTAATATTCTCTTAGACAACCTCTGAGGCCGTCACAGAGCAGCTGTACTAACATTAGATTACACAAAGGTGCACTCTATTTAGTCATTAGCACTCATCAGGCAATGTCTATGGGCAACTGACTGCACTCAGACCAAAGGGGGCTAAATAATTACGCACACCCCACTTTGCAGTTATTTATTTGTAAAAATGTTTGGAATCATGTAAGATTTTCGTTCCACTTCTCACATGTACACCACTTTGTATTGGTCTTTCACGTGGAATTCCAATAAAATTGGTTCATGTTTGTGGCTGTAATGTGACAAAATATGAAAAAGTTTAAGGGGCCAAAAACTTTTGCAAGCCACTGTACTTTAGGCATAGAGCATGGCAAAGTCTTGAAAAAAGGGGAAAATTTTGAGCATGAGCTCCCACCTCCCGAGCACAACCAGGTCCAAATGCCTTACCTTATCAAGGGAAAGACCCCTCCTTATATTAAAGGTAAGCTGTTTTATCTCTAGAGGAAGAGTTTCAGAAACCCAGAATAATAGTATTTAATGTTTCAATAATTTAAAATCCATGTTGGCTGAAACTATGTTATTGTTTTAAAAGTTTCCTTTATATCGAAACAACGGTGACATGTTACTACATGCCTGTGTTTTCATAGTTAAATCTAGAAAACTAGTTTTCATTGTATAAAGATGTTTAATAAATAAGAAACACCCTGAAATGTCATCATGTATCTGCTGCATTAAGAATCAGAATTTTCACATGCATACCTACCTGGTAAACCTGTGCTTAGAAACCTGTTTTACCATGCCTGTGGCGGTACTGCAAGGCAAACTGGACTAGTGTGAAATGGCCCTCAATCTAAATTTCGAAAGTGGGTCTCAAAAAAGTTCTAGAAAATGGGGGGAAAATATTTGAAAATGTTGTTCTGTTTTAATAAATAGGCTACTGTCAATAAATGCTGCTCTCAAGACGTTCTGGCAATGGTCCCCACAGCTGAGAGCAGAGCAGGCACAATGTGCTCCGCCGTGATTGCCAGCTCAGCTCAGGGATGTAAACAAAAGTCCGGTGTCGCTGGAGACGCCGGACTTCTGCTGAAGAAAGGCGACGCCCCTCCAGTTTGAAGGAGGTCTATGGCGCCGCCTACCCCCGCCCCCTTCGCGTCACCGGTGACGCGATCGGGGGCGGACCCAGAAGCATCGGCATACATGAAACTCAGCCCGAGTTAATTCGGGGAGAACGCTCAGAAGGTTAAAGGTCTCAATAAAAATTTCAAGCTGACAATCAACTTTAAGCTAGCCACACATGGTACAATTTTAGCGTTCAATCAAAGATTTTCGATGAAAAAAAAGATCGATTGAACGTTAATCGATGTACTGCCCACATAGTACAATCGACGTTCATTGTACGATTTTAGTAAAATCGTCGATTGAAAAGTGATCGGACAAGTTGGAAAATTTTGGTTGATTGATCAATGATCGAACTAAATTTCTGAAAGTGTTTTGTTTGTTTCGATTCAATCATCTCGATGTGCGCTATTAACATATGACTACTTCCTGGGGGAAAAAACAAAATCCAATCAACGATTTTAGATTAATTCGATTTAATTTCAGTTGAAATTGTTCAATTATCGTGCTCCCCATGTGGAGAACTTCGATTAAATGACAATCGATGTTCGATTTTTTAAAATCGAAGTACAAAATCGAATCAAACCTCGATTGAATGATAAATTGTACCATGTGTGGCTAGCTTTAGTATGAGAGCTTTTCTAAACTATCCAATCAATCTGTACCTTATCAGGAAAGTTTTGCAGTGCATAAATGTTGGTAGATCTACAGGAAATTGTAGAGAGAGATTGAAAGGTGTGTGGTGAGCTTAACCTTCCTAGCAGTCTAATTGTGCTCGTATTTTTTCATCTCAAAGCTCTGGATTACTACCAGGGGAGATAAGTTGTCATAACGAGTCAAAAACTCTGTTCTATCGACTTTGTAAATTGATCTTTAAAGTTGATAGGATATAAATTCCTCTTTTACACTTAATTGAGCAATCAAAAGCCATGGAAGTGGAGGATAAAATGGAAAGAGCCTTGATCGGTCAGGTTTGAAAACTTCAGGTGTTTTGATCAAAATCATTAAAAGCTGAGTGCACATTACTCTCCCAGGTTTCTTCGCCCCTGACTCCTCCTCTCTACACAAGGCGCTGGCAATGTGGTGTGGGAAAACGACCACACATCCTTAACATGGAGGTCAATGGCAAACCACCAGGGAAGTTTGAGGATGTTTCTCTACCTGATCCATTCACTGAAGGTGTTGCTTATAATTAAGTTTTTTAAACAGCAGACTAATGTTTTTATGGAAATTCAGAGGTTTGTGCAACCCTTAGGGCTCATTCTCACCTTTCAGTAGCAGAATTCAGCCTGTATGCATTACCGCATGGTAGACTGGTCTCCACAGAAACCTGTTCTACTGTTCATACTTGCCTGCGCTGGGCTATGCATTACCATGCAACGCAGTGTGTTAACACTTAATGCTGCACGTATGTTTTTTCACGCAATTGTAAACTGTACACCATACTGCAATCCTTAATAGAATACTGTAATGTACAGTCTAACTCCCCCACACTGCCAGGTGTCCCTATGGTGCTCTAATGCACTCAGAAATGCACACTGGGAACATAAGCTATTCTAATGAGAGGCTTGGCATATACTAACACCCCCACTCGTTGCAATTCTCTTTCTTACCCTACTTCATAGTAAAAAGTGCAAGAAAACTGTTAATGAAATCATTGTAATTCTACTTGAATCCTTGTTAGGTCTTTACCAGCCCCCATTCCTCACCAAGATGAGGTATACAAAGATGTTGGTTTCAGGTTGCTTACTTCTCTCCTGACTTAAGTTAAAGGGTGGAACTAGAATATCATTTCTACTGACCTACTGAGCAATAATTCTAAAGTATTTTCTGACCTCAAATGTGTGCAATATGACAGCATTGTGGACCTACCATGCTTGTTCTGCGGTCTGATTTCCTTTAGACTTCGTAAACAATCAAGTCTACCTGTGTTCAATCACAGAGGACCCTATACTACATAGTTGTTGGGAGATCTAAAGGATATCTGACTGAGAGATCTAAAGGTGTATGACCAGCTTTAAGTCCCCAATACATGCTTAGATTTTATGCACGCTGTCGCCGATCGGTTGGCCAAAAAATCTGGTGCTGATCTTAAGCCTAAAGGCCCCCACACACGTACCGAGTGGGGGCCGACAGATCAGCGATAGAGTGCAGCGTGAT
>CM070035.1:77406230-77429472 GCA_036250615.1 Ptychadena robeensis | reverse complement strand
AGTGGTGTTAGTGCAGTCTGTGACCACCAGAGGTCACTCCAGTATATCACAGATACAGCAAATAGTGTTAGTGCAGTTTGTGGCCACCAGAGGGCCTGTATATTACATATGCAGAATGTGCTACCTTACAGATTTAATATACACTCCTGATACCAGTATATTGGTTAATGCTGTGGGCATTAAGAGTATAGTGATCAGGATAGTGAACGAATTACTTTTTTACAGATAACCCTATGACCTAAAAAGGCTTATTTCAAATGGAAACAATCACTATTTAAACAATATAATCAATACTCGGAATACATTGTTCTGTGTATTAGCCGATTTTCCTTCCCTATGCTCTGCACTGTCAGTGAGCAGGCTGTGCAGCACATGATCCCTCCTCTCTACTGCTTCCTAGTCTAGATGAAGCCAGAACGAGGCTAGAGTTGACCAAGCCTCATTCTCATAAGCCGAGATATACAGAAAACTACATTTCCCAGCATCCATGTGTACCACATGACACACAAGAAGCCAATGGATGGACATTTAGAAGCCAATGGAGGGACTGTTTACAAACAGTGGTTCCCGCAGAGACGGAAGCGAAAATGAGTGAATTTTCCGGTGTGGGACTCCTGTGAGGGTTGTCAGCCCTGGCCGGGAAGGAGGTGCGCACAGGAGGGGAGGGATCCCCGGACACGGGGAGGAGTCTGTATGTTTTGCTGCTGACTCGGGATGGTGTTTCCTAGCACGGGACCAGCTCCGATGTACACACAGCTCTCTGCTCACACTGCACTATGAGGAGCTGGGGAAGTGACAGCGAGGAGGAGGAGGAGGAGGTGGAGGAGGACCGGAGCCCTCTGCTCACAGAGCACGATGTGTCCCCGGGCAGCATCCAAAACTATCCCCCGCGGAAAGGTAACACCGGGGACACTGGCACCGCGGGGGGAGGGGCCAGCGCTATTCACGTGACAAATCAGTGTTATCCCTGATAATCATTCATCACCCTGTAGTCACGTATACATCAGCTACAGTTGTCGCGTATTGTATATCATCACCAATAACCAGGGATAAGTGGTACTCTGGTACTCAAAAAGGGCCAAAAACTAGCTATGCGTAGCTGCATTATCATTAGGACCCCCTCACACTAGGCGTGCTGCAGTTGCCGTGCAGTACCATAGCACACCAAACATTAACGCAGGTTTCCATCATGTGGATTATGATAATCTGCAATGCCGCGCATTACTGTAAATTCTCTGCTGCAGACACAGGTGCTTCCCATACACTTGTATAGGAGGCGCGGCACAGTGCAAAAGTAGGGTCCTAGTAATGAACGGGTAGCACTACTGCTGGTATATGCGTTAGGACTTGTGTGCACTGCTGCTTTTCGCATCTGCAGTGGGGGAAAAGACGTAGAGAGGACACTTCCCACTTCTGGTGAATGGGACAGTGTCCACTCTGTGTATTCTGAGTGGCGCGCCCGTGGTGCTGTTTTCAAGGTATGGACTGCCGCGTCTTCATAGCAGCCAAAAACACCTCCATTGAAGATGAATGGAGGTGTGTCCAAGACGAGTGAAAACGGTGCCCAATGCTGTTTTTTCACGTCATTCCTCTGTTGAATCAATAGGGCATGCTCCCCCCGATGCAGCAGCAGCGCACCCTAAGCCACAGGGAATACGCCCGGCAAACATGCCGCCGGGCGTCTTCAGTACATACTTCCAGCGCAGGGAATGGACACATGATCTTACTGGCAAATGGCACTGCAGTGCATATTGTGTGAAAGGACCCTAAGGCATTATTGCTAGGCAGGCAGGTTTTTATAAAAGTGTGTGCCGCGTTATACTTTCCTGCGCAGCACAGTACCAGTGCCTGTACATCACACATGGTGTAGTATGAAAAAGTGTTTTCTCCCTCTTCCAGTTTGAGGTACTTTTTTTTTTTTTTTTTTTTGTGAACTGGCATCTGACATATTCACTCTATACTGCGTAAGTGTAACACACTATTCATTAGTGCATGTTAGATAGGGTTCCATAGCAAACCTGTTCTATCGCTCACTAATATGGCTGCATAGTGCATTACTTTGTTTTGCTATGCACATTCTTTATCAGGAAACGCTAATGCAGCGCATCCCCTAAGATATGCAGTGTGTTCTGAGCAATGGGTACATTGTTAACAGTAACAGCTGCACGCAACACAGCGCATATTGTGTGAAATGGCCCTAAGGATGCAACCTGAGGCTCACTGTATTAATGTGTTGGCGCTAGTCGCGCTGCGTTGTGGCTCCGCACCGCCACTGCAGCACAGCTAGTGTGAAAGGCCCCTAACCCCCCCCCCCCCCATTCTGCAGATGAGGACTGATCACTTGTGGTCCACCCTGTGGTAGGCTGGCGTTGCGTGTGTGCTGCATGTCGCCCAGTTACCAGCCTCAGATCTTGCTGTCATGTGAGCATCTACCCACAAAGCACTGGATAATAATCCGTAAATAAAGTTGCATAAACAGCATTCCTCCTATGTCACATGCTTGTAGAGAAGGATGTTATCCTATTGTGACCGCCTTAACAGGAAACACAAATTCATGAAATCCTTGCCTCTGCTGTATTCGGACTATCCATGGACTCTTCCTGGCAGACACGCAGCATGTCCTGAAATGACTTATCAGACTTATCATTCATTAACTGGGCAACTTCTCTTGTGTGCGTTCACAGAATCCTATACCTATGCAAGTGTCTGTTTTAAGGCATACATCACTGTGTGTATGGTTCTGATAATCTATTGTTAATCTTTTTCTAGTTTAGCCTGGATTTGTGTTTGATTTCTATCCAGTAGGTTGAGCTCTCCCCTTCTTTTAGCATGTTTGCATCCACTTTAAACTCCACAGAATGAAGACTGTTTAGAGACATATCTAGCTTATGGTGAAATAGTGACTTCAGATTTCACTTGTGATGATTAACACCACAAATGCTGAAATGAGGACAGAATGTGGCTTCAAAAACATAAACTACTTGCGATGAATAAATGCTGATATCCCTCTTTGCCCCCTGAGCTGTGGCACAGAGAAAATCTGACATCTCTGGTAGCAGTGACAGCTGGGAAAATAGATCAGAACACTGCATATTAAAAACTACACAGAAAAGTTTTCTCCATTGAAAACCATTTAATGGTGCTCCCAGTGGCCACTTGGAAATTAACCTCCCTAGAGCACTGCCTGTAACGCACCGTTTTTAACAGTGTGGTACAGGCAATGGCAGCAGTGTACAAGGTACACTGCCTGCCATTTCCTCCCTCCTCTCTCCACACAGCCGGTGTCATTCATGACACTAGCTGTGAGGGCTGGAAAGCAGAGGCCCCTCCATTAACATGGAGGTCTATGGCACTGCTCACCCTCGCCCCCTTCCGTGTCACCGTGACGCGATCGGCGCGATGGGCTCATCATGAACACTAAGGAGGTTAAGCAGTTAATTATCCTTTAGAACAGTGGTTCCCAACCTTTTTAGATCCTCAACCCCAGAAGTGAAGTGTTACATCCTGTATTTGGAATGTGTTCCAAATACCACGATATAATGTCCCCCTCTTTTTTTCCCACCCTGCTTGTGATGATGATGTGCGGGGTGGGAAGTCATGAAGGAGGCGTTACTCTCCCTCCTAACTTCCCACACTGCTCTGATGCTTTTAGGGAATGTGGTGATCCCTATGAAATGGTCGTCCGACCTGCAGGTTGAAAACCACTGCCTTTATAAGCTTGGTAGATACATATAGAATCTCATGATCCCAGGGAACAACATGTAAGTGTATTTTTTCAGGCTTGTAGATTGCTACTTTCTGGAGGAGCACCTTTCATCACCCATCACTCAAAGTCTCGCAGATTGTGACATCACAATCCCATGGGACTGGGCAGGCGCAACTTCCTACAGCTACACAGGCACTTGGGACAGAATGCTCTTGCGGCTGTAGAAAGTCACACCAAAACGCAACGTCACACAGTTGCAGAGGTGACAAATCGCACATTCCCTTATCATCGGCTGCAACTGCGGGGTGACCTACGAGGTGGTAGTTCCGCTTTAAGTTACCTTGTACAGATGATCACAATAAGAGAATGCTTGCCAGTAAGGAACATAAAGTACATAAGGTGAGTTTAGGTGCACTTTAAAATTGGTTACAGTAACTAAACCAAATGTATCCAAGATTTACTAATGTGGGGTTTGGAGTATGGCTATGTTTCCATGGCGCTGTCGGGTCCCCCTGTGCCAAGCGCATTCCTTTGGCGGGAACCCGATGAAGCCAATCCACATTAACTGCCGGTAGCAATGGCTGTATCTCACGGCCTTCTGCCGATTCGCTCACCGTAAGGTCAGCGCAGTGCAGTAGGTCAACCTCCGGCCAGAGATCATTGCATAACTTAAATGTGTTTTTTTTGGGGGGAAGTGGAGACCTTTTATGGATCAGTTGTTACATTGTAATAGAATTTGAAGCCCTTTATGTTCTATAAATTACAAGCTGTCTACATCACATACTTACACCCTTCTCTTTGGCCATCGTATTGTGGAGTCCAATGCCTGTCAGCAGCAAGATGATAACTTCTATGTTCTTAATATGTTTCAGGTCCCGGTTTCACAATATATAACAGGGATAGACTACACAACATATAGGGATTCTTTTCAGTAAAAGCATTTTCTTTACCACCCAACATTCCCTCTGGTGCAGCATGAATGATTTTGCGGGTTGTTTACTGGAGGAAATAGTCAGCCTGTAAGAGAACATTGTGCTCCAGATTTTCTGCGTACCTTGCCATCATCCTGGTGATGATGAAATAGTGTTTCCTCCGATTGGATTATTACAGCCACACACTGAATAGCATACATAGAAGCATATTATTGGTTTTTATATGCTATTATGAGGGGACTTTAAACTCTTCTCATGTAAAAGAACTTTTGTTGACTTGTGTTCACCCTCTTGTTATAAACAGATGACCTCTGATCTTTAAATGGTAGAATATTTGTTCAGTATCTGAAAAGAACTTTAGCAAGAAAAAACATTTTCAAGCTGCAGCCTGCCCAACAAACTTCGCTCTGTACGGCATTCCGGTGGTTGTACGGCCATTGGGTACAAGGACATTTTTATAAATCTCTTTTATAAACGCATTAGAACGCGCTTCTATTTTTAATGCTTATAACATTGGTGGTGTTCACAGATCTGTGCTTCTGTAAAGCTTGCAGGAAATAGATCTTGTCCTTCTATTGAGAGGCTCACAGGAGTCTATGACAACTTGTGCAAACCCATCAGGAGTTTGTTTTGGTGCGTTTTCAGCCTTTGGCTACTTATATGAGAGCGAGTAAACAGCCAGGCAAAGTATGGCTGCAGCTCTGGATGATTTCGTGTTTTAACCCCCCTGCCGGTATTCCCAGGTGTGGCTCAGGGTAGATTTCCATTATCAATTGTGGTAATCCCGAGCCACACTCGAGGTAGCTTACCTTCTCCAGCTTTGCCCACACCATCCCTCTGTGGTGGGCTGCCTGGGGGCAACACTTTCTACAACAAGGCATCTAAAGGCTGGATGAGGGTCCATGATGCCAAAACCCACCTCTTCAGTCTCTCCTACACATCTTCTCATTCCTAACATCACTACCATATCAGTGCCACCCTATCTATTGTATACTTCGTTGCCCAACCTATTAGATTGTAAGCTTGATCGGGCAGGGTCCTCTTCTCCTCCTGTGTCATAACCTGTACCTATGTGTATTATATTTTGTTGTATCTCCACTGTAATGTATTGTAGAGCGCTGTGTAATATGTTGGTGCTATATAAATTAATGATTATAATCAGGGGTGCACATAACTTTTTTTAGTGAGCTCCTTAAAAAAGTACCAGGAGATGGTGTTTGGTACTCACCCCATATGTAGAGTGGTCTTTCTCACTGTTCCCCCCACTGTCCTCTGCATCAGCTCCCTATGTGGTAGATTCTGCTGCAGAGGGACCTCTCTGTTCCGTATTGATCAGCAGATTAGCTGTCTCCAGCCACAGGTTACCAGCTGGCTTTGGGTCAAATGTAACTCTCGTAGTAAAAAACGGTTTGAACCCCCAGATCTCATACCTCAGTAGTGTGACCCTGATATTTTTTTGGGTTAGTAACTAAACCCTGAGACTACCAGTGGGCCAAATGTCATCCTTTCATAGTCCTATTCCAGCTGTCACACAGTGCTTTTCTCTTGTCAAATTTTACCCTTACATATGCCTACTCTGACTTTCATCCCCCAGGTCTCCAATACCCTTAGAAGTCCAATCTTTTTTTTTTTTTTGGATGAGTAATTTACATTCCCAATTTCACACCCCTAACTGCAACCTTTCATAGTTATTCATGTTTTCCTGCAGTTATCCAAGTGACATAAATTGTATATATTTAACATTAAGCTGTGGCCGCCCAGACACATAGTGCCTCCAAGTTGTTAGTATGCATTTGAGCTTTGTAACAATAATGCAGGTACACATAGCTAGTTTTTGGCCCCTTTTGAATACCAGAGTACCACTTATGTGCACCCCTGATAATAATAATGGCTCACAGGAGCTGGGATACTAATGACACAATGGTGGAGCAGTGCTCCACAATACTAAAGGCCAGTGATAGATAGATAGATAGTAATACTAAAGATCAGTGATGGAAGGCAGCGTGATGACGTCATCACGCTGCACTCCATTGCTCACAGCATCGGTGGGCACCCTCTGTGTGCCGGTCCTTCAATGGGGACGCTGGTCTCCATTGAATCTAACGGCATTGGCCAGAGATTATCCCTGTCGCCCCATGTGGGCACCCCCAATCGGTGGCCGATTTTGCCAATGGCTGCGAGCGTGCATGCAGGTCGGTCGGCGGCAAAATCGACCGCCGCTCGGTGCATGTGTGACGGCCTTAAGAAGATATACTTATCTGCTGTTCCCTAAAATGTGAGATTCAATATTTATCTGCTGGGCTTCCCAGGGTTAATTTAGTGCAGTATCATGAGTGACCACTGGGGGCTCCATGTAATGTATTTCAATGGGGAAACCACCTGTATGTAGTTTGCAATACACAGCATAAATGCTTTTTTTCAAGGCACTGTGTTACAGAGCAGGAGATAGGATAGGCAACAAGGGACACTTGGGATTTACTCAACAGGTGGGATTGTTTTTAGCGCCGCTTTGACCTATTGTGGTGCCAATCACACCAAGTACAAAAGCGGTTTATAGGTCCACTTTAATGAAATTGTCTTTTTTTTATTGGAGAATATTACATGAATTTAAAACGCTCATTGTATACCTACATTCAAGGCAAACAATCAGTTTGGCAAATGCAACCTTTGTACTTTTATTGTTCCTTCCATCAAAGTAGAAATAAAACTACAAATACGTCTATGTGAATCACTATAATTATAAGTATTTGTACTTCCTAGGAATGAGTCATAACTACATTAGACAACTCAAATGGACACTGGATGTCATTGGCTTGTGCGTCATAAATGGGATTACATTTTCTGTCTCTTCTCTTAACCTCTTCAGCATATTCTGATAGAGATTTCCTCTTTGTGTTATAATGGAAAGGAAGCCAGTCATTGTGTCCAGACCATTGTGGTTTTGTGTGAAGCGTCTCATGTTGGTTTCCTCCACTGTTTTGTTGTCTTCCAATGGCAACAGAAGAAATAAACTCGACAATACCAAAGCATTTGTAATTGCAGAAATCTTGGATCATTTTCTGATATAAACACAACTGTATGTGTTGATTGTCTAGGTGTGTAAACATTAACGTATTTGTCTGGTTCTGTTTGCTGAGGCTTCGTACTTGTAAAGCCTGTTCCTGATATAAGAAATATAAAGAATACATTGAAGCTGGCAATGTTCTTTTCATTCCCTAGTTCTCAAGAAGTCATCTCTTAAGCTAGGCACACATAGGTAGATTGCTGTCAATTGACCCCCAATCAATAACAGCATGGTGATGTCACCATGCTGTGATTGATCGGGGATCAATTGAATGGAAATTAATGTGCACCACATGGGCACATCGATTCCTGTTCAATGGGGACCCGTTCTCCCCAGCTTGCAGCCTTGAGTGAGTGAATTTCTCAGCCTCAGAGAAAGAGACATGCTGGCCACGCCCCCTTCACACTGACAGCGGAGTCCAGGCTGTGCAGGAGGCAGGTGCCGCAGCACATCCAATACTTTAAATGTAGACTCATATTTCTTCAAAGTAATGGAGATTGAACAGGGTTTTCCGTCATGTTGGAACCCAGTTCAATTGAGTTTCTACCTACCCATGTTTACAAACCTACCCATGTGTACCTTCCTTTGAGCGGGATCAAGAGATCCCGTTCGAAGGAAGGCACACATGGGTAGGTCTGTAAACAGATTAGGGCACAATCATGCACCATGACCACGCACACTTGATTGTACTTAAATCTTTTTACAGATCTACCTGTGTGTGCTTAGCTTAAGACACATCTACAGTCAAACATGAAAGTACAGACAAATATGGGGAAATATATTTGAGTTATTTTTAATTAAAGAATACTTTGAAAAATTTTAACTGAAAATCACTTAAATTTTTGTCCGTTTTGGCTGTACACTATATTGCAGCTGGGGGATACAGCCCATTTTATAACCTACTCCAGCCAGTGGTTGGAAAGAGAAGGAGAAAGGTACACTGATGGATCTGTCGATCAGAGCCTCCATCAAGTTGATGTCAATGCTGCGATCTGTGTCCACAGGAACGCAACGGAGGCTTGCGCGGACATCATCGCATCCCAACACATAGTGGAGCCCTAGCTGCTCCATCTAGATTTTGGCATGTTTACTTTCAAAATGTGGGTACTGCCTCAGATCTTGTTTGACTCCTGCTGATGGCCTTTTCTGTTCAAGACTGACATAAAGAAAAATTGAGGTATAATATTACCAGATGACACGGTGTTCCTCTCCATCTGTGTTGCTGCAGTAGAGAGCTCTGCACAAGCATAGAAAGCAATTAGTTTACTGAGTAAACACGATAAAAAGGTCAGAGCTGGTAGGGGCAGACTCTCCTGACGTGTATTCACAATGCTCAGCCTGTCTCCGGAGATGGTGCATATGAACGATGTCTCTCTGTGTTACAGTGCCCATGTGTTGCTCTGCTCGTTACAACCTGGCAATATTGGCATTACTTGGATTCTTTATGGTGTACGCACTGCGGGTAAATCTGAGCGTGGCATTGGTGGACATGATAAATTCAACCTCTCATGAACAGGAAAACAGAAGTGCCAATGTCTGTCCTGACCATACATCTCACCCAAGTGTGACACCCATTTCCAAGGTAAGCCTCACAATGCACCAAACTTTTACTTTTTCAGCAGTCTTCAATATTCTAGGTGATTGTTATACATGTAAGGCAGTGGTTCCCAAACTGGGGGTGGGACCCCCTGGGGGGTGCGAAGGTATTTCAGAGGGGTGCGGGCTCTCATTCTTAACCTGTGTTTGAATAGGGAGGGGAGCTCCATAATGTTCTTAAATAGAAAAGGGGGGGGGAGGGGCCCTGCAAGAAAATTTTGGGAACCACTGATGTAAGGTAATGGTGATCTACTATGTTCAAGGTTAGCTGGCCTTCTTTATTAGAAAGTCAGCTCTTATCTTGGAAGGAGACTAGTAACTTGTTTCTGGTACTTCTACTTCATTCAGTGACGTATGTATGTGTCTTTGGGTGAATAACCGTATCAAGGCATTGGGGTCTGGTTGTGTAAGATAACTTTTGTAATACCTGTATATTGAGCGATTATATGAAATATAATTTATGATCTATGTATCTGCCAAATTCCCTCCTACATCTATGTTTACAGGATATTAAAGTCGAGTTTGTAAATGTAACCCCCCCCCCATTGGATTTATTACTCTTCATTATCCAGACACCCCTACCAGGTTGTACAACCCTGTCCTCTAGTCATGATTTCCCTAAAGACTGATCCAGGTTCCGTTGGTAAACGAGGGAGTGGCAGCACATAAGGGGTCATCATTCTGCTCTTCTTAGTAGACCTACATTTTAATGCACAGCATATTGCAGTGAAGCTGTTCTGGGGTAACCTCTTGGCACACACTCACCTGTGCCACACATTACCTCCACCAGAGGTCTACTGCAGTACGGTACCTCTGGGTACAGGGCAGATGTGCATGTGTCTCACTGTCCTCATGCAGTGAAGTGATGGCTCAACATTGCCTGGTCGTGAAAACCTGGTCCAGTATAGTTTTTGTAGGATTTGGGGTATCCACTTAAAAAAAAAAAGGGTGGGAGGAGGCACCCATAAAACAAGAAAATGAGACCTATGGAAGTACTTTGTAAAGGGTTTACATATGCTTTGAAAGATGGTACAATATGGATGGCAGTGTTCTGCAGAATATAATACACAATGGTGATAACCTGCCCATTCTTTACAAATTTTATTTCTTTTTTCCAGGGCAAGAAGTATGACTGGAAGCCAGACACCCAAGGCTGGATACTTGGCTCTTTCTTCTATGGATACATCATTACTCAAATCCCTGGTGGCTACCTAGCTGGTAGAATTGGTGGCAAACTTCTTCTGGGATGTGGCATACTGGGCACTGCTATATTTACTTTGCTTACACCCCTGGCTGCAGATTTAGGGCCAGGTTACCTCATAGCAGTCCGAGCACTGGAAGGACTAGGCGAGGTAATAAATTTATTGTCAGGATGTTCTCTATAGTGTATGACCTCTGCTGTGAGAAGTAGCATGCCAGGTTTGGCAACTGAGTAATGTGGTTTGTAGCTGATGTAAAGGGTGGCTTGTACTGGATTTCTTTTATGAGCATTGCTGCAATATACATTCCTGAACAGCTCATATTTATTAGAATAAAATAAAGCTTGAGCAGAAAATGTTGTTTTCTCGGGTTACAATTGATCCAATTTGATATCTCTACAGGGTGTGACATTCCCAGCCATGCATGCCATGTGGTCCTCCTGGGCTCCACCTCTTGAGCGCAGCAGACTGTTAAGTCTTTCTTATGCAGGTCAGTATATATACCTTATATATTTGAATATAAGCCAAGGTACCTAATTTTATCTTCAAAAACTGGAAAAACTTATTGACTCCAGTATAAGTCGAGGATGGGAAAAGCAAAGTCAGATGGTGGAGTTTTCTAAATGAGAAAAATATAGAGAAAGCACCATTGCCCCTAGGAATGAATCAAACAGGATAAATCTTAGTTCCACAACCTCAGGTTTATTGTTATTACAGGATGGGTTTTCAAGGCAATTCTTATGATTCAAACATGAAAATAAATTTCCATTTTTAATAGTCTTTTTTATTATCATTTTTGGAACCAATACATGGAATGGAAACTTATTTTAATTTTTGAATCATTAGTTGTGGAGTGTTCTATTTAAATTCCTACTAAATACCTTCTCCGGTAAGAATAAACGGGCCACCAGGTGGCAGTGTGGTGCTGTTTGTTTACATTACATCAGCTGGTGTCGGAAACACAAAATAACTTCACAGAGGCTGCTGGCGCTTGCGATTCAGCAACCTGGGACAAGTGAGTGGACCCTGACTCGAGTATGAGCCGAGGGAAGCTTTTTCAGCCCATTTTTGGGGCTCAAAAAGTTGGCTTATACACGAGTATTTATGGTAGGTAAACGCGATCTTCCATTTAACCTGGGTGGTACAGGTATTCCAGATTTTTTAAATCCCCCAATCCTCCCTCCCACTTGCCAAGGATGTGAGAACCCTGGTGCTTATGTTTGTATTTCAATACAGCCATATGAATAGGGCACTCCCTACCTCTCCCGCGTTATCAGTAGCACCAGGGAAGTGAATTCAGGAAGAGGAAACCAAAGCCCTGTGTATGCTCCAAACAAACGGATACAAATCCATTGAAGTATCTACAAAAATGCCAGATAATTTCCATTTTATGCTTGATGTCCATCACCAATGGAAAAGGGTAAAAAGGAATCAATTTCCTAATGATGAACTTAAACCAATTAATTTTTTTGCTTTCTCCCAAGTCGATTGGTAGAATTCTGCGTTTGCTCGGCTTAAGTCATATTTTCCCATCATTGCATCAAATTTTCACTTCACCTGTGCATGATTTTTTAAATGAAAGTAGATTACTCATTAGTTGGTGGAGACACTTTTTATTTTATTAGTTACAAAAAAGTATGATGGTTTACGATATAAATAAGCAGCATATCTGCAATAAAAGTTTAGTTCACACGCACAGTTCCCCAAATGCATGTTGCATCGGTGAACGCCACCAAATGCTGCTTTCTGTGATTGTGTAAAACGAAGCTACACTGCTTGTGACTTCTGAGCAGAGTTGCCACACACATGCCCTTGGTTAAAAAATTCCAAACAGAGCCTAGCTATTATAACATTAGCTATTCTGGATTAGCAGCAGCCACTTGTTTTACCCCTTCCCCTGAAGGCTCTAGTGTCTAGAAGGTAGAGCATGTGAGATACAAATAAAGGAGGATTTGCATCAATCTGGAAAGGTAAACTTTTTTTTTGTCTAAAGTAAGTGTATTCAGTCTTTTTAGCTTATCTTTCACATGACAGAAGTGGTTCAGGAGTCATCTCTATTTTATCACATGCTTGATAATTTTACCCTGTGTCTCATCATGTGCAAAATATTTTATTCACATGAAACATTCATTCAAGACTGACTTTTTCACCCCCACCCACCCACCTTCATTCAAGACTTCACTTTTTCACCCCCACCTGCGGTCACATTTTTTATGTGGATTTCCTGGCTTTACTCTCCTAAGTTCCCACCCTGCTTGTACTGACAATGTTCGGGGTGGGACATTACCAGGGAGAGTAACCTCTCCCTTCTAAATCGGCCAAAAACTAAAAAAAAAATAGAAGGGAGGCACTTCCTGCATTTGGAACTCGGAAGAGCCACTATCCAAATACCGGAAGGAACATCACTTCCTGTATGTTGCTTATTCTGGGACATTCATGTTGACAGATATGAGTACAGTTTACAGAAAGTTTATTTACAGTAATCATGTGAAGTTTCTCCATCTGGAATCTGACAGCACTCGAGTAAAGGGAACTCCATGTAAACGCCTCATGTAACTTCAGTGTTTGCTTTAGTTACTTGACTGAAATTTGCACTTGCACTTTGCAGGGACCAGTCCAAAATCTATGAACTAGTAGGCAGATTAGTGGGAGTATTGGCTGTGTGACATTAAAGAGTAGCCAGCACAAGCCAATGTCTTTTTATGTGCAAGGCCCATGAAGGTTAAGACCAAAAGGTACATATGGGAAATTTTATTTCTTCCGTAGACCTTTGTGAGGTCATCTTTTACCAGGAAGCCACAAAACTAAAGCTGGAAACGCACGTGTAGATATGGGCCAGATTGATATCATCACGCTGCTGCACGGAACCTCGAATGGCTTAAATATCGAGCCTGACATCACGCTGCTGCACGGAACCTAGAATGGCTCAAATATCGAGCCATGTTCCCTGCTTATGAGTTTCAGTATTCGACTTTTGTGTTCGATAATCCTTTTCTTTTTTGCTTGACATGAGCACTTTTGTTTTTCAGGAGCACAGTTAGGAACAGTGGTTTCTCTTCCCATCTCTGGGTTAATATGTTACTACTTGGATTGGGTTTACGTGTTTTATATTTTTGGTGAGTATTATATTTTTCCATCAGTTATTGAATTCCTGTGAAAATTTTAAGGGACACTTTTGCATATATCTGTAAGTTTTGTTTACATATGTTTTTTTCTTTTATTCAGGGTCAATTGGTGTTTTATGGTTTATATTGTGGCACTTATTCGTTAGCGATAACCCAGAAACACATCGCACAATCTCAGATATTGAGAGAGAATATATATTGTCTTCGCTCAAGAGTGAAGTAAGTAACGGATTGTATGCAAAGATTATAAAATGTATTTAACGTGTATGCATGTATTATAAGGGACATTCCTGTTAATACTTGTTTTGGATGTGTAACAAGACGCAAGCAGTTTTTAAGAGCAGGAAAAGAGAAAAAAAATATTTGAAGTGTTCAAATTTCAGCCACTAGATGTCACTAGAGAGATGACATTTGCTGTCCTATTGCGGCATCTTCCTTGCACATCGGGGAGAGGGGGAAGCTGTGCAGATGTCCCCCCTCTACGGCTGTGTGTGTAAAAGCTGCAGTGTTGGTGCAGCTTTCACTCACAGGCAGAGATGGGATGGGGATGGGAGAGATTGCATGCTCTTGCATCCATCTCCCTGATCTTTATTGCTTATATCAGCAGGGCTCCACTGATATAAAAAATACAGTTCAGATGGGAGATTCGGCTGTGGGCAGATCTCCCATCTGACAGCTCCTTCACCTCCCGGTGGGGGGTAAAAGTGTGTAAAAAAAAAATAGGGTAATTAGTCTTGTACTTTCATATTTAAACATGTTTATTGAAAAATGCACCCTCCACATTCTAATTCTGTGAACTGTTAATAGAAAATGGGATGGGTTTTGTTAGAGGGATGAAATGCATACTTTTTACATTGACATGTGTTGATGCACTTTTCATTATCACACTTTTAAATTCAAATGCACATCCCTGAAGCCAGCTAAAACATTTGCAGGACATAGCACACAACACCATTGTTACCATTTCCATTTTGAAGGTGTTGTGATGCCACAATATAGTGTGAATAGGACCTATAGGCTGTGTGCCTTAAATAAATAACCCTGTAGTTTTTTTTATGAAGGGCTATTTAATATCCTACTGATAAACATGTAGATCCATCTTATTAATAACTTTTTATAGCCCAACATATGTTGCATCCTAACCTTCACTAACAGGAGTAAGGTGAATATAGAGAGAATAATCACTAAATATATAAAGCTGAATACAGATACAGTAGACCCTCGAGATACGACCAACATTTTCATTTCGATATACAACCAATGTTTTCATTTACAACAGCTTCCTTCATGGTAGATTCTGCTACAGATAGACCTCATCTTTCTTGATTGAGCTTCTGATTAGCAGTCTCCATCCACCGGTGAACAGCTGGTGTGTTTTCCCAAGATGTGAAAAATCAGCACCGACACGCACCGTTTTTTTGCGTCTTTGGTATACTAAATTAACAGGGCCCTAAGCCATGGGAAAACTGCCTGCAAGTCTTAGGAAATCCTCTGGCAAATGTTGTTCTTTTTTCGCCCAGCACATGAAAACAGTGGACACATGGCCTTACATATTTCTACTCTTAATTTCAATCCCCAGATCTTAAACAACCTTAAAAGTTCATAAAACTGAAAGACTGTAATACCAATTTCATCCAGAGTGTCACTAGTGAGCACTTGTCACGTCGGCTCCTCACACAGACATGGAGGAGGGAGGGGGAAAGCGGTCGATTTCTCCGTGACAGTGAGACTCCTCGGTACGCAAATGTGATCAGTAACAACAAAATATGTCCGCATAACTAGGTTTTGACCCCATTTGCGTACTATCCGGCCACTTATGTGCACCCCTGTATATGGGGGTGTAAGCAAGGACTCCATAGGTATCTCTATGCTGAGGACGATCAGTGCATAATGGCACCAAAAAAGGTAGGACAGAGGGGGAAAAAAGTGGAATAAGAGGGCAATTAAAATTGAGCAGAAGAAAGAGTTGTAAACTTGCATGGCGAGTGTAAATTGTTGTTTCTGGTAGGCTATTTCTGAGGTGTCAGCAGTGTTTACCCTGAGAATGTTGTATCTTCCTGCTTTGTCTGTTATTACATGTACAATGTGGCTTCCTGTTCTCTGGAGCAGGAAGTCCTAAATCTATAGAAATGTACTTTGATTTCAAATGGCAAGCTCATACATTTACCATTGTATTGTTTTTTTTTTTTTTTAAATACCAGTTGGGACTGTAATATTGACAGATTTTACTGCAGTGTTCTATTTGTTCTATATGTTCTATCTCCCTGGCAATACAATGGCTACTGCTATTTTTTAAGCTGTACAAGAAATGCAAACAAGTTTATATTTAACCCCTGTTATAACTAGATCCAATTTCTACACATAATGCTTATATGTCGATCCTTAGTTATACTTTTATTAATACAGAAACCGTGTGAACTAGTGTAACGCCTAGGCTCCACTACGTTGTTTTAATCCCGAGTTCGACCCACGTGGAGAAAAAACCTAGTGCAACCCAGGCCTCAAGTCTGTAAGCTAAAGCAGGGATGCAGAATAAAAATAATTGTAAAATTTTTCCTTCCAGTGTAAATATTTGTATGGACAGTAAAGATACTTCTTTCATTAATAACATTGATAAAATTAAATGTAAGATTTGGGTATTGTGCCGTACACCTGGCCAGTACATCTACAGGAAACTTCAATATTTTGTTCAAGGGCATTATTATGGAGTTGATTTCCTGTTATATATAATCGCTTCCACGCATGGAAATGCTCTTTTTAAGATTTTAGGGTGGGACTTGTTGCCCACTCATCTCTGTTCATTCCAAAGGTGTTATTTGAGGTGGCCCATAGCTCTGTTTGGTCCAGGCAAGTTCTTCCACACCAAACTCTGCCAATCATGTCTTTATGGAGCAAACTGGAAAATGGCCAAACTTACCAATCCATAGCAATTAAAATGTTTCTTTTTATGTTTCCAGATTAAAAACATATGTAATCATGGCACCGGAGGCGTGTGCTTAAGGTGCCAGTATTCTCTATGGTTTTATCTCGAAGCAATAAAAAAACATTTTCATTATGAAGCACTTGGCTTCAACTATTTTCTAGTTTTGCTGTTCGAGTTGAGCTGGGCACGCACGACTCCAGATCGAGGTCATGAAGTCATCACGCTGTTGACAAACTGGCCCAATATCGAGCCCCAGCACTTGTGCCGCTGTCAGCCTGTCCAATACTTTGGACAAAAAAATTGAAATAAAACAGGGTTTTCCAACATCTTGGAACCCTGTTCGACTGAGCTCCTTTGTGTGGGATTTATCCTGCTCGAAGCAAGACTGGATGGCAAAAATGTTTTAATAGATTTGAGCACAATCGAGCTCTGTGAACGTGCACGGCGCTCGATTGTGCTTGAATCTAATAAGAGATCAAGCCATTGTATGCCCAGCTTTAGTCCATTAAGTATCCATACCATTATTCCTTCTCCACCAAACTTTACAGTTTGCACAATCCAGACAGGAGACATTCTCTTGGCATCTGCCAATTCCAGGCGGGGAGGGGCCAGAAAATATTTCTATGTAGAAAAGGGGGGCCCTGCAGGGAAAGTTTGGGAACCACTGAGCTAAGCGCAGAAATGCATTGTAAATTTCACATTATTGAACATTGTTGAGTCTAAAGGCTCCCATACACAGGTCAGTTTCCCACCGGATTCCGGGACGATCGATTCCGGGCGCGTGCCCGCGAAACGATCGTGCCGGAATCGCGTGCAGCCCACCTTGTCCGTCCGATCGGGTCCGACCGATCGGGGGCTCAGAATCGGATCCGCCAGAGAACCAACATGTTGGTCTTTCAGGTCCGATTCTGCCCAGATCAGCGGGAGTTGCATTCCGGGAGGTGATCAATCGGACACGGATCCGGCAGGACAAGGTGGTATGCAGCGATCGGATTCCTTAATTGGCCGATCGATCACACCTGAGGATCCCGGCGGAATCGCCGGAATCGATCGGATGGTGAATCGATCGGACATGGAATCCGTGCAGTGTATGGCTAGCTTTATAGTTTTGTTTGCAGTAACATTTGTTGTTGTTTTTCTTATTTCTTCCAGCTCTCCAAGGTCAAAGATGTTCCTGTGTGTGCAATGCTGAAATCATTACCCCTGTGGGCTATTGTTGTTGCTCATTTTTCCTATAACTGGAGCTTTTACACTTTGCTGACTTTATTACCTACATATATGAAGGAGATCCTGCGCTTTAATGCACAGGAAGTAAGTAAAATTAAATATACATACTTTTTTCTCTGAATTTGTAACCATGATTTGAGACCAGATGTTGTTATGGGATGGACTCCCTGAAAGGCCATTCCGGATTGTTGATATGCATAAGTTCCAGGTATATGAAGTTGATTAAGCATGCAGCTAATATAACTATCAGATTTCCATTACAATCTGCATGGTTATCCTATATCCCAGCTGCAATGGTTATATGATTATTCAAGTTCGTTTCAGTAGCTATTATAATGTTTGTGCAACTGATTTTAAATGTGGATATAAAAAATGTAATGAGGACAATAAACAGAGGAGATATCTTATTTTGAGGACTGTTTACCGGATGTGTCTGGAACTGCATCTTAAATAATGGTTCCATATCATCAGTCTGTTTCTCGGTCTAGTACGGCCAGAGAACTCTTCATTAAACACAAATAGGCCATGGTGTAGACAGGAAGCCATATAATCACCATGAAAAGAAAAATATTGCTGAGCAGCTGCCACAAAACTGTATTTACAGTGGAGCTGTACAAGGAAGTTTAACAGTCATGCAACACCCCTCACTTCTCCCAAGAGGAACTGAGTGTTTGGTTACATGGGGAATGCATGCCCTTCCACATCCAAAAGACTATTCGGCCACGGGTGGTCAGGCATTCTATGTGCTACGTCTTCCTTTTGCTTCTCCACCTAAAATCCCCACACACGTAACGAGCGGGGACCGACAGATCTGTGGAGTTGATCTGTGGAGGGCAACGTGAAGACTTCATCACAGTATCGGCGGGCGCCCTTCGTGTGCAGGCCTTTAGTTTTAACGGGGACGCCGGTCCGCATTCAAACTAATGGCACTGGCCAGAGATTTATGGACATGTCCGTTCTCTGGCTGGCGGAGCATTTGGGCGACAAGGACCTGTCGTCCCATGTGGGCGGCCGCGGCTCGTTACGTGTGCGGAGACTCTTGGTCGGGGTTGATTGTGGTTGTCTGTCAGGAGTGAAATCAGCTCGGTTGCAACAGGGCTGACGAGCTGATAGTACAAAGTTTCGGCTCTACATAAACAGATCTGTAGCAGAGAGAAGATCTTCTATCTGCCACTGATCTGTATGGCAGAATGGGGAAGGGGATGCTGACAGATTTCCTAAATAGGAAGCTCTGGTTCATGGTGCGTCTTATCAGCCAGGGTGTCCTCTATTCAGGGGTGCACATAACTTTTTAAGTGAGCTACTCTGAGGAGTACCAGGAGTGGTGTTTGTTACTCACCCCATATGTAGCGCGCTTTTAATAAGCGCAGTCTTGCTCACTGTCTCCCTGTCCTCTGCGTCAGCCACTGGGCCACAGCCTCTAGTGAGCATGCTGTCTTGCCCTCAAAGCATCGAGGAGGGAGGGGGATGGGGGTGGAGCGCCTGATGTCAGCAGGCAGACTCCTCCGGCAGCAGCATTTATTACACAAATACACTGTGTAACGAAAATATAGGTCCGCCTAGCTGGCATTTCACTCCATTTGCATACTGGCGGACCACTTCTATGCACCCCTGCCTATAGAGCACAAAATACAGTAGGTAAAAGTTTAATGCTGCCTGTATTCTAAGTAAAGATTTTGCTCCCATATAAACTGCATTGTGGCATGAATTGTATGGATTTTATTCTTGCATCACTATGTAAAATATCTTAACATTTCCAACTATGGTACATATTTTCAGAATGGATTTCTCTCTGCGCTTCCTTACTTTGGATGTTGGCTTTGTATGGTCTCTACCGGTTATCTGGCAGACTTCATGAGAGAGCGGCTGAACTTTTCTACTATAGCGGTGCGAAGAATTTTTAATACTATAGGTAAGCAGCACAAGCAGTTAATTTTCTGGACTCCTTCCTATGCAAAAGCAGTTGGTTGTACAGCTTAGTACTTAATAACACTTCTGTGAACATATCAAGTGGCCACCCCAAATAAAATCTTCAAAGTATATACACCATTTTTGGTGCTTAATAATGTCAGACTGTAGAATTGTAATGGGGTTTGTGAGAATAATTTATTCCCAAATCAAAGAACTTGTATATCAAAGCAAATTTTCACTTAAATAAGAATGTAAACTCAGACAATTCGTTCCACGAACTAAAAAGCTTTAAAGAAACATTTCTAAATACAAAATACTGTATTGTATAAAGTAAAAATAAATAAACCTGAACTTAAAATGGTCCCATCACCTGTTTTGCCACTTTCTATTTTTTGAAGCAGAAGTGCAGATGAAATAAAAAGAAAAGCTGGCGATGCTCCAGCCCTCCAGTGACGTGTCGTTGTGGCACTCACAAGGGGGCTTGGGAAGGTAGATGTCACCTTCCAAAGTCCCCTTGTTCCAGGCAGTTCACCGGGTCAGTGGAGAGAAGGAGAAGGGTGGAAACTAGATGAAGATACCTAAATTATCGGCTCTGCCCCTGCAGTCTGTGATGGACACCGTAGGGGAGGAGCTGATGGGAGATGCAAAGGAAGATCCCTACCTCTAGTATCTGCTCCACCGCTTCAGTATAACACAACCACTGGAGTGGAGGAACAGAGGCTGGAAGAAAGGAAAGAGAGAGGATGGTTGCACCAGGAAGAAGAGAACATAAGTACAGTGGGGTGAAATAAACGATTTAGTCAGCCACTAATTGTGCAAGTTCTCCCACTTAAACAGATGAGAGAGCCGTGTAATTGTATGGGTGGAAGGAATCCAGGCAATCACATTGTCTGATTGTTAAAAATGTATTTACAAATTATGGTGGAAAGTTTGTATTTGGTCAATATCAAAAGTTCTTCTCAGTACTCCACCATTATATAACCTTTGTTAGCATTGCCAGAGGTCAAACCCTTTGTTAGCAATGACAGAGGTCAAACATTTTCTGTAAGCCTTCACACACTGTTGCTGGTATTTTGGCCCATTCCTCCATGCAGAGCTCCACTAGAGCAGTGATGTTTTGGGGCAGTCACTGGGCAACACAGACTTTCAACTCCCTCCAAAGGACCTTGAAATGCTTCTTATAAAGTCACTCCTTTGTTGCCTGGGCAGTGTGTTTGGGATCATTGTCACGCTGAAAGACCCACCCACATTTCACTGTCCATGCCCTTGCTAATGAAAGGAGGTTTTCACTCAAAATGATACGTGGCCCCAATAATTCTTTCCTTTACACGGATCAGTTGTCCTGATACAATTGGTGGCTGACTAAATCTTTTTTACCCCACTGCATATGTTGTCAAAACAGCAGACAGGTTAGTATTGTGTATTTTTGAAATGTATTTTATATATCTAAAGCCCCCCCATACACGCTTCGATTTGCACATTGAATGCTTAAACTTTGAATTCGTCCATGAATCAGCTGCCAAATTGATCTAATGTATTATGGACTGTCTGTCTGTAATTCTTAGATCGATTTCATTACTTTGAATGGGGACCCAAAGTGCCAGCACACAAAGGGTGGCCGGCCGATGATGTGATGTCATTGCGCGTTGTCAATCTGCCAGGAGATCGACGTCTATTCTAAATGTGTTTGGGGGGGCTTATCAGATATATTGGCTATAGAAGTATAACAGATTTGTTCTTTTCTGTGTACAAGACTGAGCCTGCAAGGGCGGTTTCTCAGGTGTATGTAGAAGGAAACCGGGATGGGAAAGCGTGTATCTGTGTCTCCCAGTAAGGTGTATTTAAATTGGAGCCTGAAGGGGGAGAAGAGCGTGTCTCCCAGTCCGCTGTTTGTAAAATGGAAGGGGGTCAAATGTTTGTAGTCCGCTGTTTGTAAAATGGAACCTGGAAGGAATGGGGGGGGGGGAGTGTCTCCCAGTCATCTGTTAGGAGTGGGTTGTGTCTCTGTCAGTTGTGTGTAAAATGTGGCAATCCAAGGTTTTCAGTATATTTGTTTATATTTCTAAACTTGTGATTACATGTGTATAATAATGTATATTGTTCTTGGTTTCCAGGAATGATTGGACCTGCAACCTTTCTAGTAGCAGCTGGTTACACTGGCTGTAATTACACTCTGGCAGTGGTTTTCCTTACACTATCAACCACACTCGGGGGGATGAGTATTGCAGGATACTCTATAAATCACTTGGACATTGCACCTTCGTAAGTGTAATATATGTTTGTATAAAAGTGTTGTCATTGTAATTATGTCCTTTCATGACTGGCAGTTTAATGCGAGTTACTTTATAGAATATAAAGAGTAGAGAATACTGTCTGCGCCTCTTTCATGGAATTATATATTATATATGAAATAGTAATTGTACAGTTTTGTGATGTGTTTGAAAATATTTGGTCTAATATATGGTCTGTGTTAGTTTTGCAGGGCTGCTGCTTGGAATCACCAACACATTTGCCACAATTCCTGGCATGGTTGGACCAGTCATTGCCAAAACTTTAACTCATGAAGTAGGTGGATTTGAGAAATATTACAAAGACTCTTTTATGTTAGTGTGTTTTGTGTATTGTACCTGCCTTCACCTGTGTTAGTGAAATAAGAGGTACAGAAAGAATTGTCTCTGTCACTTGTCACTGCTGGGTTGTTCTTTTTGACTTCTACCCTACATCCATCTCCTAGGTTAGCCTGACAGTGCAGACTTTTAGAAATGAGAAAAACTGAACCTTAAATGCACACATAAACTTACCTCGTGTATTTTATATCCCTTTCTAGCAAACATCCTATTGTTGGGATGATTTGTGGAAAAAAAACTTCTCTTCTGTACCAAGATAACCCTAATTACTCAGTGTCTACCTCCTCACCTCAGAAAACCCAACTGCTGTAAGACAGCTTCTCACACAGATCGCATAAATCAGTCATTCCCTCACGCCTCCTTTACAAGCCTATAGAAGCATTAAAGCATTAAAAACAATTATCTGGTGGCGTGTTGTGGCTCTAGCTGTTAATGCAGTTCATTAACCATTAATTAATTTCAGTACCATATGTGGTATAGGGATGTACCCTATACATCGGAGTCTTGGATAGCTGAAAAATATTTTGGCTCAGAATAGCTTGTTATCCTGTCACACCAGTTAGCACTATGCCACTTTCTTTGGTTGAAAACCATCCCCATCATCTGGTAATTAAAGCTCAATTGTTATTGTCCAATTTTCAGTGTCGGCATGTACTACAATGCATCATGGCTGCACATACCTGTGTGTGTGTGTATACATACACATATTATATATATATATATATATACATAGTCATGCCCATAATTATTCGTACCCCTGGCAAATGACATAGGTTTCTCCCAAAGGATAATAAGATGATGTACAAGAGGCATTTTTGTGGGAAAAAAAATTCACAGCTTTTATTTACATTTCTCACCTCCAAAACTATTTGTACCTTTCTCAATAATCAATAGAAAAGCCTTTATTGGCTATTACAGCAATCACACGCTTC
>CM070035.1:77385431-77406130 GCA_036250615.1 Ptychadena robeensis | reverse complement strand
CCCCCCCCCCTTCTCGGGTTTCTCTTCAGCTATTGCCTCTCTCTGCCTGTCACTAGCTTAGTGTAAACTTAGCAGGAGAATCAGGGGCCAGGCTGAAAAAGGTGGCCAGAAAAAAAGCCCTGATAGTATGTAATGTACAGTTGTTGTACAGGGGTGATTACCACAGAGTATATAGTGTGTACATTACATACTATATATTCTGTGTGTTCATAGAGCAGAGGTAATGAACACAGAGCATATCGTGCTGATCACCCCTGCACTCCCCTTCTCACTCTCCTGCTCCTCACTCTCCCCCTTCTTACTTACCGGGCAGCTGCTTCTGATTTCTGGGATATATTTGCCACTTTCCTCCACAGGGCTGCTTACGTCTCGCCTCGGCTGGACATCACACAGTGGGAGGGGAGATCTAGTAAATATCGCCCCTCCTGCCTTCAGGGGGGGAAAAAACATTTTGACATCCTTTCACCCTCGCTATCGGCAGCAGCCAGCTGATAGTGAGAAGTGACTTAGGACATGGTAGGTCCGCTTTAAGAACAGTTTGGACTATTTGGAATGGTATAGAACTTTTTTCCCAGCGACTGAGAGTTCCCAGAGTTTGTGAAGGGTATGAATAATTTTGGACATGACAGTTTTTGCTCAAATGTAAATAAAAGATGAGAAATGTTTTTTCCCACTGAAATGTCTCTTGTGCATCGTCTTATTATCTTTTGGAGACACCTATGTCATTTCCCATCAAAAAATAACTTGCTGGTTTAATAAAAGTATTTTTAAGTCAAGATTTGCCAGGGGTACGAATAATAATGGGTTTGAATGTAAATACATACACTTAATGTTAATAACACAGAAGATGAGAGTAAGTGCTGGGGATGTGGCCCCAACTGTCCAACGTGCAATACATACAAGGTAATATGCAGCACTTCCTGCAGAATTTGTCCAGAGAAGAGCCCCAAAACAGAGTATATCATTATATAGATTTTAAACAAATATGATATTGGTGCAGCTCTGGAACCTGAGAGATCATAAGTTACTCACATCCAGTAACAGGGCAGCTCATAAAAAAGAAGTCATAAAATGTCACAATGACGTAAATAAGACTGTTGAAACTCAACATTCAACAACTGTCTTTGACAAGTCACAAGGCCAGTTGACTCATCTCTCCATCATCTGCATTATATGATGCAATTCATTTATAGGTTTGTGTGAATGATCAGCATCAATAATATTGTGTCATTGTAATTCACTTTTTTTTTCATCTACAGAACACTGTGGAACAGTGGCAGATTGTGTTCTACATTGCTGCTGCCATAAATTTAGTTGGAGCTCTGTTCTTTGCTGCATTTGCTAGCGGTACAGTACAAGACTGGGCGGTGAGGACTAACAAAGCCCACGGAAGAAGCTAGATACAAGCACTGACACTTTACACACACGGGATGCCTTCAAATGTCATTGGTTATAGAGATTATTACTTTATATTGTGAAAGCACTCTCCTTGTCTGTAGAATATTTGACACTCCGTCTTCTTACCTTAAAGCAGTGGTCCTCAACCTTTTTAGATCTGAGACCCCAAAAGTAGGGGTCGCAAAGTGTCACCTCCTGTCACTTCCTTTTTTCAATTACTTGTAGTAACATACGTGATGTCACTTCCAGCACGATCAGGTAAGTGTAATGTAAATCCCCTTCCTCCTATCTTTCCACCCTGCTTGTGCAAATGATGTGCAGGGTGGGAAATCAATAGGGAGAGTAATGCCCCCCCTACTTCCCACCCCACTTGTGGGCATCGGCACTGATGCTTTCAGTATACACGGCAAGTGGGTCTAGACCCACAGGTTGACAACCGCTGCCTTAAAGGGAAGGTATTTTGTATTGTCAGGGAGCACATTTTGCCTACTTTAACGTTTCGTATCTTTCTTGTTTGGTTTTTCATTTTTATATTATCTTAATATATGCACATTTTTATGTTGCCTACCACAATGGCTCTTCATGCTTATTTTCTTTTACAAACTGTCAAAGATGTTTGCCTCAAAGTCAGCTGACACATGCATTTGCATTGTGAGAAGTGGCAGCTTTTAGCATTATGTAGGAAGCAGAGCCTTTGTATGTAATGAGAGAATAGGGTTGCATACATTATGAACTGCTAGGTATTAAATCCAAAAACGCATCACTCGGCTAATAATACTCACATTATCAGTTCTACATGCGTATTTTGAAAAACATTGAAAAGACGAAATGGTCTCTTTAATAAGCTGAATGCAAGAGGTGTCCAATACACATTAAAAAATACATTTAATACATAACGTAGGTTACAGACCTACAGCATAAAACCATTTCATAGAAAACAGTGTACCTTTTATCAGTGGCCTCACTAGGTCGGGTGTCACCCCAGTAGTATACTCCGTATATACTGAGTAGTATGTGGCATCATGGCAAACTGTGTTTCACGAAATTGTCCTTTCAATAGGAGGGGTTACGAGTGGTATGTTAAATAAAGCCACTATGGCTACATGGCTCTGTGCTATTGTATAATGCCCTACAGCATGCATTTTTTTACCATAGCACAAGCATCTCTCATCCACTGGTACATTCTTGTTAGCATTAACTACCAGTACACAACACAAAGCAGCTAGTCTCTATTGGGGAAAAAATCCCATGCATTATCAATTTCAGCCACAAGATGCCCCCAGAGAACACTTGCCATCATGGCTTCTTTTTTCAACATTTCTCATACGCTGTAGATCTTTCCCCTTTGCGGCTGACAGCCAGACTCCTGTAGTACCCTTACTGTGTGTATCTCCTGCCATGATGGGCTCCTTGGCTGCCTTTCAGGGCACTGAGCGGCATCACAAAGACCCGGCTGGCCAATCAAGAGGCTGACTAGACGAACCCATGCAGACGCACGAGACCCCCACACAACATTTTTGGACCATAAGACTCATCCTCATTTCCCCCCCAAAAGTGGGGGAAAAAGTTAGTCTTCTGGTCCAAAAAATAAGGTAACTAAAAAATTCTACAAAACAAATGTAGTTGATTTAAACTATATGTAAGCAAAAGCTTTTTGGTTTCTTTTTTGTAATATTCCCACAAACCTTCACTAAACCTCCAGCAATATTGGTGCTGATACCATGTTCAGGAGCTTTGTAATTAACTTGCAAAGTCAGATAGTGGAACTTTCAAAAAGAAAATCAAACCGTTCGCGGAATATTTTGTAAAACATCCACAAGATGGCGCTGCTGTCTAAGTGTGTTTACATAGCATTACGTTTTTTTTACCCCGAGCTGAACTCGGGATTACCGTCCAGGAGCTTAAGAACCACCATCACTGTTATTATCACCTGAGGACAGACAAATACATGCAGACAGACATTCAGAAAGATAGATGTAGGCAGAACCATGTAAAAAGACATGCAGACTGCGATGTTGAAAGACACAGACATACACTCTACTTAGCATTGCATCTGCTTCTCCAATCTCTTGCAGCTTTGTAACATCCCTGCCCCTCCCCTAGCCTTCTGCTCAACTGTCAATGGGCAGGAGAAGGCTGTGAACAGAGAGACAAGATGGAACTCCTGCCAGCGCAGACGCACAGCATTTAACCTGTGTCTCCCAGCTGCTTACACTGTTCACCACTAATAGAGAGCAAGACCTAGCATTACTTTCTATTGGGGACAAACCGTGTTAGCAGCCTGGAGAGTCAGGGTAAATGCTGTGTGTCTGGGCTGGCAGGAGTTTCCCTCCTTTCTCTACCTAGTTTTTGTACAATAAAACAGACACCTTTCCCCAAATTATTGGGGAAAAGTGCATCTTATAGCGCAAAAAATACAGTATGATCTATGTGGCTCTTCAGCGTTTCTGCTGGTCTTCATCATTCCATTGTTGTATTTGTCTTTCTCGTAATTTTGATGTATATTTATATGTACAGATATTGATTTGAAATGTATAGTACCTTTCTTATTACAAAGCACAGCAGTTTCAAATATGTCATGCTTGCTCATTTTAAGTGCCTTAGAACATTTTTTACAACACAGTCCATCCAGTTTGTTGTATTCATTATAATGTGGAGTAAATCGAATGTGCATTATTGTTGTGTGAAGTCTATATTTATCCATAAATAAGCCATTATACTAAAATCCATTAATTTATGTACTAAAAAAGAATGATATGTCAAACAAATCTCGGTAGGCACTAGGTCGGCAGATAAAACAAGTCTTGTTGTCATATACTATATATTTTTGTTTGACTAGAAGTTATGGGACAAAGAAACTTTGAGTTCCCTCCACATTTTTATCTTGTATGGCAGATATTTTACAGACTGTATTTTACGGACTATAATCTGCGGTTTTTTACCATTAAAATAAATAGGAAAGTGTCACTGCGTCTTATAGTCCGAATATGTGACAATTTTGTGACTTTATGTGACTTTTTTAGTCCCAACCATCCTAAAAGCAATAGCTATGTATCCCAGGAGGCAGAAATGTGTTCTATTCCCTCCAGACACACCAAAACGCCACTGCCAAGAAGAGCGCTTATCTGCATTAGCACTCTGGCAGTACCCATTCTCTGAACACACTGACCAACTTATGAAGAGAGTCATTTTACAATTAGATAGCATGAGTTGCGCCTCTACATTAACATTCTCCATTGCAATACATACATTTTGTGACGAAGACTCAGATCTCCTCCCATATGTAAATAGCTACTCATGAGTAAGTTGTTCAGTGCCAGATTGTAAAATGAGTCTCTTCATAAGTTGGTCAGTGTGTTTAGAGAATGGGTACTACTAGTAATATTTATAAAGTATAAACACATGCTAAAGTTTAAGCCCTGTAGCCAAGACTCCCCTCCTGGCACTGGGCTTTTGGCTGGGAGAATAAAGTGAATACTGCATGGTCCAGTCCTGCCTACTTTGCTGGAACATTATGTATAATCACTTTATATCTGAATGGCTGTATTGGTACGTCTTATGGTCCTGTGTGTCTTATAATTCAAAAAATATGGTAAGCATTTGCTCCCAGGTGCATATAACATTTAATTGGGGTTTTCTTATCCCACTAACCATATTCATATCACAAGAAACACGCTATGAGGGCCAGTTTGCACACAATATTGCTTCTTGGGATGTCACTGGGTATTCTTCCTGGATTCAGGTTCTAGTATTCGTCGTGTTCACAAGCATGTGACATTTAGAATGCAGAAAACCCAGTGACAATATGTTTGCCTGAGTAGGCATGCTGGAAGCTGGGTATAAAGGTGCCTTTTTTTTTGTGAATGTATATCGCAATGAATCGTATTAATATCATCTGTCCATACCATAGCATGGAAACTAATTATAATGCTCAGGTAAAATATTAATAAATTCAGATTTGCTTTGTAAAATGTGTTCATGTGAGTCATGTGTTTAAATGAACAGTTTTTGTAGCCAAAGATACATTATTAGTATTTATGCAATAAGAGGGTGCAATGGCCTACGGTCTGCCACAAGATGGCGATGTTCACCATACATCTCACTTTACATCATAAGCTTTCCTGGTCATCTACCTAATGGTGAAACTTTTTACTGAATAGTTCAAGATTATTTTCTATGTATGCAGAGGAATTGACAATAAAAAATAAAGTATTAAAAACATTTTAAAGACAAAAGTGGATTTAAATAGTGGAGAAAAATGATGGGATAAAAAAGCATTTCTCATTTCATCCTGTACCCAGATGGTGGGCAAACATTTTGACTCGTGGGCAACAATGGGTTCTTAATTTAAAAGAAGGGTCAGAGAGTAGAAATCACAAATGCAGAAAATGCATCAAAAACACCACTCCACTGCGTTAAGGACGCTTTTAATGCATTTTCAATGGATGCATTTTAACACTGGACTACGCAGGGTGCTGCCTAAAAATGCAACTCAATGCAAAGTGATGCTGAAGCTTCGGTGTGTACTGTTGGTTAACAATGAAAACAGTTTTTAAAGCATCAAAACACCCAACTTTGACATGGGTCAATTGCTAGAATTTTACACTAGTGAAGTATCGGTAGGAGGATCCACAATCTTACCTGCTTCTTTCTGCCCTTGTGTCAGCTGGTCTTTGTGGTCACCCTGAATTCTCAGTGGTGCGCTGCCTGTGCTACATTACCCTCCTCCATTTCTTTACTTCAATGACATCTGCACATTGATATGGGACGGTGCAGCAAACTGATGACCTTTGGTATTTATTAAGGACCCTTTACACTGCAGCCCATGTGTTGGTAGTACACATTTTGGCTGGTAATGGGCATGCTAGTGGTAATGCTACTCCTTTGGTTACTGGTAAAATCTCACGTTTTGCAGTGCACATCGATTGCGTGCGCTGCTCCTACAAAAATGCAGACTGCAGTTTGTGGTAACAAGCTACATTGTGCATTAGCAATAATTCAAAATGTAGCTCCGTGGCAGTACTGCAACACAAAAGCAGCTAGTGTGAAAGAGCCCTTAAAGATTATCCAACACATTTATTATTCTTAAACCTCATGAAATCACTTGACATTTGTTAAAAAGTAGGTGTAATGTGATATGCAATGCTCTGCAAGGTTTGGAAATAATAAACTCAGTTCATGTGTCTGGAATCTGAGAATGCAGTACCAGAACCTGGCAGCAGATGGTGCACTCGTAACATGCATTGTATTGGAAGTCTGTGAAGTCAAGAATACAGCCGGTGTTGTGCGATATATTCCTATTTGAAATTTTTTCCTATTTTTACAAATGCGCATGTGCAGATAGTCCGAGTTTTGGGGTTTTCAGCGTTATTCTTCCGATTTTCGGGTGTCAAGGTTAGGGGTTTGGGATGGATTAAGGTTAGGGTTAGGGGGTTCCGAGGGTTAGGGGATTGGGGAGGTTAGATTAATTTCAACCCCCCAAACTCCTAAACTTCACCCCCGAACCATTAAACTCACCCATACTATCAAGCACCACTCCCCCTAACCCTAACCTTAATCCCCCCCCCAAACCCCTAACCTTGACACCCGGAAATCGGAAGAAAACCCCCAAAACTCCGACTATCTACACATGCGCAGTTGTAAAAATAGGAACATTTTTCAAATAGGAATATATCTCACAACACCGGCTGTCTGCTACTTATTTTCTGATCCGATCCATGCTGCTGTCGCCCAAGCAGTGTGGGCCTTAATGAAAACCAACACATGCTGTTTATGGGCCATGGGCTGTACTTTGCCCACCCCTGGTTCAGAACCTCTGTCTGATTTGAAGCTGTGCTACAGTGTTCAGGGTACAACCTTTTCCTAGACCGGAAGTGAGCAGAATGTTTGTAATGTAGAGCTGTACAGGGTTCTCATTTTTCCCCACTCTTCAAAACCAAGCAAAATATTTTCAGTATATCTGCATTTAAAGAACCACGGGCTAAGTAGGGACATAACTAATGAATCAAATATCCAGTCATGTTTTATATATATATTTAACCTCCGCTTGATTAAGTCTGTCAAGTTTGCTAGTTTGATTCATGAAGTAACCCTGAAATTTTACCATAACTGAAAAATTGTTCCCAGCTGCTGTGTGCAAAAATATTGACATATGCCCCCATGTTTACCTTCTAGGCTGATGCCTGAAGATTGTCGGGGGAACGCTGTGTTTCTTTTGGGCGTCTGGTCGCTGGAAAAGTGTTGTTACTAGCCGACTGTGTTAATAAGCAAAAACAGTGTTAAGACTGGTGGACGGTCTGTGAACGGGCTGTGCTCCATCGGGACCTCCCGCCAAGCAATGCGCTTAGCGGAGGGGGTCCTCACGGATGTGGACCCCCTTAATGCTTGGAAGCTATCCTATCCAGCACTACACCTGTCTAGATTATGGCATCATGCAAGAAATTGGAAAGAGCAGTGTAGGGCCTAGTCTTTACCAAAACCATTTAAAGAAGCATGCACATTGTTAAACCTAAAGTACAATAGTGTCTTATGGCAAAAAACACATTAAAAAAGCAACAAGCTCCTTTTGATGCATTAGGGCCTAGGTGCCCAACCTGAGGCCCGGGGGGCGCATGCGGCCCTTTGGGCGTTCTGCGGTCCCCCTTGGTCCTCCACATGCAGCCCCCAAAACCTAACTGTTAATACATAGGGCATAGCAACTCAGCTGTGAAGTGGTCACACGCTGACCCAGCTTTCCTAATCAGCTTTGGCGCTCCTACATCAGGGAAACCAGGTCTACATATGAACTCTGCACCCAGGGGCAGGAGGAGGGGGGCTGTTGGGTTTTGTTTGGCTGTCTGGTTCTGCTTCACCGCCTGCCGACATAGGTCGATGAGGGGAGGGTCTGGATCGATGTTATATGCGGCCCTTTAGTGATGCCGGGGGCCGCCACTTGTGGCCCTCAGTAACTCAGTTGCCCACCACTGCATTAGGGCCACTCCTACTCTCTGGAACTCTCTCCCTCGTCCCATTAGACTTGCTCCTACCTTTTGCACTTTTGAAAAATCCCTGAAAACCCACCTCTCCAGTCTTGCCTACCTATCTTCTTAAGCTAGGCACACACGGGTAGATTCCTGTGATTGATCGGGGGTCAATTGAACGGAAATCAATGTGCACCACATGGGCACGTTGATTCCCGTTCAATGGGGACCCATTCTCCCCAGCTTGCAACACGTGTGAATAACAACACGCTTCAAGCTGGGGAAAAGCAGCCTGCCTCTCGCAGCATCAGGAGTGAGGAGTGCTGGCCCCCCCCCCCCCTTCAGACTGACGGCGGACGGCTGTGCAGGAGCAGCGGTACCTCCAATACTTGTAATGGAGTTTGAACAGGGTTTTCCAACATGTTGGAACCCCGTTCAATCAGGTAGACTTGTAAACAGATTAGAGTACAATCAATCACTGTGACCGCGCATGTTGATTGATTGTACTTGAATCTTTTTACAGATCTACCCGTGTGTGCCTGGCTTTACTCCTAACATCACACCCATGCCAGTCCCATTCCCACCACCTATTGTATACTCTGATCCCCAACCGATTTAGATTGTAAGCCCAACCGGGCAGGGTCCTCTACTCCTTCTGTGTTATAACCTGTTCCTGTCTATACTATATTGTGTTGTATCTCCACTCTCCACTAATTTATTGTACAGCGCTGCGTAATATTTTGGCACTTTATAAAGAAATGATGATAATAATAATAATGCCTCCATTGAAAAGCAAAGAAGTTATGAGAAGGGGGAGACCAAACCTAAAGGCTGGCCCAGTCTTGCTGATTTCAGGGTGGCTGTTATATTTGCGGATTACAGCTCACCTCAGTAAAGCCTCAGACCAACTGATCTGGCATATTAATAGTTACACTGACCTATCCAACATGCCAAAGATGTCAGCTAGGAGTGTGTGGGAAGGTCTGCTGTTTGATGACAGCTATACATTTGGGAATGCAGAATAGCAAGAAGTAGACAAAATGTTTGTAAATTCTCTATTTAAAATGACATAAACAAGGACATTTCACTTTCATATGTACAGTACAATGTACAGACATTATTTTTACTGCAGAAAAGTGAAGCAAGTTTATGCCGGGTGGCACTTCCTTGGAAGTGATGGGGGAACACTCAGATTGACTAGAACAGTGGTGTAATAAAACTTCATGTAATTAGTTTGTTAATGCACAGTGTATCATTAACAACTGTGATGTCGTTTTTGTAAAAAAAAAAGGGGGGTTCTGCATGATAATGCCTGTTTGATGTATACATTATAAAAAAATGACGCATGTAGAAAACTTGTTCCGCACAGTGTTTTATAGCTATTAAGAACCAAAAACTATGACCTGTGCCTGAGAATCTCTCCTCAATTTATCAAATGATAGTGGACCAGATGCCACACTTTGTCACGTCACAATCTGCTGAGCTGGAAGTAACTGATTACACAAAAATTACATGTATTTTGTGAAAAAATGTGTGTACTGTGTAAACGAAAAAAAAAGGTAAGGTACAACACTGTTTGCTTACATCTTGTTGGCCTGTGCAGAGCACAGTGACTACAGTGTTGTGTGTGTTGTGGTGTAAGCACAGTGCACCATTCACCTGATGACGTACCACAGAGCTCCTGGGTGTTACTGAGGTGGGAGTGTGTAGCTCCATGTAGAACTCAATGTAGAAGACTTCGCTGCTTAGTTTACATCTAACAGGGAAATTTAGCACATAACTAGAGTTTGTTGAACAGATTAGTGTCATGTAGTAAACTTGTTGTTTTCTTTTTTTACATTACCTTGTATTATTTATATAGCACCGCCACATGCACTTTACATGGCTCATTCATATTGCCACTTGTGTCTCAGAGGAGCTCACAATCTAACTTCCCTACCACATGTCAATTAACCGAGCAAAATATCTTCGGTATGGAGGTGCACATCCACAAAAAGAACATACAACTTCTTTTAGAATGGTGTCCAGGCTGAGATTCGAACCTGCAATCCCAGTGCATGGTCAGAGTGCTAACCACAGAACCGCTACCGAAACATATACTAGGCCAGTGATGGTGAACCTCGATTCCATTCATGTCTATGGGCACGATCAGATAAAAACATTCTGATTGCGGGTCCAATTGCGGCCATCATGACAAAGTATTGATTCCCCTGGTCCCCATCCAAAGTAATGGCAATCGAACTGGGATTTACCAACATATAGGTTCCCTGTAAGATTGAGCTTTCTTCAAGAGGGATAGATTGATCCCACTGGAAGAAAGGGTGGCCGCATTCAATTTCTGAGCAACCAATCGCCGTGAAGGCTCACCCATGTATGAGGACCTTAAGGCCATGATTCCACAGTTGAATCGCGCCTGGAGATCACTGGGTGCCAGTGCCTGCTGAAAAGAGAAGGCTGCTGCTGACTACAGATAAAATGGCAAAATACCATACTCGCTGAAAGTTGGTTTTAATTCTATAATAAATAATACATATTTCTGTTGCTGCATATGTATCCTTCATAAGGTAAGCTATGTTTAGGTTCCATTGCTATTTAAATGAGAGATTTCTGGAAGGTAATCAGAAACTGCAGCCCCAACAGGAACAGAACCGCTGTCCGCAGCTCAGGGAAACAAAAGCCATTTAGGATGTTTCATTACACTGTGCTGAGCTGTTGGATGCTTTGGAACAATGAACGCACACACAGCCCATATCAACCGTTACAACAGATAGATCAACTAGTTCAAACTCAAAGTAACTCCACCCTAAGGTAGCCATACGTACATCAGTTTTTATAAGGATGATTTTCAAATCAATCAACATATTGAATATACAATTGAGTTATGAAATCATACTACCACACAGTGCCTGCAAAACAAATTTCTAAACTGTGATTCATTTCACATAGATTAAGCCTGTGGGCCGGCTCTTAAATCTGATTGGATAAAAACCTAAAGATATGTCAGATACTTGTACAAACAACAATACCATATTACCGCATATAAGACGACCCCCAACTTTTCCCTGACTTTTGCAGACATGTTCCTGTGTACAAAAGTCGTCTTATACGCCGGAAAATACGGTATTTATTCCAAAAATATTTTAGGACAGTCAAACTTAAGGCTCAATCTTAAGGCTCCCATACACAGGTAAATTTTTCACCAAATTTTTGACCAATCGATCGCCACGTGCGTTTGCGGTGATCGATCGGCCTACCCTGAAGGATCGACCAAACAAAATCAGAATTGACTACAAATCAGATCGGACATTGAACCGACATGTTGGGTTTTTTGGCAATTGAAGGACGTTGATGGGCCCATAGCTCCCTATGCAGCAGCCTTTCCGATTGATGGATTTTGTGGAATCGGCCATTTTGGAGATCGGCTCAGGACCAAATCGACCACAAATCTAATTCCCAAGGTGGTGTTCCATCAACACCCGATTCGACCAATTGCCGATACCCGTGTATGGCTACCTTAAAAGGAAATGGACCCGTGTATGGCCAGTTCAAGTCCACTTTTCTTTCTTGTGTATTATTGTAAATGATTTTTCAATGTGTCCTCAATAATTCCATGCTGTGTTTACTGGAAAGGTGTTAAAGAGACAAAGAAATACAATACAAACCTACACAGTTGTCTCGGTTCTTGATATAGATCTACAGTTTATAGTGAAAGTGCTAAATAAAGACTAGTATTTTGACACACGTTACAAATGCACTGCTAAATCTTCCCATTGGAAAGTACTGAGCAATTTCCATGGAGGATTCAGTACAATGCACAAAGAAAAGCGCATTGGTGTGATTAAACTAAATGCATAAAGCTTATTGTATTAAAACATTTGCAACACCTCAGCCCATGGCACAATTTTAACACAAATACACAACTGTTGTCACAAAGATTGAGCATTGCACAGTGACATTACACCCTGAGTGAAGTCTTCACTGTCATGTCTAGATACCTTGCACAACAGCTGTAAAAAGTGGAAGTGAGACTATAAAAATAGTATCTGTTAGTAAGGTGTCTGGCATCATGTTCAATCAAGGATGTCATATAAAAATGAAGACTGCTGATTTTAGCATTTGAATATAAAATTTGTCTGACTTTTTCACATATAAGACAGGTTTGCGAATCAGGAATTCCGAGTCCACAGTGGTTTCAATTACTGCATACTGTATATGTTCTAAGGCTATGCTCCCACTTAGGCGATTTTTTTTCCTGGCGCTCGCGATTTTCAATTGCCTGCAGAATCGCTGTCAATCGCCTACACTATTTTGAATGGGTTTGTCCCCATTGATAAGATCACATGCGTTTGTTTTTCTTGATCGCTTCCATAGACATGAATGGACTAACCCCGATGGTGTGCAGGCAGACCTGTCCCGATATGTTCCAGGATGCTAACGTGATGACGTCATCACGTTAGAATCCCGGTGCATTATGGGGCCCCTTCAGTCGGCGGCACCCTTTGTGTGCCGGCCATAAGCTGCAATAAAGCTTATGGCATCGGCTTCCATCGGCTTGCGCCGGCCAGAGATTATCGGACATGTCCGTTCACTGGCCGGCCGAGCTGTGGGGCGACAGGCATGCCGATAAGCGGCCGATTTTTAACCTGACCAACGGCGCGAGCGCGCACGCCCGTCGGTCAGGTTAAAAATCGGCCGCTTATCGGCATGTGTATGGCTAGCATTAGTCACAGAAGCCCAACAACATGCAGGTGTCTAGTCCTTCATGGAAGAGGTCAACAAGCCTCACTTTTGAGTTCTTCCTTTAACAAACTTAAACCAGTAGTTTACCTCAAGCAAAGTTCTACATGAAGGCCTAGTCTCCACTGCTTTAAAATGCCTTTGTTTTGCTTCCACCCACTAGTATACGATAGTCTATAACATTCATGATGCCTGATGCGTCCATTGAAATTCAGTGGAAGTGTCAAATATGCACACTGTCTTTTGGTTGTGTATTGTAGGTGTCATGAACATAAATTTGAAGGTAGCACCTTAATGCAACATTGCAGTAATGCGATGATTTACGCACCAAGAGCAAATGGTCTCTATGATAGAACACAGTTGAGTGATACACTTCAATAATATAAGGAATAAAACATCCAAAAGTAGGCACAGCAGGTTTAAAATTAAATACCAATAAAATCTCATCTCTCACATAGAACATCAATCAAAGTAATGTACATTATAATCTACAATCATAAAAGGGAGGTAATGAGACAATCTGAAAATAAAGGACCCGTTCGATCAACCTAAGCCGATCAAGTCCAGAAATCAATGCCTGTCCACATGGTTTGATTGATCAAGATCTTTCAAAATTGCCAAAAAATCGATCGAAAAGGGTTTGGACATGTCGGAAACTTGTGATCGATCGAGTATACATCAAATGTTAATTTATTGTGCCCAACCGATGTTGGTTCAATATTGATAATAGACATACCTATAAATCCATTGGCAGCTATTTTAGTGGCTTTTGATTATGCTTTTGATCAATCAAACCAACATTTAGATCGCAGTTCAATCGATCTTCGATTCTTCGATCATAAATTACGCTCAAATCTGACATCGATCGAAAATCGAAACGTGTATGGGGGACTTAACTCAGGTTTATCCTTATTAGATAAGATGCCACATCCCAACTATATAGTTTACATGCACACATAGAAATAGGTCCTACACAGTCCCACTGGTAAGGATCACAGAGTAGCTTGGGGATTTTTGAGGCATTCAAAATACAGTTCAAACCAAGTAGAGATAACATTACAAACAGATTGTCATGATGGATAACGCAAAAGTCCTTTTCATGAACATACAGTCATGTATTGTTACTCAACGCGTTTCGCTGATATAGCTTCTTCAGGAGCTAATACAATGACAATAACTCTGCGACTAATAGGAGCTGAGGTGTACTCTACCTTATCAAAATGGTTGTGGTCCCCCCGTGCCCATTTAGAGCACCTGGAGGTGATGGGACAAAGGGTGACTAGACGGCAATTCTTTGGCAGGAGGAGCCTCATACATGGGACCACAACCATTTTGATATGGTAGAGTACACCTCCTCTCTACTCCTTTACAACTGTAGACTATGATATAATTAAATACAATATGTCTATCATTCACAGAGTTATTGTCATTGTATTAGCTCCTGAAGAAGCTATATCAGCCAAATGTGTTGAGTCATAATACATGACTATATGTTTATGATATGGACTTTTGCGTTATCCATCATGACAATTTGTTTGTTACGTTGTAAGAATAAAATTGGTGTGAACTATATTTTAAATGCCTTAAAAATCCCCGAGTTACTCAATGATCCTTACCAGTGGGACTGGGGTGGAACCTATTGCTATGTGTACATGTAAAACAAGGTAATGAGACAACTGTATCAGAGGTCTATTGTGGAATGGTAGAAAATCAAAAAAGTTCAGAGCACCCTCTTTCCCACAGTACAATAAATTGTCAAGAACTGAAATAGGGAAAAGAACAAGAAAAATAAAGTAGGAAGAAAACAATATGAAGAGAACATGGAAAATGAATTAAATGAATAGGGTTGTAACGGCACAGGAGACAACCAAGGCGACGGAGATGGCTGGGGTTGGTTTACAACTTTTTATTGAGCACACTGAGACCCAGCAGGGTCTCAATCTCCAGCAAACACATGGCAATAAAGAACAAAAGTCCAACTTTAGGCAGCTGACGGTCCAACAGAGCAACAGTCCTATCACCAGTCCAGATAGCGAACCCGTCAGCACGGCCATATCCTGTGACAGTACCTCAAGTCAGCGGGGACCACAGCGGTGTGACCGACCACCAGCGGTTGACTACAGGGTGGAGGAAACTGCACCCATGTAGTTTGATAGGCTAGTCCCCTGCCGCGGCCACCGCCTAAAAACTCGGTCGACCGAGTTTTTGACCGCGGTCCGCACTATTCCGTGGCCGCCCAGCACTGACCACGGCCATATAGGTGAATGGCCCCAGCTAACAACCACATAAGATGCAGTTCTTAGCGGGGGCGAATCTAAGCGGTTGCAATCGTGCGGCCGGCGGCCGCATTAGGGGAAACAAGCCCTTACATCCTCAACCCTACGAGTGAGCCTCGCCTCTTCCGGGTGGCTCCCTTTTATCTCCTTCGAGGGCCCAGGAGCATGCTGGGGCGTGGTCTTAAAGGGACCTTCACCCTGCACACACCCCTTCACCCCGCTACAGGGTCAGTAGCAAAATATCCATACATCTGTGAATTTTAGACCTGTGACCAAAATGGCATGCATATCTTGACTGAAAGATACACTTAATAGGTGTTATCCAATCTTATATTATTTTCTTACAACAGTGTACCATATGTCCCACAAGTTTATATATTTCCTACTGAGTAGAACAAGATCAAGTCATCGATACTTACCTTGCAGTTGCTAAGCAATAAGAACAATTACTATAGAAACACTGTAATAAACTTAATATGTTCTCTATGATATATACTGGTCTGCTCAGCACCACATAGCATAGATGAGGAGACACTTGGATGCTGAACCATTTTCTCTGTACTGTTGGAACAGAGCCGGTGCCGTACTTGCAATACATGTTTTAGCTGACCAGCAAGATCAAACAAATTTCTCTCTAGCCAAAAGCAATATGATAAATGGGACTTTGGCAATTTTCCCTAACTTGCTGCAGAAGTACGGTATTCACTTACCGTAATTCCAAAAAGCAGAAGCTCTTTTAAATAGAGTTAATTAGAGATAAAGTGTTTTCTATGTGTTAAACAAAAATAATGTTCATGCAAGCTACAGCTCACTCAATTTCTTTCTCTTGAGGAGAAATTTATGCTATTGGGTGGGATATAAATGAGGATGAAAAGACACACTGATAAAAGGAGTGCGGCAAATCCTAGAGTTCACTACAATCAAATATATAAAATGATTATTGCCATAGCTGGGACAATCTAAAGGGAGCCATACATGAGGCGATACTCCCTCGATAGATGAGGGATCGACTGCAGCGGGATGGACCCTCAGTTGATCGGCGGGCACCCTTTGTGTGACGGCCAATACTTTAAATGGGGACTGCCATCAATGTGCGATCCGACATGCAGGAGATTCCTGATCGATCACACCTGGTTGGCCCACCCGATTTTCAGGGCCCACCCGATTAGCTGGAAAATCGGGCCGTGTATGGCTACCTAAAGAGACATAATGGTACGTGGATCAGTCAATTCAATTTAAGCACAATTTTGCTACATGATCCAACAAAAAGGTGATACTCCATTTCCCCGAAAATAAGGCACCCTTATATTTTTGCCTCACGCTATAATAAAAGGCATCTCCTGAAAGATAAGGCATCCCCTAAGATACGGTACTGTAACTCTGGACAGGGGGATCGGAGGGGGTAATGAAAATGACACAGGAGGATCAGAAGGGGTTACTAAAATGGTAATCCCCCTTCTGAGTCTCCTGTGCCATTTTGATTCCCCCCAGTGATCCCCCGTGTCATTTTAAGTGACCCCCCACCCTGATAGCCCAGTACCGTATTCTTCTTCATGGAAAAATAAGACATCTAACAAAAATGACGTGGGGCATCTTTGGGAGCAAAAATTAATATAAGACACTGTCTTATTTTTAGGAAAACATGGTAGGGGTCAAAAGTTTTAAACCATGAATGACTGTGTCTGCTGATCTTTAAGGCTGCCATACACAGGTCGATGCCCGAGAGATGGATCAGCCTTCGAGCTTAGCACAATGAAGTAATCGCACTGAGGCTGATATATACGTTAATGTCCGATAACCCTGTTTTTGAGTGGGATTGATCCCGCTCGAAGACATGGAAGGTTGTATTAGATATGTGCTAAATAGATGTCCGTGAGCATGCACGGCGCTCGAAGCACATATCTATACGTATATGGGCACCATTTAGAGCAGTGCAACTAGCCGCAATGATCCTCAAAATGTAGTGATTTACAGTAAACATTCCATTTGAAAAGAGTGTGATTGTCAGAAGATGAATTGCTTGTTGCTGAAACCTACGATATTTCCATCACTGCGGTTTTCTAGTTAATAACAAAAATTGTATTCAGGCCTTGTCCTGCTAATAGCTCATATACATATCCAGACAACAGCGATGCAAAGCTCACCTCAAACCAGCTAGAAAGTTCTGTACAGCCAGCCTGTATCTTTCCATTAGCTACATTTTTTTAATTTTATCTGACAATTAAAGATACCAGGAGAGCCAAACAAGGCCCTACGGATGAGAAGCCTCAGGTTAGGGAGGTATTTTAGATAAGAGAAAGAGAACAACAATAAACATGGTAGGGTAAATAGAAAAGCCACACAATGGGCTTTGTCACATGTAGCGTTTGAGGGAAGCTTAAGGGCTTGTGTCCACTGCTGATGCCCTGTGCAGGACGTACGTACAAACCTTTGTGTTATATGTAAAATTATCTACACACTTAACTCCCATTCTGTTCTATGGAGAAGGGAGGGGGGAGGACAAGCGACAGCTAACCTGCTAAATACCTACCTATAGAGCACAATGTCTGCCAGGCATGACGGTTGCTGTAATATCCTCCCTAACGGAAGGAATGACCCCCCCCCCCCGGCACCTGTACACACCTATTAAACTTAGATATCTGCCCAAGATGATCTAACTATTATGTTAGACATGTATAAAGCTAGGAACACACACACACACAGTGCTGGTGATCTCCCAGCAGATCGACAGCGTATGATGTCATCACGCGTGGCTTGCCATCCTTTGTGTGCCGGCCATTACTTTGGATAGATCTCCATTCACAGCAATGGAATCGGTCTAACAAATTACAGACATCGATTTCCCGGTGGATATAAGGACGAATTTTGCTTTTAAGCATTAGATTTGCAGCCGATTTCGGAGCTGATCGACCGCCGTGAGCGCGCACAGTGGTCGATCGGGGGCAAAATTGGCCGCAAATCGAAAAATCTAGGGCCAGCTTTAGACTTAAGGCCCTATATGCCTTACAATATTACTATACAATTTCTGAACACTCAAATTTTCTACCAAAACCATGTAATATGAAGATCTTTCTACACTTTCCAATCACTATGTATTCTATTAGGGAGGACCTAGCACTACATTGTTGTTGGTAGATCTAATGGAAATTGTATGAAGCGATCTAAAGGTGTAAAGGCTAGGTTTACATGAATGCTCAATGTTGTTGAGGCTCCCCCTTTAACAAAATTACACCTGGATCCCCCCTAACCTATGAAAAGAGTACAGAGGTCCCTGGGACCCCTTACCTATTCTTAAGAAGTAAATAAAAATACCCAGAAATAAGACAATGACCATGGCAACCACCACAAACTAGATTACTTGAGGTAACTCTCAAAAATGCAAAAGTTCTCCTGCAAGAGAACATATCTCTTTGCTTCCTGTGTAGGCTGTAACATGATCAATCAGAGCAGAACTAATTGATCTGCTGTTCAAAATGGCTTTTGTGTAGAAGAACTTGCCATCCTCACATCTGAATATGGAGCAGGAGGTGAGACTATTCTGATTAGAAGTAGGTTAAGCTGGGGATAGACGGGCAGATTCCTGCTTGATTCGACAGCCAATCGACGGCCATGCGCGTTTCCGCAATCAATCAGTGGTCGGGTCGGCAGAAAATCGGGTGAGCCCCCTGGTTATACTGACCAGGAATCTGCCGCATGTCCGATTGCACGGTGATCAGACATGCCAGTAAATTCCCAGCCGATCCCATTAGTTCGGATGGGGACGGCACACAAAGGGTGCCCAGGCCAATTGTTGGCACTAGCGGCAGTGTGTGATGCTGTCATCACGCCCGGTGGGTCGGCTGAGCAGTCGACGGGAAAACTACCTGTCTATGCCCAGCTTTAGAATTTTAACCAACACATCTGGTTTTAACAAAAGGCCCAAGCAGTAGATGAGTTGAAAGGCTTACAGCATGTTTGGCATGGCAACAAACACAGGAATACACTTTATCACATGCGTTTTCTCATTAACGTGGACCACTGCTGGAATAAAAGAAGGGAACAGGCTCTTTTTCTCCAAAAACCTTCCCAAATGTAGGCATTTCGGTGGTGGCAATGACAAAGAAGGGTGGTTTTGATCATAGATAAGAAGTAAGTATGAATAAAATATGACTTTAGGTTACTTGGCTACAACTATGCTAAGTAGGACTCTACTAAACTTCAGAGACTCCAAATTGTAGTCCTTGCCGGGTGGTTTGGAACATTTAGCAGAGTGTTAAGCTAGCCATACACTGCTCTTTTCACCTGGGATCGATGTGCGATCAATCGCGATGTGCTTACACAAAAATCTTCACCTTGGGGATACTTTGGATATGGAACGAGGGTAAATCAATAGGCATGAGTTTCTTTGATCAATTCTGCTCACCCTGAACGATCTACTAAAAATCGGATCGGACATTGAACCGACATGTTGTTTTTGGTCAATCGTTTGGCATTACGTTTGTTGACCCATAGCCCTATGCAGCAGCCTTTCAGATCGATGGATTTTGTGGAATCGGCCATTTTGGAGATCGGCTCATGTTCAAATCGACCACAAATCAGATTCCCAAGGTGGTGTTCCATCGATTTTGGTCGGTGACAAATCGACCCGTGTATGACTACCTTTAGGCTAAAATTCCACTATGTTTCTTCCCTGCACTTGGCCTGCACCGATTTTGGCGTAAAACATGCATGTCATGCCCATTGATTTAAATGGAGGTCACAAGGAGGCCATATGCCCTCGTGCATGGAAAAACATAGACATAGAGAAGTTTTAGCCTTATGAGAGTTTGAATGATGTAGTGAAACAGTCCTACCTGTGTCTAGCTAGAGACTGCATAATGGTAAGCTAAGGTAAATACTCAGATATCAAACCCCTTGGGGGCCACAGCATAATCTATGAATGAAAACAGCTTTTGTTCCTCAATGGAGGAGAAACAACATATTTTTGTTTAGTAAGGGGTAGGATTTGTTTATTTTTCTTTCTGTCTGGTAAACTAGATTTTAGTTAATAATAAATAATAATAGCAAAGCTCAGGAAAGCAGTAAAAACCTGGAGATGAACACAACTTTTTGATTTGACTTGTACTTTAAGATGAAGACTTTAGAACCCTACAAATGTTTTTGCCTGTGTGGACAGTTGAGTGGTCACCTAGCAGGTTTCTTTCCAAGAACTGGAGATTGCTTGGAGGAACCTCTGCTCAGACTTGCCACACTTGTGCAGTGTCCATATAGTAATGTCTTTCATTGGTTATCTACAGGGAGTGCAGAATTATTAGGCAAATGAGTATTTTGACCACACCATCCTCTTTAT
>CM070035.1:77369362-77379574 GCA_036250615.1 Ptychadena robeensis | reverse complement strand
GCCCGTCGGCCAGATTAAAATCCGGCCGTTTATCGGCATGTGTATGGCCGGCATAACACTCTCTTTAGTCACCACCCAGGTGGTTTTTATACCCATGCTAAATGCTGTACTATCACAACCAGAAAATGTGTTACTTCCCATGGGTGGACACCATGTTCTTTACCTTAAGGTGTGCTGCCCTCTGGGTTATGATTTATGGAACCTGCACATTAGCATGTACAGGATCTGAGCCAGACTCAGATGAAGAGATGATAATGGATATCCGGTAAAACAATTGGTTACATTTTGAACCTTGACAAACCATGTACCAAGCAAAAAATTTTCTTTGGACACCCCCACCCCCTAACCAGAATTTCCACAGCATTCAACAAGGAAACCTCTCCTCTGTTCTGTTTTGACTCTGTATATCATTTTTTGGTGTCATATGACTCTCCTTCAAGCCACAATGCTGCTCTAGGTGTCAGACAGTATTCAGTCTTGTAGCAAAGTACAAGTGAAGGCTACACACACACTCTCACTTTCAAACCAGCTGACACTCAGCCCTGAAACAGCAACTGCATTGCTCTGTTTAGAGATACTCCACATATTTGGGGGGGGTTGTCAATAACTGGCAACTGATGTTGCGTTTGACAAGGGGGTAGCAGTTTTCAGGTGCTCGACTGTTGGAAATGATGCGCTTTTCCACTCAATTGTCATTTAAGGGGGCATGTAGTCCATAACTACTGACCTAAAGTGCTGGTGATGTTGCTTCCAATGGCCACAGCCTACAGTATGTCTAACTTTTTCAAAGACAATCCTAGAGGCCACTGACCTCTTTGTACCTGTGTACAGACACTACATTATAGTCAGCCAAGACCATCCACTGTGATTGATGGTCTCGGGTGAATATCTGGCCCCTATACAGCTGTTGAGCAAAATTGTTAAATGATTTAGCAGGATAGATTGCTGTCCCTATATAGGAGGAACCAATTATACCCCTGCCCCTCTCCATAGAACAGATTCAGCCCTATTTGCGTTACAGCTGAATATCAACTAAAGGCCCCCACACGCGTACCGAGTGGGGGCCGACAGAGCAGGACAGATCAGCTCTGAAATGCAGCGTGATGACATCATAATGCTGCTCTCCATCGGTCAGAGAATATCGGACATGTTCGTTCTCTGGCTGGCCGAGCTGTGGGGTGACAGGGATCTGTCTCCCCATGTGGGCACCCCCGATCAGCGGCCGATTTTGCACGCACGCCCATCGGTCGGCGGCAAAATCGGCCGCCGATTGGTGCATGTATGGCTAGCTTAATGCAGAATCAAAATTGCACGATGTCTATTGACCTTTATTATATCTGCAGCTCCATGATCCCAAGCCTTTCACATGTTCTTCTTGGAAGCAATTAAGTGAATCTGAAACCACAACCAATAAACATTAAAAAAAAACTAAAATAAAATATGTACGTAAAACATGTATGATAAGGCAAGGTAAATTGACTACAATGGATATGTTTACAGTGTGTTAATAAAATATAGCCTTGTGGTACCTAGGATAACTTTCAATTTAAATTCTGTGTCATTACTAGGCCATTGTTTTACCCCCATAGGTATGGGTAAGGGGTCCCGGGAAACCCTTTGTACTCATTCCATAGGCTAGGGGGTAGGGATCTGAGGATCCACATTTTAAAAGGGGTCATTCTGATCCTCAGTGGGCCCTACACACGCAACCCTCAACATCACCCAGGTTGTGGGGAAGAGGCCTTTTACCTTGAAATAGGGTAAGCATGCCCTTCCCTGGCTGACCTGGTGTTCTATTGCCTGGAGGGAGCCATAATCATTTCTTGGGTCTAGTTTCTATTTACTGTGTTTGAGCGCCCATTAAGGCATTAAGGCATTTTGGAGGCATTCACATGCTGTCAATCTTGAAAGGTGGGTGCACACGATTTTCTACCGACTGCCGCCTGTTTGGCGGGAACGTGCACAGCGTTTGATTGGCTGAAAAATCAGGCACATCTTTGCCCAGCTTTACAGTTCATTGCACCAGAGCTGGCCAAAAACAACAATGTTTTAATGTAATTTTTTTTCAGCTGATAAAAAAGCAATAACATAGTTAGTATTGGAAGCCATACCTGCCTTAGGCCAACCAAATGCACTTTAAACTTTCTTGTGAAAATGGAAAAGTATCTAATGTTGATGTCACTGTGGGAAAAAAAGTCTACTGTGCTCAATTGGCAAGATCAAACTGAAGCTCCTATACCGGAAAAACCTGCTGGCCTAATAACTTTCAAACAAACTTTCCTCCCCTCCCAAAGCAATAAATATGTATTGCTATATCATGAAATCTAATAAAGCAACTTTTAAACGTTCAAACACAGGAGGTCCTAATGTGGACCGTGGAAATGCATGTCTGCAGCAAATCTGGGGGACATGGGTTTCAAAAATATTTAAAAATATCACAAAAAAACACCAACAACCTCATAAATATGCTTTTTTTCTTTCCAGGAGCTCCAAAACATTATGGCGGGCGTACACGACTTTTTCCCTATGCTTGCTATGCAGTGCGGATGCTCCCAGGTGCCAGTCTATACTGGCCTGTCATTACCCGCGTCAGGGTATGGCACACCAAACGCGACACATCCACAACAATATGTGATGTGATACCCGATGTGTTTTTAGGGCATGGTTTGTTTATTCATTTACACTATTAACAAAATGAATAGGGCGCGGTATTGCCATCATGGCGAATGCCGCGCCTTAAACTGACCCAAACAGCACCCGTTGAAATAGAACCTTAGGGTCCCCACACACTTTTAGATTTCTCTGTCAGATTTCCTTTAGATCTCCTTTTGTTTTACCAAAACCATGTAATATGAGGGACTTTCTAAACAGTCAAGTCTACTTGTATTCAATCACAGAGGACCCGGCACTACATAGTTGTTGGTAGATCTAAAGGATATCTGACAGAGAGATCTAAAGGTGTATGGCTAGCTTTACTCCATTTGTACTTGTGCATATGGGGAACCAAATGACCCCCTTTCCTGCCTTCTGTCATTTTAACTTGGGTTCCAGAGAGGCCAATTACCAGGTCTGAATGCTGCTGGGGTGGATATTTAAGGTGCCCATACACATACAGATGTGTGCACGATTGATTCTATGGGTGCACAAATGTTAAAGCACAGTGTGGTGACATCACGATGACCTCACCACGCTGCGACCGAGCGCCCGTTGATTGGACAGGAATCAAGTAGCACCACTTTAGGTGCTCGCTTCCTGGTCAAACCTTTGAACCCTGGTGTTCCACAGACCTATCTTCTTGAAGACAGGGGTGGCCATGTCAGATGGCTGCACAAAAAATGACCGCAGAGCACACATGGTGTGGCGTCAGCACTCGAATGGGTCATTGATTGTGCGCCATCTGTACATGTATGGGCACCTTTAGGGTCGGGCCAGAGTTCACATTGCCATTTTTTTAAATTAAGGAGTTAATTTGCCTAATCTAACATTCTGAGATCATATTACCTTACAGCTAGCAATTTATTGTTTTACGTTAGTTAGGTGTATAAGTCTCGGAACCTACAGTGTTTCTCTGAAAACAAGACAATTTTTGCTTCAAAATATGTGTTAAGCCCCCCATAGACAGGCAGACTCCTCCATACAACTTTCATGAGACCTACCAACAACTATGTAGTATAGTGACCTCCCTGATAGAATACATAGTGATTGGAAGGTGTAGAAAGGTCCTCCTATTACATGGTTTTGGTAGAAGAAAAGTTGGTTGTACAGAAGTTGCATGGAGGAGTCTGCCTGTCTATGGGGGGCTTTAGGGCTGATTTTCAGGGGATGTCTCATTCCATGAACATCAGTCTGCATTTATTCTTAATTCATATTTCTTCAAATGTAGTCATGTCATCACATATCTGGAATATCATCATAACTCTGCAAACCCTGATTTGCTGGCAGCTTCCTAGGTATTCCGGGCCCTTTCACACGATATGCGGTTTTTAAAGGTGTGCGTTAACGCATATATACAGTACATGCATTTGCAACTCTACACATCTGTGGTTGCATTTTTTTAAAAGATGACAAAGTGCATGCAGCATGGTGTTATTAAAAAAAACACATGCGCTAACGCATGCAGTGTGAATGGTAATGGTCTTCTATGAGTAAACGCAGTACTGTAATAAAGCATGTGTTTAAACAAAGTGCGTGCTTATAAAAACGCCACATGCTGCATTGGGGCTTGTCGAATTTGGCTGTGCGACGGTGCAGTTTTGAGCCATGAGCAGCCACCTCTATTGTTTACAATGGGGCTGTCCCCACTTGCGTGGCTCCATTAACATATAGTTAGCCGAAAGCGGTGGCCACGACCACTTGTGATCTTTGACAGTCGCTAACGGCTGGTGGCTCGTGGGACCGCGCCGCCTCGCGGCCAGCTTCGACTGTGGGGACAACCCCTAGTTTGAAAGGGCCCTCCAGCTTGTGGGGTCTTTGGAGTATATTTCTTTTGGGGGTGTCTGCTCTCTTGGTAAAGAGTCAATCTGTCCTGTTACATTCTATTGCCAATTGACTTATACATATAATTTTTATACATATAGCTTTTACATATAGCTGCCTGGACATAATTTAATTTGACCTTTTTTATACCTGTTACTACTATTATTTGGATTATTTTAAGAATAGAGTTTATATTTTGAGCATCATCAAAAATCCTGAAGAATCATACTAGGGATATTTTTTTGGGCAGGTCAGTAGCCCTGACAGTTTCTGCATAACCAGAAAAAATCAGCTGGAGACAACACTTAGCACATTTGAATTCAAGTTGTAACTTAAACTCGATTTGTATTCAAAGGGAACTCTTTACATTTAAATGCAACTAGTTCACATGCAAAGGACAAACACAGTGACATCATTTACATGTGTGGGGTGGGGGGGGGGTGATTAACAAAAGGTATCCTGATTGTGCTGAGATATGCAGCACCTTGTGTAATTGTTTACTCCTTTTGTCTGCAAATTCTTCAAACAAAGCCGCCTATGCGCACATCTAAACCTACAACACTAGTTAGGAATGTCAATACAATCAGCCACAGTAAAATCTAAGAATGTAAGTGTATATTTGACAGAAACAAACACCAAAAAGCAGGTAACTCTTTCTAAACAGTTGTTTGATAGCTATTAATTTAATAAGAAAAAAAGTCAAATGTATATGAAAATGTATAGCCTCTAGGAATACCGGTATGTCTACCAGTTTTTAAACATGAACTTGGTTATGACCATGACAATGGAGGTGAGGTTAATAGACTGAGACTGCTTACTTTACCATATATACCAGGGAAACAAATTATTCAGGCATGATCAATTAACCCCTCCAAATATCAGGTCCGGAGCCTTTCACAGACCTCAGGTTTTTCACATTACTGGTCTTATGGTTTAAACTATATAGCTATAGTTGTACAATCAGCTTTTCTTCTACCAAAACCATGTAATAAAAGGCCCTTCTAAACCTTCCTGATTTCCTTTAGATCTACTAACAACTATAGTATAGGGTCCTCTGCGATTGAACACAGGTAGACTTGATTGTTTAGAAAGTCCCTCATATTACATGGTTTTGGTAAAACAAAAAGAGATCTAAATCTGAAGGTGTATGGGGGCCCTATAGCTGGTGACTCTCACATCATGTCTACAAATAGTTATACACAAAACCAGCACAAACTACAGATAGGGGTAGTGAATTAAACTTTTTTAAAGGAGTCAGAACACACAATGCATCTGAACGCCCTGTGTATGCACAGACCAGTCAGAGTCTCCATAATGGTCCATATAGCTCACCAAAAATAATGACAGCACCGGAGCTGATCTGTGGGCCTCCAGCAAACTTCGCTCTGCCAGACCGCCCAGGAGGTTCATCAATACACCACGAAAACCCATCAGACACTTGAACGATCATCTGAAATTTACCAATATATCTGATCACTGCACTATTGATTCAAAGCCCCCCATACACCTTCAGATTCCTCCATACAACTTTCATGAGACCTACCAACAACTATGTAGTATAGTGACCTCCCTGATAGAATACATAGTGATTGGAAGGTGTAGACAGGTCCTCCTATTACATGGTTTTGGTAGAAGAAAAGTTGGTTGTACAGAAGTTGCATGGTAATTGTATGTGGTGTATGGGGGGCTTTAAGGAACCCATTGAATGGAAAGATCGACCCGTTATGGCCACCTTTACTCCACTTTACTTAGGTGGGGTTTCCACAGTGTTGTGTGATCCGTTGGGACCCCTATGTTAAGCACAGTGCTTGGCAGGGGTCCCAAAGGATCACATACACTTTAACTCGACTACATTAACCCCTGCATCTGCTCAGCGCCATGAGAATGAGAACACAGCATCTGCTCAGCAGGTAAAGTGTATGTGCCAAGTACTGCGCTTAGCGTAGGGGGTCCCAACGGATGTGGAAACATACCCTTACATCATCTTAAGCTAGAAACACACGGCTCAATATACGAGACATCTGAGGTTCCCGGCAGCAGCACAATGACGTCATTGTGCTGCTGCCTGATATAGAAGGAGCTGGAGGCACAGCAATGCTGTGTATGCAGCTCAGCCGATGCTTTGCATGAAGACCCCGTGGTCCCGATGCAAAGCAATGGACATCAACTGTGATTTATGGTCATGTCCGATATCCCTGTTTCAAAAGCAGGGATGGCCACATAAGATATGGGCCAGATAGATGGCCATGAGCACGCACGGCGCTTGAATCGGCCATTGATCTGGCCCATATCTATGTGTGTGTTCCCTGCTATAGTGTCAGATAAGAAAGCACACCTTTGGAGACCTTGTAAATTCCCTATCTCAGATTTGTTTTGCAGTCAATTGGGGGAGGGGGCTATATTCTTTTAGGCAGCTGTTAATGTTAAATGTATATAGATTATGTTTTTGTGCAATTACAGTTCCACCCAAGAGTTTGTTAAAACTTTCATCAAAAGTATACTTACGGGCCTATATTTAATGAAATTCAAATAGTGCTTTCCTGAGCACACTAGGGCCCACCGATTCACACAGCAGTCTTTTTAGCAAACAAAAAGCTCAATGGAGCGAAATGATCAGTAATTGAAGAACAACTCGCATGGCCAGGCTCTCCTCCATGGTGCTTGATTTGCTTCAGAGTGAAGACCTCTATCCAGCTCTGTTTCAAGCCTCAGATTTTTTTATTTTGTTCTGTCAATGCTTCAGCATGCTGGAGCAATACCGTTATTAATAACTTTGCCTTGTAAATATTTAGTGTGTGCGTATGTTTTGAGCAGCAGAAACCATACTGGTTCCCTTTAGTTTATTAATTCCTACCCCCCCCATACACCTCACTCCATACAATTTCCATTAGAGATACCAACAACTAAGTAGTGCCGGGTCCTCCCTGATAGAATACATCACTGGAAGGTGTAGAAAGCTCCTCATGGTTTTAGTAGAACAAAAGTTGATTGTACCGAAATTGTATGGTGGAATTGTGGTGGGAAGGTGTATGGGCCATGTGTGCTCTGCTGATTCACTCTGCTCGACGTACGTGCACATTTGCTGGCGGATTCCCCGAGGCTTTCGGGCAGTTTTTCTGTGGCTAAAGCCCCCCATACACCACATACAATTACAATGCAATTTCTGTACAACCAACTTTTCTTCTACCAAAACCATGTAATATGAGGACCTTTCTACACTTTCCAATCACTATGTATTCTATCAGGGAGGTCACTATACTACATAGTTGTTGGTAGGTCTGATGGAAATTGTATGGAGGAATCTAAAGGTGTATGGGGGGCTTAAGTCCTGTACACATGCTCAATAATACCATAGCAAAGAAATCCATCAAAATACTAACTAAGTAAGTCTCGGATGTACAACTGAAAACATGCCCGCTCAATTTTATGTTCTGTTTACATCACTTTTGGTTCAAACAACTGGCATAAACAACAGATTTTTTTTTACAGTTGATCGAAGGGAAAAATCAAACTGTGTATGGCCACCTGAAGATATAAAATCCTCAATTTATTAGTGAATGACAACAAAAACCAGTAATGATTCCAGTGTGTGACCAAGATTGTTTGCACAATAAATGACCTGGAGAATGTATCTTCAATGTCTATTCCGGCACTGAACAGCTTGTCCAGTTTCAGTTCTCATTGGCTACATATAGGTCAGGTTTAAGCTGGCCATACACCTTTAAGGTAGCCATACACAGGTCGATTTCCCACACGATTCCTGGTCGATCGATCACCGGGCGCGTGCACGCGATCGATTGGCCAGGAATCGAGTGCAGCTCACCTTGACCGATCGACCCCGCCCGATCGACATGGCCCCCAAATCGGATTGGCCAGAGAACCAACCTGTTGGTGTTTTCTGATCGATTGAGCACACATCAAGGGGCGTTGACATTTGTGAATCGATCGACTGGTAACAGAATTGTCCAGGAATCGGTGGCCTAAGGTGGTAGGCACAGACTTGTATGGTCGATCGATGCCTGTGGCTTCACCGGAATCGATCGGATGGTCGATCGATCGCTCGGGAATCGATACGTGTATGGCTAGCTTTAGATCTCTCTGTCAGATATCCTGTAGATCTACCAACAACTATGTAGTGTCCTCTGTGACTGAACACAGGTAGACTTGATTGTTTAGAAAGTCCCTCATATTACTGCCGTCCCCATCCAAACTAATGGGATTGGATCTGAATTATCCGTCATGTCAGATCATCGTTAGATCCAACATGACGGCAGATGCTTGGTCGATATGACCAGTTAGCGCACTCGATTCCCTGCCGACCCGAGCATCCGATCAGCTGTCGAATCGGCCCGTCTATGCCCAGCTTTAGGTATATTCATATCTTTCTCTATGTAAACCATGCTTTACTTCACGCTATGAGAAATATGAAAGCTGTTTACAGATCTGACTCTTAGGACTGGAGATGGACAACCCTCCGTGCCATTTCTAGGCCCTATGCGCCCGCCTCACTGACATTATTTAGAAAATGGTGCGAGTTTACATTTCTACACCTTACCTAGTGACAACACTAACATTTGGGACTCACTCAACTTTTGTTCTACCAAAACCATGTAATATGAGGACCTTTCTAACCCGTCCAATCACAATGTATTCTATCAGGGAGGACCCGGCACTACAAAGTTGGTGGTAGATCAACAACTATGTAGTGCCGGGTCCTCCCTGATAGAAAACATAGTAAGAATTACTCACATTACATGGTAGAAGAAAGTTGATTGTACGGAAATTGTATAGTAAGATTGTAAGGTGTATGGGGGGGGGGCTTAAGGGTCCAATAATTGTCCAAAAGCTGCAAGGTTAGGCTATGTCTCCACAGCATTTTGTGATCCATCGGGACCCCTACGTTAAGCGCAGTGCTTGGCAGGAGGTCCCGACAGATTGCATACACTTTAACTGCTCGACAGATGCTCTGTTCTCACATAGCTGAGCCAATCCGCCAATGCAGGGGTTAACGTAGTGCAGTACGTTGTCAGTAGGGCAGGTACAGTGTATGTGATCCGTCGGGACCCCCCATCAAGCACTGTGCTCAACATAGGGGGTCCCGACGGATCACAAAACAAAGTGGAAACATGCCCTATAGTGCTTCCGGGTCTTTGTGGTATTGGCCCTGTAGTCTCTTAAAAAATTGGGTCTGCATTTGCCAACCGCTTGGTTTGTACAGTGAAGACAGTAAGAAAAGTGAAAGTTCCAAACGAAATCTCCTTTCTGTGGGCCGAAGCTCCCGTCAGTCACTATCAGCAGATATTTCTGTGTGCTAAACAAGAAAACCAAAGTGGTGAAGCAATCACTAATTCTCTGTCCAAACAATATTTGCTTATTTCTAAACTGGCCACGAAGGGTTCATCCTGAACCTAACACGGCGCCTCAAAGCATGCTGGGACTTCTGAGTAGTGTTTAGGAATATCTTAAGCAAAAACTTTTTGATTATCATATAGTACACAATTGTGGAAACTCATCGTTTTTATACATTTCCACTTTGTAGATGTTGAGGATACCCTCTCAAGCAGTAGATATTAAAACATTTACTGAGCATTTTGACTGTCTTCAAGACAGGAAGTGAGTGGAAATCTACCAAATCAGGCAAACGGAGAATATTAATAAAATAAGAATATTTTCCCCATAACATTAAAGGAAGACATCTCTGAAGAGCCAACTCTAGCTGGTGTCTCGGGTTCTTAG
>CM070035.1:77350220-77360241 GCA_036250615.1 Ptychadena robeensis | reverse complement strand
AAACCACCAGCATTAGGGTCAGCAACTACAATAACAACCACCAGCACTAGGGTCAACAACAACAATAACAACCCCCAGTATAAGGGTCAGCAACTGCAATAACAATTACCAGCATTAGGGTCAGCAACTACAATAACAACCACCAGCATCAGGGTCAGCAACTACAATAACAACCACCAGCATTAGGGTCAGTAACTGCAATACAAACCACCAGCATTAGGGTCAGTAACTGCAATAACAACCACCAGCATTAGGGTGAGCAACTGCAATTACAACCACAAATATTAGGGTCAGCAACTACAATAACAACCACCAGCACTATGGTGAACAACTACAATAACAACCAGCAGCATTAGGGTCAGCAACTGCAATACAAACCACCAGCATTAGGGTCAGCAACTGCAATACAAACCACCAGGATTAGGGTCAGCAACTACAATAACAACCACCAGCATTAGGGTCAGCAACTGCAATACAAACCACCAGCAGTAGAGTTAGCAACTACAATAACAACCAGCAGCAGTAGAGTCAGCAACTACAATAACAACCAGCAGCAGTAGTAGCCACGAATATATTATGCCGAGAACATATCAAGCAGTGAAAGGGTCTGAGGGTGTATCCTGGATGGAGTCTAGGATAGTGTTGCAGAGCAACAGGAGGTTGCTGTCCAGTTTTTGTTATGTCTTTGGTTGTAGGGACCTGGACTCTGGAGTGGGAGGAATGGAAATTGGTGGGCCTTCCTATTCCACCAAGTTACACCTGCTGAACCCTAATGAGGTCACCCTTTCCATAATAAAACATTTTTATAAAACACTGACATGCAGTTGAAGGTGGATGGGTGACATGAGGGTAGCCACGAATTTATCATACTGAGAACAGTGGGGAAATAGTGCAGCAGGGGAAGTTTTATACAATGTATAAAGGAAAAGGTTCCACCCCAGTAGCCACAGGGTACCCCTGGATTTTCACGGCAATATATAATAATATATTCAACATGTAATAAACCACATTACATTTAATTATCACAATACATATCAAGAAAAGTTCAAGAAATGAAACAAACAAATTGAAGTCCAATGCTTGTCTCTTGACGCGTTTCGCGAGATGGAACTTGCTTCTTCGGGAAAATAAGCATTTATAAACGACCAACTGAAAATGACCAACAGAGGGCTGGAGGTGTAGACTTAAATTCAAAATATTTGGCACAAATTATAAGAAGCTCATTTACTCGAGCATAAATTGGAGCCCACAATACCTGCTGTATCTATGTGGTAGGCCTATGGGTCTGCCCAAAGCGGCGCCCGCCCTCCGTGGAATGGGGAGTGTGTTCAGGGAAGCCACTCCACGTGGGTAGCTAAGTAGTGTAACCTACATAAATATGGTAAAGTATACCATATAATGGGAGGGTGATAATATATGGTCAGGAAGACAAGCAAAAAAAAAAAGGAGAAGGAAACTTTAAATGATCTGTGCCCAGGTGTGTGTTAGTGTGGACATATCCAGTGACTACTGCAAGCCCCACCACCAAAACAAGTGAAATAAATCAAAATGTATCTGTGTGAGTGTGCCTAACATATGGTTAATGTGTGACCCCCAAACTGTGAATAGCAGACAGACAGAAGGAAAAGATTATCACTAGTTAAAGTGAAGATAAGATCCTACCCCAACATGTTGCACAGTGTTCTACTGTGTGATGGTGTGTTGCCTGGTGAAGTGCATGTGGCATGTGTAGATAACCATAGGGTGCATGTGAGAGTTGTAGTATAGTGAAGAGATGCCTCCGCTAGTGTGTGGTAATGGGTACACTACTAAGCTACCCATGTGGAGTGGCCCCTCTGGACATGCTCCCCATTGCCCGGAGGGCGGGTGCCCCTTTGGCAGACCCGTAAGCCTATCACATAGATACAGCAGGTATTGTGGGCTCCAATTTTTGCTTGAGTGAATAAGCTTCTTATAATTTGTGCCAAATATTTTGAATTTAAGTCAAACTCTTCTACACCCCCAGCCCTCTGTTGGTTGTTTATAGATGCTTAAATTCTCCTGAAGAAGCGAGTTCAATCTCGAGAAACGCATCAAGAGACAAGCATCGGTCTTCTATTTGTTTGTTTCATTTATTGGTTTATTACATGTTGAATATTTTATTATATATTGCCACGAAAATCCCTCTCTATCTTAGGTAGCCCAGGGGGTACCCCGGGGCTACTTGGGTGCAACCTTTTCCTTTTTACATTTGCTTAGGGATGTTGGCAAATCTACTTGGTTGTCTTATTTACTCTTGGATTACGAGGATATTTGGAACTGCTATCTTCAATTTCATACAATGTATGTTCATTCATGCCCTGCAATCCTTTCTCCACCCAGTGCTTGAGTTCAGTGTGCATATTCAGTTTTTAGTTTAGCCCACATATAATACATATGCAGCAATGTAGAAGAAAGTTGTTCTTAATCTGCAAATGCAAGCATGCCTTCAGTCATTTATAATGCTTAATTTTAAGTATCAGGCTTACCTGCAGACCTCTTTAATAACAACCCAATGAGATGTGTGGCTCCTCCAAGTTCTGACTGGACACACCAGACCAAACTGCTTCTGAACTGCCCTGCTTACTCTATTACAAAATAAAGCTGCGTACACACATCCAATAATCGTCACTAGGAAAGGCCATCAAAAATGGAAAGGGAAGTGGGAGGAAGGCTGTCGGGCATGTGAGTTGAGAAAATTCAAGAGACAAAAAAAGTTGTGGTTTACATCAGCTGTAAACTTTCTATAGGACCTCCGATTATGAAAAAAAAAAAGACATACCTGATTAGGAGGACCATATTCTGTAACGCTGGCCAAAACAGGTCGCTATTTAACTGGATTGTTAAGAAATTCATCCAAAAGTAATCAAAATTAGGTGTTAAATCAAATGAGCTGTGATCAGGTCAGGTCATAAAATCTGTGATGGTTATGCAAGTATCTGATAGAGATGGTCACATTGGTGGACTAGCAGAGACCCTGAACATGGTATCATCACCAGCATGGCTATAGATGTAGATGTAGAGAAGGGTTATAGAAACATTTGAAAAACAAAAGGTATTGCTCAAGTAGGTGAGTAGGTAATTTATGCAAAAACTATTTGTGTTAGAACTATTTCTTTTATGTCGTGTACCATACATCTCCAGCAAGTTTGATGAAACCATGCTCAAGGGGTTTGCAATCAACTCACAACGTTGAACTGGTCGAATTTGCGGAAAAAAAGTTCGACCATCTCTAGTATCTGGCAGATGTTGGATAGATCCCTATCTGATCATATTGGGGAGCCTGCACATAGACCTTTATTTTCTCAGCAATCAAAATATAACATATATATATAATTTGCAGAAGGCATCCAATGTTTTCCATTGTGCGCTGATTACAGTTTGTGGAAGTTAAGGTGGGTTTACACGTGTAGATTTTTTTGTTCGATGAAAAAGAACAAATGATTTTTTGGTTGATTGAACAAAAATCTAGAATGGCCAATTTGTTTTATGGATGACTTTTGTTTGACCTCAAACAAAAAATCGTTTGAAAGGTCATGAAACATGTTGGAAAATTTTTATCTGTCGTTGTAATTTTGAATGTATTTTTATTCGATATCGGGATGGATGAACAAGAAACCTAATGTTACATTTGATAAATGGACGAACGATGTTCGACAACAACATTGAACAAAAAATCCAATTGGCAGTTGATTGAAGGAAAAATCTACACATGTAAACCCACCTAAAACACTATTTATACATTGCACAATGCAATGTTCCATTGCGGTGCAATTTTTAGAACGCTCATTGAGTGAATCGGGTGACACTGAGGGAGCATCCTCATGGTGACAAAAGGCAGTCTCAAAAATTATCTCTGCTCATCGAAATGAATGAACATTCAGGATAACAACATCCATGTCACACACATCACACTATCAGACATCATGGTCATCATTAGATCACACATCACACAATCATACATCATGAGATCACACATCACCGCCATCATTAGAGATGCCAGCGATGCATGGAATTGGCACACCTATGGCACACTTATGGCAATTCAATGCATATCACCCATTACAAGCTCCAGACCCTTAAATTTAAGAAGCCAATGTGGCCCATGACTCGAAAAGTTTGCCCAGCTCCTGGCCTAAGACAACTATGAACAGTTATTTGAAATGATATATATTGAACCTACATATTCATGTTCTTGCATTGGAATGTTACTTGGCCCAGCTGCTTTGGCTGAATCAGCTGGCATTTTATGAAAAGAAACATGACCACTATATGTATGACTATATGTATGAAAAGGGCCATCTTGTGCATGGTGGCACTGTAGTTCTACCCATCAGCTCCTGACTATCTCCCCCTAGCTATTGGTTAGTGCGGATGTAATTGATATGCACAAACACTCCCACCAATGACTCTCCCATATGCACTGTCTCCACATCACATCACAGGCAAAGCTAGATGTTTTTTTCCTTTTTTGGGGGAAATAAGGATAAAAGGAAACACTGTTTGTTTTTAAATATGAGAAGACAAATCCTGACTTGCAAAGTAAATTGTTTATTTACTTTTCAAGTCACCCAACCTTGTCCTTTACTCTTTGCTAGTCTAATTTAGATCAGAAATGTCCAGAGCCCAGGACTCCAGAATTTAAGGTTCCCAGGCTTCACAAAACCCAACCTAGAGGTTTACTCTTCAGTTTGAGCCAGAGATGTATATATTAACATATGAGATTTTAGTTTTAGAAGACATCATAGTTAAGTAAACAAAGGATTCATCATTGGTGGTGCCTAAGGGTAAGTTTCCACATACGTCGGGACCCTCTCCGCTAAGCCTATACGCTTAGTGGGCTCCCGACGTAGCAGATAGACATTGCCTGGTCGGATGGTCTGTCTACACATCTGCCGGTGTAGAGACTCAACGTATTCGACGTTCAGCCTTGCAGCAGCGAAACGGCTCAGCGCCGTGAAGACAGGTCCTCCGCCGAGCAGGTAAGTGTATCTGCTACGTTGGGGTCCCCGCTTAGCATATGCGAGAGGGTCCCGACATATGTGGAAACAAGCACTTAGGGTTAGTTTTTACTGCGTAGCGGGCTTCCGACATAGCTGACAGTCATTGCCTGCACGGTGGAGGGTCTGTCTACACATCCGCCGGTGCAAAGAATCAACGTATTCGACTACGCTGATCCTTGCAGCAGCGGAGCAGCTCGGCGCCGTGAAGACAGTCTCAGTCTCAGTCTCAGCCGAGCAGGTAAGTGTATCTGCTACGTTGGGGTCCCCGTTAAACGTATTTGGGGTCCCGACGTATGTGGAAACAAGCCCTTAATCTCTTTTTTAAATTTCAAGGCTATTATTATTATTCTGAATTTAAAAAAAAAACATATGAAATAACATCAATACACATGTTTAAGTGTGTTTTTTGCATTTGTTCTAATGGTCCCCATACACCTTTAGATTTCTCTGTCAGAATTCCTTTAGATCTTTATTTGTTTTACCAAAACCATGTTATATGAGGGACTTTCTAAACCATCAAGTTTACCTGTGTTCATTTGCAGAGGACCCTATACTGATAGAGAGATCTAAAGGTGTATGGCCAGCTTGTATATGATCACTAGGCACTTCCATTGTTGTTGTTATTTTCATTAGCTTTTGGGACTTTATGGGGCCCAGTATGTATACATATCTGCATCACAGTTTTGTGCATGTATGCATAGCAAATAACTTTTATTCCAGAGAATGAGCACTTGTATAGACAGGAGATATATGGGGAAGCACTGCCTTAATCCGGCCATAGACGTGCTGATTTCCAGCCATAGTTTTGGGCGATTGACCGAAGTGTGCGCTTCCGCATAATGGTCAGTCATAACGACCGCATAATGGTCAGTCGTCCGCAACTATAGGGGTGCCCACCTTGCAGTTTCGACCTGCCGGTACTTTTTGTTGCTGATCCTGTTGTAGTCAGTTAATTTGGAGGAGGAATCTCCTCCCCCTCCAAGTTAATACTTTGGCTACAATCTTACAGGAATCCCTGTGTTATTGGAGCACACAGGATTCCCGTCAGTTCTGTAGCCAACTACTCACAGCGTGGTGACGTCACCACACTGTAATGAGTCTGCTACAAGCCGGCCATAGATCGAGGTGTCTATGGCCGGCTTGAGGAAGACAGAAGAAAGAGCATAGAATAAAAGTTATAAAGGGGCAAAAAGCAGTTTGTTTGTCTATTTGTTTTTGTTTTTTTAGGAGTGCCCTTTATCAATTATTATTTGTAGGCTGAAATAGTTGTTTATTACATTCGGGTTTAATACCATTTTAAGTCAAAAGACAATAATGGTGCATAATCCACACACTAAGGGCAATGTCAGGCCTTTATTGAGTACAATGATTGTCATTTACTAAATCATTTTATGACAGGGGCATGTCATGATAACACATGGTATGAAGTGTGCAACACCCTAGTCATAGTTTGCAGATACATTTTTCTTTCACGTTGATTGCATATTCACTTGTAAAAGTCTAGTAGGTAATTCTGGCTAGGTAACATTACCTTTCACTATGTGTATGCATGTAGATTTAATCTGCTGTAATGTCAAAGTGAGGTCACTAAAATTACAATCAAAGTACAGAGATGACATAGCGCGTATTGCACAATAAATTCCGGTTGTGTGATAAACATTCTCCGTCTCTAAGAGCAGAGGGTACCATCTAGTGGTTATACTCCGTTACCATAAAATGGCTCTGTGAGGTAGGTACTCACTGTTCTATACATTTATCTGCAGCTAATGTATTTACCCCAGAAAAAAACCCTTTAGGACCCTTTCACACTAGCCACATTTGGTTTGCATTGCAGTACCACAATACAGCAAAGCTTCCATAGGAAACCTGTGTATACTTTTCACACTGGCCCAGCATTGCATTTTGCGGTAATATCTCAGCTCATTGACTGTCCCCTTACAATGGTGGTTAAAATAACAGAAACCATGACATTGGTGTCCTAGTGCTTCCTCCTGGTGAAGACCATGTAAATATGGGGGCATCTTCATATAGGAGGTCAATCATATACAGTATGATGTGGCCAAAATTGCCTCCTAATCATATTATGGAGCTAATAATGGTGATAGCTGCTGGGAAAAATCTTTCACTATTGTGACTTGAGGTTTGCCAAACTATGTATACAAACACACACATAACAAGTACCCAAAACCTCAGGGTATTAAGGAGCTATAAGCCGCAACATTTTTTGGGAGTTAAAGTACACTTTTTATTAAATACAATTTAAAAAGAGAGAGAGACAATTTCATATTACATAAAAATCTAAGAATTGATACATAGCCAATATATACCGTATATGCCGGCGTATAAGACGACTTTTCAGTACCTTAAATCCTCTCCAAAGTCGGGGGTCGTCTTATATGCCGGGTGCCGCAGGCCCCCCTGCCTGGGGACCACACTCCCTATGTGCCCTCTTTATCATCTGCTCCAGCAGCAGTGTCTCCCTATCTCATCAATGAGCCCTGACTGAATGGTCTCAGCTCCTTTTGTGGAGACACACCCAGCTACCCTCATTAGGGTCCAGCAGGTTTATCTTGGTGGAGTGGGAAGGCCCACCCAGTTCCTTCACTCCCACTCCAGAGTGCAGGTCCTTACAACCAAAGACAAAACTGGACAGCAACCTCCTGTTGCTCTCCAGAACTATCATAGACTCCTTCCAGGATACACCCTCAGACCCTTTCACTGCTGGATATGTTTATTTACATTGTGACAGACAACCGGTTCCAAGTGTGCCTTGCCTTTAAATCACTCCACACCTCCTGTCCCACTTACATCTCCAACCTGGAACATAAATACACCCCTAACCGCCCCCTGCGCTCCTCCAGTGACCTAAAAATGACATCCCCACTTATTACAGCAGCACATGCACAGCTTTAAGGCTTCTCTAGGGCCACTTCTAATCTCTGGAACTCTCATCCTCACCACATTAGACTTGCACCTACCTTTGGTACTTTTAAAAAAGCCCTAAAAACCCACCTCTTCAGTCTGGGCTACCCATCTTCTCACTCCTAACTCTATGTATTTGATGCAGCTGTATCTGCAGACTGGTCTCCCACATGCTCCTGAGCACCAGCTTACTTTACCCAGGAGTGTGTGGGAGACCAGTCTGCAGCTACACATCAAATACCTAGAGATACACCTGCACTTCTAATAAATGCCCTGTTTTGGAGCCTACTGGTCACTCTTGAACAGATTATCTGGATGCTGCTGTGGCTGGTGCTGTTCGTGCTCCCTGTTCCCTGGTGGGACTCTAAACCCGGGTGGTCATCGCTGGGTGCACCCCATGCTTCCCCTTTCTATTAAGTGGGCTATAATTTGGTTCCGTTAAATTTTTCCTTGAACCCCCCTGAAGAAGTCTACAAAAACGAAACGTATGTTGGGTTACATCTTCTCTCTCATCTGCAGACACCCATGTTTTTTTTAAATTGTTATCAAAGCTGGAATACATTGTATGCTTATTGGGCTGTGTACCCGATATTGTTTTTATCATGTATGTGTGTAATAAAATACCGCGATAATGTGTTACTGATTTGCTATGAATTGTGATACATTAAAACCTCTTGAAGCCATTAAAGTCCCCTTGCCCTGTTCTCTAGGGGGAATGTTTAGTTCTAAGTTGGTGAGTTGTTTATTCACCTCCCTGGAATGACCTTAATATAATATACAGTATTTTTTGCACTATAAGACGCACCGAACCATAAGACGCACCTAGTTTTTAGAGCAGGAAAACCAGAAAAAAAAGATTGAATAAGTTTTCACATCAATTGGGTTAATGCAATGAGTTTAATGGATGCAATATTCAATTCAGCCAGTAGGTGTCACTAGCAGCAGTACACTCTCAGCAGAACACGTCATACTTTACACTGACGAAGGAGGAAGGGGGGGGCCGGGCTGTCTTCTGCTCTCCTCTTAGTCTCTGCCGATGTTGTGTCTGTGGGGGCTGCATAGTGATGGCAGTTCCCACGGACAGGAAAGAGATATAGATGCAAGTTCATCTATAGTGATGAGCGGCATAGGCAACATTTGTATTCGCGGCATGCCGCAATTTTTTGGATGTTTGCATCACCCCAATATTGGATTTAAAAACTGTTGATGGTCACAGGGAGTGTTGCTAAGCTCTTGTTACAGCCTTCCCATTCGTCCACTTGCATTGAGAGGCATGTGTAATGGAAAAAAATACAGAATATCCGGAATTGCGAATATTTGGCAATATATTCACCATCTTCGCGAATTTCCAAATTGCCGATATTCGTGATTAATATTTGGAATCCGAATATTCGCGATCATCACTATTCATCTATAGCTCTCTTTTCATTGCCTATGCCAGTTCAGGGCTTTGAGCTGTGCTGGCATAGACAATTACACAGTTCAGATGGGAGAGCCGGACATCTCCGTGCTGGGAAAGCAGGCAGGAAGCCAAGGCAGTGGGGGTCGCGCATTCGGATCATTAGACGCAATTTTGGGGGTGAAAAAATGCGTCTTATGGTCCGAAAAATATGGTAACTATACAACTTTGTCCTGCTACTCATGCCCAAAGCCTTCATAAAATATGTATGACATGTGATCTTGAATGGGCACTTGTGGCATTTAACATAGTGTTGCGTTATGGCCTTTTAAAAATAATGACATTGTTTTACTATCTTCACATTCATGAATTCAATTAATTCATAAAAAATGTAAAACACAAAGTATTGTCACTGATGACCAACCCCCGTTATAAGAGTGGCAAGAAAAAAGCCATTGTTAACAGAAAAGCATAAGAAGTCCCGTTTTCAGTTTGCCACAAGCCATGTGGGGGACACAGCAAACGTGGAAGAAGGTGCTCTGCTCAGATGAGACCAAAATGGAACTTTTGGGCCAAAATGCAAAACGCTATGTGTGGCGGAAAACTAACACTGCACTTTACTCTGAACACACCATCCCCACTGTCACATATGGTGGTGGCAGCATCATGTTCTGGGGGT
>CM070035.1:77310027-77340207 GCA_036250615.1 Ptychadena robeensis | reverse complement strand
ATAATTAATGTGTTTGTAATGTCCATAAAAAAGTCCATGAAAAGGTCCAGCGACCATAAAGTAATCAAGAGTTGGTTTCCTGGGCGCCACATTTCGCTAGGCTGGACATGACGAGCTGATGTCTCCACACATTGTAACGAGTTATCCCAACCGACCCAACGTAAGTTTCATTTTTAGTACTTCCTCAGGGGATCATCAAGTAAAGAGATCTCAATCCACAGGTAATGGGGGTTACATATCCGTGTCAGTGCACCAACAGAGTCAAAAGGGGAGAACGGGGAGCCACTAATCCATGGATTCCATGTTAATTGTTATCAGCCCCATTAGTAGGTAGGTAGAGTAAATACGCCTCCCCTCGATCTCCGGGCTCCAGTGTTGGCTTACCTTTAGTTAGTTAGGGTTAGTTCAAGCATGGGTTGATCTTCTGGTGAATGAGTTACTTTTCAAAATATTTATTGTCATTGATTTTAGAGTAGAAGAAATGTGCTGAGCAGTAATAAATAGTGAGGATGTAGTCAGAGAATTGTCATCACTAATGGGGTCACTAGCAATCCCATTGCTCTTTTATCAAACTAATCCACAAGGCTGTTTTTCAATTAATATGATGGATGCAAATGGTCCGTGTCAAGAGATGAATATCTGCCTGTTTCAATATTGCCACAGGATTACTTGATTTCTAATAAATAAGGCAATTACCATTTGTAAAAGAAAATAGGTTTTAAATAGGAAATAATTATTGATATCTCCATAGCCACAATAGTTGGAGGGATGTGGTACTTGGTGAGCTTAGACATTACCAAACAATATGTATGGCAATCTAATGATGGCCATTTAATTTAATCTAAGGAATTAAATGACCCCATTGACTTCAATGGTGAAGCTCTGAAAGTTACTGCAGCAAGTTTGCAGATCTTTTTTACCTTTTTTTTCAGTCTTTAAAAAAACGACCTGGGAGTGGCTATCTCTTCTTTCCAGGCACCCTGAAGGGTCAGGTGACCTCCTGTGGCTGCTTGAAGCTCACTCCCTGCCCACCTGGACGTTTTTCAGTCTTTAAAGCTAGAGTACATTTTGTACAAAGGTCTTTGCTTTAAAATTTCTTTAAAGCCTTTCTGCCACTGGAGAGCGTTTAGGAAGGTTTAAACGTGACGACAGTGTAAACTTTGCCTAAATGTTTCTTTATGCATGAGTTTTCCATTGTCATTTTGTTGCCATTTTTAGATTCATAACTATAAAGGTCTAGCCTGTGGTTTTCTCAAGGACAACTTTCCCTTTTCTTGGACACATATCGTATTTATTAAGACGCACTTTTTCCCCATCAAAATTGGGGGCAAAAGGTGCCTGCGTCTTATACGCTGAATGCGCGACCCCTGCGGACACTCGGCCGCTGGTGGTCACACCTTGGCTACCCACCAGCTCTCCCGGCACGGAGGAGCTGTCAGTTCAGATCGGAGAGCCGATGTCCAGCTCTTCCATCTGAACTGTGCTAGATGAACTGGCATCTACAGACATAGCTAGATGAACTGGCATCTACAGCTCTTCTGTCCGTGGAAACAGCAATCAGCTGCCCCAGGGACACATAATCCGTGACATCGGGAGACTGTGACAGAGGAGAGAGAACTGAACACAGCCCAGTTCTCCTCTTCCCCCTCCCTCCTCCTCCTCAGATCAGAGTAGTGTGACGTGTGTTCAGCTGAGAGTGTACTGCTGCTAGTGACACCTGCTGGCTGAATTGGATATTGCATCCATTAAATTCATTGCATTATCGCAATTGATGTGAAAACGTATTAAATCTTTTTTTTCTGGTTTTTCTGCCCTAACAACTGGGTGCGTCTTATGTGCCGGTGCGTCTTATAAGGCGAAAAATATGGTACATTGTATTTTTGGACCTTCTTTCGATTATTCATTTGGAAATATGTAATATACATTTTTTTCGATGACCTTGATAAATATATATGATAAAATGAGGGTTAAAATTCAACGAGTTTCATAACTCCATAACACCAATCCTTTATTCACACAAATGGTACCCATTTGCTTCCACCCTTCTATTCATGGAGTGTGGAAGGTATGGCATGTGTGAACCACAGAAGCAGCTGAGCAAATCAGATATTAGTTGGGCTTGTATAAAATTCTTTAATTGTTAAACCAGATATTTAAATAATTCCAGAGCAGGCCCAGAAATACATATTTAGATTCAGATTTTGATCAATCAACTATTTAATGACCAGAAAATTACAGGCCATTTTACAGCAAGTGTAGCGTCGAGCGGTGAATAGCTGACCAGCTCAAAAGGTTCTTTTCAAATACTTTAGGGATACCTATGCCCTGTCAATACGACTCACACACACAGTAAAACAATGTCTACACAGCTGGAAGGGGGAATTACAATTTTTACTAGACAAGTATTTACAGTAGAAGGGCTACAGTCTAAACCCCAGGTGCCCAACCCGTGGCCCGGGGGCCACATGCGGCCCTTTAGGCATTTTTCAGTGGCCCCCTATGATCCTCTGCTTGTGGCCCCCGAAACCTTACTGTTATTGCATAGGGCATAGGAACTCACCTGTCCGAAGAGGAGATGTGATACACTTACTTGATGTATGTAAAAGCCAATCAGCGACCCAGATGGCGCCAGATCCGATCCGATCATTTCAGACGATTGATCAGATTTGGAATCGATGGAACACAACCTTAAGAATCCGATTTGTGGCCGATTTGGGCATGAGCCGATCTCCAAAATGGCCGATTCCACAAAATCCATTGATCGGAAAGGCTGCTATATAGAACTATGGGTCCACCAACGTACTTTGATTGCCAAACGATCAACCAAAAAAAAACCAACATGTTGATTCAATGTCCGATACGATTTTTAGTTGATTCCAAATTTATTTGGTCGATCGTTCAGGGTGAGCAGAACCCGATTGATCACCGATCAAATGCAGATCGATCTCCTGAACGTGCTCGGTAATCAATTGGTCAAAAATCTAGTGAAAAATCGACCCATGTATGGGAGCCTTTACCCAGATTTGTAGTTCAAAGGTGAAGAAGTTACAGGCAGTCCATTCAGTGGAAGGTGTGGGGGATGCAGTCCGTTGCTCGCCCATCACTGTTGGCACCTACTCAGGTATACCGCTAGCAGGATTCAGGAAACAGAATCAGATTGGCAGTCCTTGTGTGAGGTTACACTTGCAGTGGAAATATCTTACCCAGACCCTGGTTGGGAACACTAGTCAGAAGTCTGCAGGAGAAGGAGAGCTTCCTTAAGGTTGGGAGCCTTGAGCTCCAAGCTCTGAAGTGGTCAGCAGCCCAGGCAAAAGACCTGGGAAAACCTCTGCCATGTAACCTCTGCCAGGGGCTGGCCTTAGGCCAGTTGCTGTACAGATAACTTAGTCAAAACTGCGGACAAAGGAGCCATTACCTCATCCATAGAAGGTTTACAGCAGCTGCTCGGGCAAAATTTCTTAAAGGTATATTTACAGCAGTAACCAGATTTGTCCTAACCTGACAACAAAATCTATACACATAGGTGTAAAACCCCTTCACTACACAAACAGTACTATGGCAACAGATTATTTGTTCCAAAGCAAGATAGGTTTATGGATGTTTACTTTATGTTCCATTCTCCATAAATTTGTAGGAGGGTATAAGAGAAAATAAATGCATCTAGTCCATAGACTGTATGTTTTAAATCCAAAATCCAATCTGGGTTTCATTGGATGGTTTTATTAGCTTTGTGTACTATTTCCATTTAGTACATGACAAAGTGCCAGAGTGAAACATATTTTATTAGTAATTCTATTGATGTGCACAATTCATAAACTAGCCATTGGTATGTACATGGTTTATATATTTAAAAACCGGTTTTACTTGTTCTTACAGAACTCTACCTATTACTTACAGCTGGTGCTTGACAACAGCAATAATGCTGTAGGCAGCTGACATTTCCTTTGAAAATTAAATGTCACTATATATATATGTGTGTGAGTAATGTTCCAACTACAACATTGTCGCCTTAACACTCACATTTCTACATTGTGTCACTCTTTGTTAGGCAGCCTATTCTAAATAAATGCATGTGTGTCGTGGTTCAAGGAATACGCAAAAAATGAACGGCACTGCAATGCACCCATAGTTATTGCATTATGCATTATGTATTTCCACTTGTATGCAGTTTTAGGGAAGGTTTCCACAGTGTTTTGTGATCCGTACACTTTAGCTGGCGGGTTGATGCTCTGTTCAGACATTCACTGATGCAGGGGTTAACGTACTCCACTACATTAACCCCTGCATCTGCGAAGGGACAGTAAGGGATGTAAAAATATACCCTTAGAGGATTACCAATGTACCTGACTTCGACTAGATAAGAATGGTCATGTGACATAGAGGTAGATAGATAAGTAAATATAACTTTTTTACAATTGATGCAAATATTAAAAAAAATGCATGACTTTGTTTCTCTTTTAGATTTCGAAGCCAAATGAGTTTGATATAATGTTAAAAATACCAGTCCCTAAAGGTGAAAGAATTGTTTTGACGGAGTTTGGTGAAAGTGGAGCATTCTATACGCTGTCCTGTAAACGCAGTAATGCGGAATCTATGGATAAGTATTTAGATGACGATGGAAACATTTCAGCCGCAATATTTTTGAAGCAGTTCAGGAAGCACGTTAAGGATGCAATATCAGGTAAATGAACTTTATAGATATTTATATAGGTAATCATCAAAGGGAATGTTTATGAAGACAATTAAACCAGACAGTCGACCCTTCCGAAGAGGAGTCAACTAGTCACCTTAATGTGTGCGCTCACCAGTTGCCGCACACACACAGAGAGAGAAGCACCGTCTGTGCGCACCTCTCTGTGTAGAGCAATGCCTGTGATTGGCAGTATTGGTGTGGAGGGGAGATTTAAAACATTAAATATTAACGTTGTATAACTCAAACCTTTGTCAGTTGTAACCTGAAAAGATATCTTTAGATTTCTATATAGTTTGTAAATCATTTGTTTACTATAGCCTGAAACTGTATAACCAAAAAATGCTTAACATTCGAGTAGCTACTTTACCTTAATGTGTGCGCTCACCAGTTGCAGCACATACAGAGAGAAGCACCGTCTGTGCACACCTCTCTGTGTGGAGCAATGCCTGTGATTGCCAGTATTGGTGTGGAGGGGAATTTAAAACAAACAAACAATTTTAGTGCCATCTGCAACATTTCCTACACTACACAATTTCAATGAAATACTTTCAATGGGTTAATATTCACATGCCTTCTTGCTAGTATTCAGTCTTTGAAAGCCATTTCACCACAATAGGCTTTCTTAAGGAGATCTAGCTTAAACTCTAGAATGCAGATTATATTTATAATTTTTATTTTAACAGTTTATACATATAAGGCCTCTATTAATAATTATATACATAAATATATTGGCATAAAAATATCTTACATCCCTGTTACTTGAATTGCTTGAGAACTCCTTCTTTTAGGGTGTGCGAAGACATCATCCCAAAATAAATTGTAAACAAGAAAAACTCCCACTAGGGGAGGCAATTTCCCCTGTATGAACAGAGGCAGAGGGGACTTTAGAGGCTTCTAATGTATGAAATAGGTATCAATAAACATCATTATACATAAAACTATTGATTTAATAAAGTAATATCCATAAACAACAAACAGGACAAGGATTCAACATATTCAACAAAATTTACCAAGCACCTTTAAATCAAAACTTGACATTTCAACCAGATGGGCAGAAGATAGTAGACATATTTAAAGATTTCTAATGCCACACCGATGTACGTTTCGTTACATACAACTTCCTCAGGGGGTAGAATGGTTTAGATAGATTGTATCAATCGGTAAAAACAACGGTGTCGACAAAGTATTGCAAACTGGGATTTCTTCTTTGGAGAACAGAGAGTCCACACAGAACCAGACCTGACCAGGCCTCTAGTGGGCGACCATATAGGTGAATGAAAAATCATCAGGTTGTTATGGTTTTATAGGTTAAGGTCCAGATACAAGAGTTAGGTGTCCGGTATAAGGCATAATGGAGCTCCCAAGGTATAGCATGCGTGCAGGTCAGCCACATGATGTAGAGTCGGGAACATAACTTAAAAACACTTTTTTTTTTTATTAAAAATTTTAATTTGAGAAAGTGTGACTTAACTTTGAACATGCTAGAGCAACCCTTTCCTAATTATTTTGGTGATGGCACCATGTTCAGGGGGTTTGCAATGAACTCACAAAGTCAGCTAAACAAAAACAATTGTCCCATTCTAGTATATACACCTTAGCAGCATTCAGAATTTTATTTTTGTCTTCCAACACAGAACACCTGTAGTATGAAGGTATCTGTGTGAGTGAATAGCACCTCGTTGAACATACCTAGGATACATACAGCAAAAAGATCAAACAAAGACCCTAGTCCTCTCCCACTCCATCTAAAATGAAAAAGTTTTCCATGTAGTCGTATATGTATCGGGACAGTGACTGCTACTGTGGACCTCTTAGGGCTCTTTTCCACTTTGTTATTTACAGGCATTCGGTCTGCATGAGCCACAGTAAAAAAAACACTGGGTGGCAGTTTGTCACCCGGGTTCTTGGAGATTTCCCCACCCAATAAAAACCAATGGGCAAACACATGGCCAATAAGCGGCCATGTGCATGTCAACAAGACAGCGTCGCGAAAACAAAAATTTTGTAATCCTTGTTTGTTTTGTGCGAGGAGGTGTATAGCCTATGCCTGTTAATACTGGTGCATCATAGACCCATTGTTTTCAATGGGCACAGCTATGTCTTTTTTTGGAGACCTAGCCTTTCTCTAAAAAATGCTGCATGCATGGCTATAACTCCTTACCAATCACTTTTCAGTAAGCCCTATAAATGATTGTAATGTTAATTTTGCTCATAGTTTGGGATGATTCTTTTTTTTTTTTAGGAATGGCAGTTTCTATAAAGAGAAGATTTCCTTCCAGCCCTGCATTGACTCTAATAATTGACAATCAGCCAGCTAACATAAGTGTGGATCTGGTCATTGCCTTAGAAATCAAGCAGAGCTGGCCAGCAAACACAAAAGATGGACTGAAAATAGACAGCTGGCTGGGGAAGAAGGTGAAAAGGGATTTCAGGTTCTATCCATTCTATATGGTACCTAAGCAATGTACTAAAGGAAACACAGTGCAAGGTCAGTTTTTCAGGTGGTTGCTGGGTTTAGTCCATTTGATTTAAGTTTTTGCTTAACTGGAAGTGAGAAAAGCCAACCCTAGATCCAAAAGGAATATGTGACACTTAACAAGATGTTATTATACATTTTGCCATAAACAATATGGTATTACCTCTTGTTTTAGCAAGCTTGTGTTGATGGCACACACAATGTATTTTTCCTTAACCTGTTCTTACTAGGATTGTTCAACATAAAGAAAACCATATGTAGATCCAAAAGGGAACTAACAAAGGATTTGTATTAGTATTTTTTTATTAGTATCTTTACTTTTTACTACTTGTTATAACGTGTTTGTACTACTAATAGAGTAGAGTTGAAAAGTTGTTAAATATTAACATGTATAACTCAAACCTTTGTCAGTTGTTAACTGAAAAGATATCCTTAGATTTCTATATAGTTTGTAAATCATTTGTTTACTATAGCCTGAAACTGTATGAACAAAAATTGCTAAACATTCGAGTAGCTACTTGTAATGGTATTTCCATAGCCTAACGAGTGAAATATTTCTGCCATGTAGTAGATATTGTGTAATAGACATGTGGGTAGAACCGTCTTGGAATTCCCCAGTTGTTCTATATGCATACACATTGATTTTTATGTCTGGGAATGGAAGGTTTAGCAAAAAATCAGCTTGTTCTGAAAGGTCTTTTAATAGACACACTACTTTGCTTGGGTGAATAAGCTCACATTAAGCAAGTTACCCAACATGGCTGTGGTCATGGTTAAGCTGATATTGCATATAGGCATTTTAAATGTCTTTTATTATGACAGCCTTGTCCACTTGCAATTACAGTAAATTGTTTGTAAGCCTTTTATTGCAAAGGTATTACTAATGTAATTGATTGTAATCGCATTTTATCTTGTATTGCTTGTCTTCATGGATTAATGTAGTTGGTACATGATACAGTATAACATTGTTGAATTGGCTTATTAATTATGACAGCTTGCTCAGAAAATAGTGTTCACATTTGCTTTATGCTATCCGTGTAGATTTTAAGGGTTCCCATCACATATATTATTCTTTTGGGGTTATTTTTCTTTTTCAGGGGCATTATCTTCCATACTGAGTATGATAAAGGACAACAGGGGGGGGGGGGGGGGGGGGGGGGGGGGGGGGTGGCATAGACACATGTGGTTTAATGATGGCGTGCATTGTCAGCTAGGTAAAGTTTTACTCCAGTCGTCCTATACCTAAAGCATTTCTTTTTGGTTAGTTGACAAGTACTACATTTGAAAACTGCTTGAGTAACCACAATGTGACTAAAGGCCCCCATACACCTTACAATCTTACCATACAATCAACTTTTGTTTTACCAAAACCCTGTAATATGAGGACCTTTCTAAACCTTCCAACCACTATGTATTTTATCAGGGAAGACCTGGCACTACATAGTTGTTGGTAGATCTAAAGAAATAGCATGTATGGTTGGCTTATATATATTTGACAATTACCTTGTTATAGTTAATGAGTTGTTTTTTTCAGATACCTGGAGAATATCATTTTCACACATTGAAAAGATTATCTTGATAAACCATGGGAGTTCCAAAACATGTTGTGAAGGTGAAGGAGAAAAGTGTTGCAGGTTAGTGCCACAGACATCATGTATGTACACAAACAACACAGGGCAAAACAAAAAGAAGCACAACTGAGGGATTGTAAATCTAAATGTAAGATAACGTTTCAGTGTAGAAGACTAGAATGCCACTGATGGAGGTTTGGAGGCTGATGGAGGTTTGGATGTAAGAAATTTCTTTCAGTACAGGTTTCCTTTACATTTTGTCACATTGTAGTTTATTAGTATTATTAGTATTGAGTGTATGAAGGTCAGGACAGCATGACTGGTAAGGGAACCACATTTTGGTACTTCTCTTATGAAAGTTCTGGTACATAGAATATCACTCGAGCAGCTTGTATGATCAAGTAAGGAAAAAGTGAAAAGAGGAAAAAAAATTCCATTCCTTCAAATCGGAACGTGAGCACCAGTCTGCTTGAAGTTTGAGCACAGAATGACATCACAAAATATATACATTCTATAGCAGATTTCAAAATATTAGGATGAAATTAACTGTATAACTGTTGATGAAAGGCTTAGCTCTCAACAAGTGTCCATAGGGTAAAGACCATGTAACATTAGTATGTATTACATCAGTATTCAATCAGCGACAACTGCCTCCATAGTATGCCTTTGCAATGTTACATGGCCCAGGTAATATAATTTTATCTGGCAAACAATATCGCCATTGCAGTTTCAGTGCTGCTGTCCTGTGTCAGACTTCCTAAACCAATAGGCTTAAGGTCTACAGAGACAGAATTATTGAAGGCCTTTAAAACCATCTGGGCCCAATGATTAATGCCATTTTAACATCTCTTGCTCAATTTTACTATATATAGCCAAACAATTTTTCAAACAATTAAGACATGGCCCAGACTTTTTTGACCAAATAATAGAAATATCAAGAAATGTTAAATATGCAACAGGCAACCTAACCAGGCAATCTTCAACACGCAACCTCAGTCTTTACATATTCCATGGTGACTAAGGACGGTGACATCGTTTCTGGTATAATTCAGGGTAATGACACTTGTTGGAACTACATAAATGTTAACTTAGATTACTACTTAAATATTTAGATGAGTTGGGACATTTTCTTACTATGACAGAACAAGATCAGCTCAATGTGACTATATACACTACTATTATGCTATGGTCTGGATCAAAAAGATAGTTTGTCTCAGACACACCATTGGTCACATATCTGTGCATGCATTTTTAAGTTTGTATTACTGAATTAGGAAGGGGCCCTATTCTTCTGATTGCCTTGTTTATAAGATGAATTTGAAGGAGAATACATCAGGAAGTCATATGACATGAAAAGTGGGAATGCCAAAAACTTTTGTTCTAAAACTGCTACTGAATTATATTACTGTTAGGACATCCTAAACATACAATAAACCAGGGGCTGGCCCAGCCCACCTTATTTCTTCATTTTTAAGAAATATATTTAATGAAATACTTATCTTTATCACTTATTTGTTGACAGGAAACAATGTCTGAAGCTGCTAAAGCATTTATTGGAATTGCTAAAATGTTATGGAAAATATAAAAAACAGCTCCAGAAGTTCTGTTCGTATTATGTAAAGACTGCCTGGTTTCACCAATGTGTAGATCATCCTAGAGATGAAGAATGGAAACTAGAAGATCTTGATGTGTGTTTTAACAGATATGTGCAATCTTTTCAGTCATTTCTTAAAGCTGAATGTCTACCAAATTTTTTTATACCATCTCATAACCTCTTCAATCTGGACAGCATTGAGTGCAATTTACTTTATGATCAAATAGATATTCAAATGAAACATGGTTATCCACTGTTTGACGTGTAAATCTGGACTCTAGCTTTTTCAAGGCCAAGCTTTCAACGTTGTCAATCCATAACATGAAAAAATCAAGAAAGATATTTTTACCTCAAACCTAAAGCCCCCCATACACCTTAAGATCGATCCATACAATCTCCATTAGATCTACCAACAACTGTGTAGTATAGTGGACTCCCTGATAGAATACAAAGTGATTGGAAGGATTAAAAAGGTCCTCATATTACATGGTTTTGGTAGAACAAAATGCGGTTGTACAGAAATTGTATTAAAAGATTGTAAGGTGTATGGGGACCTTAAGAAATGCTTTTTTATGGTCAATTTTGATGAAGCTATGTCAAAAACGTTGGGCAAACATCTAAATTCACTGTTAATAAACATATATTTCCTGCTTTATATGCATCTATGCAAAAACGAAGAGGCAATATGCTTGTGATACGGTTCACATGCTCTGCAATTAACTTACAAATCAGCAAAAATGTCACTACCATCTCTATGCAACATACGGTTACAAAATTTTTTGCACAATAGGATGCACTTTACCCCCCCCCTCAACACGTATTCGGGCTTTTGCATTCCCCCTGCACTGAGCACTGAACTTAGCTGCAGCGGAGAAGCTATCAAAGCTAAATATGTGTGTTGGCTGAAACTGCCCGCTCACATACACTGGATTTGCAGGCAAAACTCCATCCATGGAGGTGGTGGGTGGATTTTTTCCCAGTGCAGGGAAGCGGCATGCTCACATACAAAGATCTGCGGGGACCAGGAGGCAGTGAAGCTTCTGCCATTTTACCTGCTTCCTTTAACTCCAGCTCTGCCGGTTGAAGCACAGAGCTCCAACTGGCAGAGCGGTAGTTCCTGGTATTTTTACAGCTGAATAAGGTACATCCTATACAGTCGAGTGTCTTATGGTTTATAAAATACTGTATATTGATTGTAAAACGTAAAAATTAACAAATTAAATTTGACCTTTTTTACCTGCGTTCTCTAGATTTAAACATACATATTAAAATATTGTGTTATATCTGCTAAGTGAAATTTTTTGGGGCCAATTCTGAAAGATATCCTGTTATATGACATCTTCCTGTGCTGTCTGTTGATCTTTATTACTGCTAAATTTCTTATTACAACTCAACAACCCAATTTCCCCTCATCTCAACCAGGGATCGTTGTCACCCTAAAACTAATGAAGAGAATCACTGCATGTAAAAAAGAAAACAGTTTAGAGCACCACATCTAGGAGACTGGAGAGCGCCAGTATATTACTTGTGGCTAAAGTGGCTAAATAAATATATTGGCTATATTACATTTACAATCATCTTTGCAATCTGAACATGGAGCACAGAGATCAGAGCCCCAGCAGCGCAAACTTACCGATCTGCGCTGCTCCGGAGGCTCCGATCTAATGAACAGGCTTCTGCACGGAGGACGATCATAAGGTGATAACTGTATCCAATAAACTTCAAAGTAAAAAAAAAACAAAAACACATTTCCAATTTAATTAAAATGTGATTATAAACAAAATATAAATGCATACAGCTTTGAGATCTATCATACAAAAGAAGTATTTTAGAGACTTTTTCATTCAAATGATATATTTTATAAAAAAAATTTAATGTAGTTTTTTTACATAATTGTGTGTTTCAAACATTATAATATTCAGGATGTCTACTAGACCCTTGTACGGACATATTTTGGGAAGTAATAGGCCTGCAACATAAAAAAAGAATTCCATTAAAATCTATGGTGCGCTTTTGGTACAGAAATCTGGACCTCACAAGAGTGCTAGGGAAGTTAATGTTGACAACATAAATTGTTAGATTGTGGTACGAATTGTTACATTTGTAAAGTACAGTGCAGTGCAGTGTGTAAAGCTAATCACGCGACCAGGTTCTTAAGATGGATGTCCTCTTGTTCTTTTGCCAGGCTGAGCTCACACCCCAATAAAGCGGAGGTCCACGCAAGCTGGTAGGGGGCTATTTACAGTTTATTTGGAGTATATACATACAGATCTGACTCCCGAGGGCAGAGAAGGGGTTCAATCGTAGGGATAAACGTTACAGTAGTCTTTACCAAGCTGCTGGAACCTGTCGGCTGGGTGTTGGTTGGACTTCCTCCAGTGCTAAGGCTGTGGTCATCAAAGTAGAATTGGCAGAAGAAGCCCAGAACATAGACAGGGGCTGGCTTAAGGCCTGTAACTGGGCAGATTAGCTTCGCTACTTTTTGGAGGGAAAGAGAAGAAAGGAAAACACCAACTAATAAGCACTATACAGACAAATAATACAGCGCATATTATACAGTTATGTGCCCCTTTCTCGGGTCACTACAAGACTTGGTAAAGCTTAAGGTGCCCATCATGCTGCAGCAGGCCGGGAATTTACAGACATGCGGGAGGATCCTGGAGGATCCTGGTCGATCTGAACAGATGAACACACCCGATTTGCAGTCAACAAAAAAAATAGAATTAGGGTTGTTGTTTCTTTGTATTTCTTTATATATGTGTTTGTTTTTACTGTGAAAAGTAGCTGCTATTCATGTCCTGGTTGATTCCCATGGTAATTAACCAAGACCATACTTTTTGATACAATACTTTGGGGTTTGTGTTGGAATGAAACTCTCTAAAATGCAATAAATTATACGACATTACATAAATCTTTGATGTTTCATAATATCTGGAAGACCAGATTTAACTAAAAGGTTTAAGATGAAAACTTGTTTTCCAAGCCCCATACCACTAATAAAGCCAAGCTCGCCTATGAGACAACAATACTTAAAAAACAGAAAAAGTGAGTTTTCCTCATATTCCAGGAGGAAAACAATAGGGGTTTTCAAGGGAAAAAATTACTTAGCGAACACAAAAATAAAATTTAAATAATTTATTGAAAATATTGAACAGATCAAACATAAGACCACATAAGTTGTATTGTATTCAATCAATGTCAAAGCCTGTGCTCCCCATTTCCTCCTTACATCTGGAGGTCCCCCGCTAATTTTGTTATAAGTGTACCAGACGCGTTTCACCCTTAAAAGGGGATTGCCAAGGATGCTTATACACTGTAAATAAGGACAATCAAATTCAATAAAACTTTGCCATATCATTCTGTCTGTAAATACATATCAATGTACATGATCAATAGAAATACCTTTGATGGTTGTTCCTTTCTTCCCTCCTTTTCCCCTCTTCCCTGCACATAGATGGAGCCAAATGGAAGTAGGTTTAGTCTTTCTCTGGAACCCAGGGACCTATATATTTGATTTTTAACTTTTTCATTAATTCATACAATAAAAAATATCAACATGCAAACAATGAATGTCTTGAGAATACCAATTTTGATATATTTAAATTTTTATTAATTTAGTGAAAAATCTAATTTAAAGGTCACTGCGGTGATGAAATTGACAATATAAATACAAATCATACCTGTACAAAAGAAGGATCCAGCAGACACATGGTTTAACCTCCCGAGCGCTCTTACAAGGTCCAGATTTCTGTACCAAAAGCGCACCCTAGACTTAAATGCAATATTTTATGTTGTAGGCCTGTAACTTCACAAAATATGTCCGTACAAGGGTCTAATAGACATGAATATAATAATGTTTGAAATACACAAGTATGTAAAAAAAAAATAAAGAAAAAAAGAATAATGTATAAGGTATCATCTGAATGATAAAATGTCTAAAATACTTATTTTGTATGAAAGATTTATGTTTGTATTTATATTTTGTTCATAATTAAATTGTTATTACAATTGGAAATGTGTTTTGTGTTTTTTTTTTACTTTGTTTGTATTAGATACAGTTATCACTGTATCCAGTACAATTCCCTTTGGCACCCTCTTTCCTCTGGTGTGATCAACACATCAGGAGTGAAAGGGTTAGCTGCAAAGGGCACATCTGGGAATCACACTGGGAACAGTTTTCTCCATAGAAAACTGTTCCAGTGTGATTTACTTTTGAATCTCCTGCCCCCCCCCCCCCATGTGACGTCAAGTCACTCGGGTGGGTTCACTCTCCTCCTGCAGCTTGTTCTTCAGATCGGAGCAGCCATAGCAGTGCAGAATGGTAAATCTGCGCTGCCGGGGCTCTGATCTTCGCCGGAAGGCTCCATCTTGTCCAGTGCAGGACTGACAGGACAGGTGGAGCCGGACGAGGTGGGCCGTCAGGAATGGCAGAAGGGTCAATGATGGTGTGCAGTGTCAGCCAGGTACAGTTTTACTGCAGTCCCACACCTAAAGCATTTATTGTGATTACAGATCATTGGCATGCAACCTTTTATGTAAATATAGAGCAGGATAACTTACACAATTGGTGGTTGACTAAAAAATTTTTTGCCCCACTGTATGCCCTTATGTCTCATGGAAACCTACGGTCTTTCTGAAACACTTAAAAGACCTTGAAATGTGCCTCTCTCTTAAGCTAGGAACACACGGCTCGATGTAAGCGTACAATCAATGTTAATAGATGAATATTTACATTGATTGTGCCAAAATCGTGGGACATATACATGGTACGATCGACGATAATTGTTCGATGACGGCCATTACATTGATTGAAAAGTGATCGCACAAGTTGGAAAATAACCGTCGAATTGTACCATGATCAAACTACTTTCGTGAAATTTTTATTTTCATTGTACATTTGTATTTGAGGAAGTGACATTTTACTGTTTTTAGGGCATCAATGGCATTGACGACTTTAGCCAATAATCAATGTTTTTTACATCGATATTGTACTACGATTGTAAATTATACTCTAGCGCACACATTGCAAAATACAATAATCGATGTTTTCAATCTAATCTTACATCGATGGTACGCTTACATCGAGCTGTGTGTTCCTAGCTGTATTCTCCATGCCACAAGTTCCATGATGATAAACTCTCAATGAGGTGCCCATGCACAGGATGACCATTTAATAACATCTACAGTGCATCCAGAAAGTATTCACAGAGCATCCCTTTTTCCACATTTTGTTATTTTATAGTCTTATTCCGAAATGGATTACATTTATTTATTTCCTCAGAATTCTACACACAAATCTATTTAAAAAAAATTATAAATCACATGTACATTAGTAATCAAAGCCATTGCTCAATCCTATGTTGATGCATCTTTGGCAGCAATTACAGCCTCAAGTCTTTGTTAATATGATGCCACAAGCTTGGCACACCTATCCTTGGCCAGTTTTGCCCATTCCTCTTTGCAGCACCTGTCAAGCTTCATCAGGTTGGATGGTAAGCATCAGTGCACAGGCATTTCAAGATCTTTCCAAAGATGTTGAATTGGATTGAAGTCTGGGCTCTGGCTGAGTCACTCAAGAACATTCATAGAGTTCACTTAAAGCCACTGCTTTGATATCTTAGCTATGTGCTAGGGTGGTTGTCCTGCTGAAAGATGAACTGCCGCCCAGAGTTCAAGAGCGCTCTGGAGCAGGTTTTGATTCAAAATTTACATTGCTATATTGTCATCTTTCCCTTTACTCTGATACGTCTTCCAGTTCCTGCCACTGAAAAACATCCCCACAGCATGATGCTGCCAGAGAATTTAGTTTCTCGTGATCTGAGAGTACATTAGGTGCCTTTTGGCCTTGGGGTGCCTTTACGGAGGAGTGGTTTCCACCTGGCCACTCTATTATACAGGTCTGATTGGTGAATTTCTACAGAGATGGTAGTCCTTCTGGAAGTTTCTCCTCTCTCCACAGAGGACCTCTCACAGAGTGACCATCGGTTCTTGGTCACCTCCCTGACTAAGGCCCTCCTCCCCGATCTTCCACTTACGGATTATGGAGGCAACAGTACTCATTGGGACCTTCAAAGCAAAGTTTACTGTAACCTTCCCTATATTTGTGCCTTCAGACAATCCTGTATCAGAAGTCTGCAGACAATTCCTTTGACTTCGTGCTTGGTTTGTGCTCTGACATGAACTGTCAATTGTGGGACCCTATATAGCTAGGTGTGTGCCTTTCCAAATCATGTCCAACAAACTGAATTTACCACAGCTGGGTTCCAATAAGCTGCAGAAACAGCTCGAGGATGATCAGGGGAAACAGGATGCACCTGAGCTAAATTTTGAGCTCCATGGCAAAGGCTGTGAATACTAATGCGCATGTGCTTTATCGATTCAAAGGCGAATGAGGATAAAACTAGATGGGAGAGATGCCGACTGGCAGCTCTTTCATCTCTTTCTGCTCTTCATTGTTTATATTAGCAGACTCCACTGATATAAACAATGCAGTACAAATTAGACTTCTTGGGGTTCTGCCCGAGTTATCTCCAGATGAGTTTGTCGGCTGACTAAATTTGCCCTGAGATAACTGCTCTAAAACTTACCTATCTGCCGAATTCCTGCAATTCACAAATTTTGAGCATCACCGTACCAGCAGGGGGGTAGGCGGCGCCATGTAATGGAGGAGTCGCCTTTTCCCAGCACATCTCTAGCAGTCATGTTCTGGTCCTCCTGGAGGGTGGAAAATCACAGTGGCACTTAATGTGCTCCTTCCCGGGAGAGCGAACATGCATGAGGGGAGCCAAGGGTGGTTTGTGCCTTCGGATCATAAGATGCAGGCACTTATTCCCCCGATTTCTGAAATTTACTTTCTCCCCCATTAGATAAAGGTTGCCAAAGGATGATTATTAACTCATTCAGTAAAGCAGCCTACAAGGACAATGGAAATGTATTGGATTTTTTCTACTATCTTGATCATTTCAGTTTATGAAATGAAAACATATTGTGAAAGAGACTTGAGCAGGTCACATTTTCAGTTTCGTTTCCCCCTTTGACTCTGAGGCGAGAGGGATCGTTACAAGAAAACACATGTAAAACAAGATACACTAAGGTATGGTAAACAGATTCTGAAACATGTCTCATAAACAGTGACAATATTAATGAAAATATAAAAGCTATATATATATATATATATATATTTCCAATCCTTTACTCTAGTATTTGAGAAGATAAACTCAAATACTAGAGTTTATCTTCTCAGGGATATTGGTAGCAGCATGCACTAGGTAAATAACTGGCTACAACAGGAGATTAAAGAAAAAAAATTATTTTCTCTTTATTTTAAGATTTAGTAGAATAAAGCAGGGTGCAGACTTGAAAATATGGGCCAGATCGATGCATGCACGCTCACGGCCATCTATCTGGCCAGTATAATATGCAGCCATATCGGACATGACTGTTAATTAAGGCTGATGTCCGCTGCTTTACATGGAAACCGCGGGTCTCCATGTAAAGCATCGGCTGAGCTGGGCAGAGCAGAGCTGTCTCCCCAGCTCCGCCGATATCTGACAGCAGCGTGATGACGTCATCACGCTCAAATATTGAGCCGTCTGTACCCTTCTTAAGTCTTAACTAGAAAGAAAGGGTCGAATTCCTGGAGACCATGAACTTGCGAAGAAAGTCATCGCATAAAAGAAAATTCTAGAATAGGGTCAAAGGGTACTGTCTAATGTTTCAATAGAAATGAAAATAGGATCCTTCAGATGGAAGGTGGACAGGATAAATCACATGGACAACTCCCTAGATGATGATCTGAAAAAGAATACATCTGTACCCTTAGATCCACGTTCTGAGACCAGAAAGGATTTGTCCCATTGAGAACCTTCTCAACACTTAACAGATATTAAGGATCACTGAATAGTGAGATCACTGGTCTTTAATATTCATGATTGTTAGGTAGGATGATGAGTAAAGCTGGGCATTTTCAGTACTATTTCTGTGGCATCGATCACCAGAATCGATCACTCGATCAATAGATCAATTTGACCCTAAATCGCATGTAAAATCAATCAAGCAGGAATTGGATCTGAATGTAGTCAATCGGTCGGAAATGGCAGAAAGTTAATGGAGACATGGGATCATTCCTATCGATTGACCTATTGGCGTCCAACCCACATTACATCATTTCCGATTAGAGCAGCTGCGAGCTGGAGATTGCACGATCCGTGATTGGTCAATCGTGGGAAGGAAACGACCAGGAATCAAAGGCGTCACATGGTGCAGTGTGCGATCAATTCTGTAAATAAAATCAATTCCAGAATTGCATGCACGATCGTTTAAAAGATAGATCGCTGGGAAATTTAAACGTCTATGCCCAGCTTTAGGCTTAGGCTTCACTTTCTAAAATTACTGCATTGAACGTTCAAAAAAATGCAACAGCATCCAAACGCATGGTGGATTCGTAAATGCATCCATAGGGAATGCACTGGGCATGTCAAAAAAGTAAGGGTGTGTGTTTTTGACCTGCACTTTCTGCATCCAATGAGGGTAGAAAAAACTTTTACAGCCAAACAGGACAGTATTAATGCAAAACATCCCTTAACAATGTGATTCACCAAGGTGACGGGTCGTTTTCCCGTCGACTGCCGAGTCGACATAGCGGGCCTGATGACGTTGAAGTTAGGAAAAAAATTTCCTATAAAAAAGACTTAAGACTGCATTATTCAGCAATTGCAATGGCTAAGTACACATGTGGACATTGGGAAGAAAAATTCCCTGAGTGGTAGATCTAATTACCACAGTCTGATGTGGTCAGGATATTATGGAAGCAGGACATCATCAATAATCATAAGTGCTGCTGCCCATCAATCAATAAGAGTCTATTTCTAAACAATATGATGTCCATCATTCTACAGTAATTGATTGATTGATTGATTGATTATTTATTGATCAGTGAAAAACAAGACAGTTGCCAGTCATTTCAGTAGTGGGCATCCTAGTGAATTCACCAAGATCACAAAGTGAAATACTCCGAAAAATAATACAAGAGAAAAATTGTATATAAAGGAACAAAAAGAAGAGGCTCATACATGGAAATGTATCAAAAAAAAACAACAACTTTGACTGGTAGTGCCAATTATTATTCCAAGATGAGGTCTTAATATCAATAGAATATAATGATCAGCAGAAAATTAAACATTCATTGTCGTACAATGACAAAACATCTTTAAAATTCTTAATCAGAGAACTTTGTACCACTTATCAATAGTTGGTAGACCTCATGCAATATTTTTGAACTGAACTCTTGGTAGTCTATCTGAAAGAACAGATTTGTACATCTTCGCTCAGGACAGTGAAATAATTTTACAGAATTTTGCAGGGAAGGAGTTAAAATGTCTCATTTCCAGTTTCGTTTCTTTGTCTATGAAGTGGGTGTGATCTTTACAAGACACTGAAGATGGTTTTTCGTAGCGCGTTTGTACACTTAACTGAAAAACTCAAGAGGTGCAACAAGGCTGTTAGCAAAACATGGGAACTCGTGTAAGGAAAAACAACGGTAACTTGACTGAAACCGACAATGACGGCCATTTAAAGAGAAAGCAGAAATCGGAATCATCTCCAAGTTTACAAACAATAAATGGGGACTCTTCTTATGCTGTTTGCTCTGATGGTAATGGCAAAGCAGAGAAGAAGACTCGACAACCATACAAGAAAAAGGATTCCTTTTCATCTAGTATTAATGGCACAGATGACTCTATAAGCACTACCAAAGAGTCTCCTAAGAGACGTAGCCGAAAGAATAAAACTGAGGAGACGGTAAGTGGACAAGATGAAACCAACCCAAGTATGAGCACCAAAACTAAGGAAACTACCCCCAAATACCGCAGAAATTCCAAATCTGTGGAGCAAAATGATCTTGGAATATCTGTGGACCAAAACTGCAGTGATGGAAATGGCAGCCCAGAGAATAAAACTAAGGAGAGGGTAAGAGGACAAGATGCAACCAAACCAAGTATGAGCACCAAAACTAAGGAAACTATCCCAAAATACCGCAGAAGTTCAAAATCTGTGGAGCAAAATGGTCTTGGAATATCTGAGGACCAAAGTAACTGCAGCGATGGAAAGGAAAGTCCAACTGAAGCAAATAACCCTAGTAGTAAAAAGGTGTACTGCAAACCGAACAACGGTGCCAGAAGAAGAAATAGCAAAGTAAACGAGGACGAAGACACTGCCAATTCAGACGGTTATAGAGAGATGAGACGCCAAACAAGCAGAGCTAACAGTTTGTCGAACCCCAGCCTTTCCATTTTGAAAGATGCATTAAAAAGTTTGAAACTGAAGATGGACGAGATTAGCAAAGCAGCTGAAAAAGTAAACAAGGTCATAGACACCATTATCAAGTCAGAGCTTACGAAAAGCAGCCCCCTGTTTAAGAGCTTGAAGAAAATGTCTACAGGGAGCTACTATGAAAATGTGAAGGTAAGGCACATACCTCACTGTGTACCATAGTGACTCTGTACTTGTCATTTATAGCCGTGATTAGATATTCAGACTATAAACTTGTTTTGCACAATTACATAATACACTGTTTCCCCGAAAATAAGACACTGTCTTATATTTTTTTTTCCTCAAGAAGACACACTATGGCTTATTTTCAGGGGACGTCATCTTGTCTGGGGGTACAGATATTCAGGGAAAGCAGAGATAGGTCAGCACAGCTGATGTGTAAGGGTCGGCTGATTTACCAGGGATACAGTGAGAATCTGCACAGTGGAGCTGGGATGATCCCTGGGCTCACCAGCAGACTGCTTGCTGCAGCTTTTCCCCTATCCCCTGGTGTTTGTGGGGGGTGAGAGAGGCCACAGACTGTTGCTGGTTGGTGCTGAGGGGAGAGAGACCCACGGTGCTGGTTAAAACGGCAACCACATCTTTACTTCTTCCCCCTGGGGACACACAATACCTAAAGCAGAGCGTCCTGCTCACTTCACCGAGGAGACTTTCACTTTCTAAAGCAGGGAACACACGTACAGATATGGGCCAGATCGATGGCAACTTCACGGCCATTCCTGTTTTCTAGCCGGACCAATCAATTTCGCTCAAAAACAGGGATATCAGACATGACCGTAAAACAAGGTTGTTGTCCATTGCTTTGCATGGAGACCATGGGGTCTCCATGCAAAGCATCAGCTGAGCTGGAGACACAGCAGTGCTGCGCCTCCAGCTCCTCCGATATCGGAACTGCGAACAACTCCAATATCGAGTCGTGTGTTCTCAGGTTAGAGGAAAACTCCTAGACAGATTTCATGTTGCTTGTGTTAGAATAAACTGCTGAGTTTTCTTCTATCCCCGGTTTAAAATGTACAAAATTGTCCTTTCATAGCGACAATACTATAACCGTATGTTTTTGGAGTGCTGTGAGAAGGGGTTCACTATGTTCCGCTGTGTTCTGTACGAAGAATGTATTTCAGGACCACAGTTCCAGATGGGCACAGTGATTTGGAGGGACCCATTTTGGGACTATAGCCTTGCTATGCTTAGGTATAATCAATATTAAACTGCAAGATTTAGTTGAATTTTTAAACCCTTTTGTAACATACCAAGGGGCGTGTAAAGCATCTTTCATTTGTATTATTCTGCATAATCATAAGGTACAGTTGTGACCATTCATTGTTAAAGTATGCTATGCGGGAGGAAGGGAGGGGCAGTGAGGGAGTGTATCTCTGTCCTGGGGATTTCTTAATGAACTGTGGCTTATGATTGTAATGGTACTTCGATGAAAAATTTCTATAAAACTTACTGTAATTTTTCTCCTGACACGCTCCATGTCAGCATACAGTATACAATTGGGTTTGGCTTCACCCCTTTAACCCCATTGTGTATACTGACATGGGACGTCAGGAAAACGGACAGTTCTACCAACACACCGTAATTTTCCTTTCCTGACGTGCTCCATGTCAGCATACACAATGGGGTTAAAGGGACGGAGCTTACCCATTGTATATGCTGACATGGAGCAGCAGTCAGGAAGGGGCCTAACCCAGGGTGGGCAAACGTTTTGACTCATGGGCCACAATGTGTTTAACAGCTTTGAGGTTTTCCAAAGATAAAAAAAGCACGCTCCTTATCCCTAAGATATCTAATCCGAATGAAATTTGACATCATGCTGAACATTACGTTCGAGAGTTACCAAACAATTGAGTTGACAAGAGTTGGTGAGAGTGGCGCTTTCTATACAGTAGCATTTAAAAAAAGGAAACCGGCATCTATGGCGCGATACCTGATGATGAAGGAAAATTCTAGCCAAATATATTTTGGGTGACTTCAGAACTTTGGTTGATGATGTTCTTCAAAAGTCAGGTATGTTGAAATTGTATAAACTATATTTATTGCCTGTGTATACAGAGTGAATATATTGTAATATTAACCCCCCTAGCGCTTCTGATGGCACCATCTCGTCCAGCGCTGTCCTGTCAGTACTGCTCGGATGAGATGGTGCCATCTAGTTGAGGATCAGCCCCGGCAGCGCTACTCCCTGTTCTGTGGTGTCGCAAATCGACAAAAAAAAAATCGACACGACCAGTTACATTTAGTCACACACTTTACAATCTGAAAGCATATATGGCCGAGGGGGTAGCCTAATCGTATCTACAAAACGGTAAAACGTATGACGTTTTATGTAGTAAAGCGCGGGTGGAAAGAGAAGTCAGATAGTGGAGTTTTGTAAGTTAGAAAAATGTATTAAAAGTTATAGAAAGACCCTAGATCGAGCACCTTTCTAGAGAGAAAAAGGTTTTTTGTATAGGATGCCGATGGCCTGCGAGAGACCGAGGAACACAGGACAGGTAGTGGGATGCCTGACTGTGATTCAGACTTTAAAGCGGCTATCACTGCACTGGACACTTTAACTATCAGCAGCGAACTGCTAATAATTAAGCAATCACTGCTAAAAATGTAAAAACAATGTTTTCTTCAGCAGAGGGGATTCTCTGGGCTCCTCCTGCCCACGCTTATTAAGTACGTGCGCGGCTTGTAAAACAATCGGGAGACAGGGACAGTGGGGGAAGAGCCGTTAGTCTCGTGTATTTGGAATGCATGCTTCACATCTGCAGAATTAACGTGATTGTAATTGAGCTTCTCTAGTGTGGTTTATAGGAATACATCCATTGTCAGAATGAGGTGGGCGGAATTCTTCTGTCTGCCAGTAATATATGATTTCTGCGGGGAATGAGGAAGTGGAGTACGTGTTTTTTATTCGGCAGTTTCACGAGATGTTACTGCTGGGTCGTATTGTCATGTAATGTATTTGTTTTTTTTTTTTGGTGTTTTTAGTATATAAGCCTTTTAAGATAAACCATAGGGTCTTTTTCAGCATTTTTTGGGCTGAAAAACTCGGCTTATACTCCAGGTGACTGATAGTTTCCAAAGCTGTAATAGGTCTGTAATAGGTTATGTTTTTCAGAAAGGTCAGTTCCAGCCACCTTGGAGAGAAGACCCTGCAAGTCCTGCAGTACACTTACTATTACTAAGGAAGCAGAAAATATATCAGTGGATTTGGTTTTGCATGGGGGGAAGTGACAATGGCCAGAAGAAGCAATGATGGGAATGAATATCGGCGTTTGGCTGGGCACAAGAAGAAAAACAACAATATAGAAAAGAGCCTGCGTATATGGTAGCCAAACAGGCAACCCAAGGAAGAAAGATACCAAAGGCAAGATGCTGTTGTTTTGTTTTGCTTTTCTGTTCAGTGTTATTGGTGAAAAGATTGGGTTAGGTTAGGTTTTAACTTTCTTGGCAGGGCCCCCCTTTCCGATTAGGAACATTATCGCCCCTCCCTCACAATACCAAACCATAAGAATAAGAGGGCCAGCCATGGAATACATTTAACTCCCCAGTTTGAACACTGGGGAATGGGAAACCTGTAAGCAAGGTTAGTGACAGTAAATATTGTACCAACAGTTACATATTGTACATCCTAGCGTGAGTTTAGACAGAAATATTGCAGCCTTGTGGTTGACTTTTGAGGCATCAAAAAAAATAAAAAACAATATTTTTTCCAAACATTTAATAAACATCATGTTACATCACAATGATGAATAGAGCCATACTTCTCCCTGCTGCGTATTGTATGACTTTCTATGAAAGCTATATAGATTGGACGTGGATCCAGGAAACCTGCGAAACAATGGGCACCCACCTGAATCCTGACATCAGAACACCTACAGACGAGGATGTGATGAACCATGATTGTTGAAATAAATATGGGTTTATTATTGTTTTGTTTTGGTGCGTCAATGTCCTCACTAGGGCTCACCCTGGCGTTGCTTTTGCTCTCAGCTTTTTTTGTATACTGAACCTACGATGAACAGCTTGAATACTTGAAATATTATAGTTTCAACTTTTTGAAAACGATTTATATATGGAATTTTTAAAATTTTCCATTTTAAACATCTTTACCCTGGCAAATATTTCACGCCTATGGATATAAAAAAAAAAAGAAATCCCAACACGAATGATGGATTTTTTATTGGATTGGCTACAAAAGGTCTTCAGGATTGCTTATCAACTTAATATGACTAAAGGTAGGCATACATGGGCCGTTTCCCGCCCGATCGACCACCGTTCGCATTCCCGTCAATAGGGTGCCCCCACCTGGTCAGATCGACCAGGATCCTCCCACATATCCGATCACATGTTGATCCGACACGTCGGTAAATTCCTGGCTGATCCTATTACTTTTTACTAGGTAAAAGTAATGTCCAGCACACAAAGGGTGTGCGCCGATCCTCTGAGCGACCGTCTGTGTGACAACTCCATCACGCTGCAGTCGTCCCTCATCTATCGAGGGAGAACTGGACTGTGTATACCTACCTTAACTACCATTAGCGCTAAGCTTTCAGATTCATCTTCATGTCTTACTAATAATACATAGCATATGTACGCATGGTTTGTAAATGTTGAAAAATAATAATGTAAACAAACTGCTGTTTTCACAAACCGGCATCCATCCTTTCTTGGTAAAGGTCATCATATTTAGAATCAGCTCAGGTGGCTTTTAAGAAGATTCATTGGCTATTGTAATGTATATTAACAATTTAAACAGCAAACATGTAATGTATTGAATGTGATGCCTATCACCTGCTTTGCCCGCAGTTTGAGATATGTTATATTCAAAGAAACACAGCTATAAGCAGACTGAACCCAGTCTTCGAACTGTCATGTCCACTGCTCAACTGAAGTCAGCAGGGTTTTGTTGAGGTGCATCAAACACACCGAAACAGTCAACTGCTAATTCTATCTTGGTAGGTTCTTACAGAAGCCAGTGAGATTGTGGGCATGACACACAGAACTCTCAGTTCATCATGATATGGATATGTTGCAGACCTCCCATCTTAGGTGACAAATTATATCTTTTTACAGATACATGGCGTATTTCCTTTTCAAATATTGAAAAAAAAATATTGAGTCATCACGGAAGCGCAAAAACCTGCTGCGAGACAAAAGGAGTTAAGTGCTGCAGGTTAGTGTTTGAAAACCGTTTTGACTTACAACCCTCGGAACAAATTCTTAAGTCAAGGGTCCACTGTATTGCAATAGGACAATGCAGAATGGCACTCAGGGGTCATATTTTGGGTCCACTGTATTGCAATAGGACAATCCACAATGGCACTCAGGGGTCATATTTCCCACCCAGTGCCTGGAATACCCCTGGGCATTCTTATTTGCCATGTTTATTGTATAAGTAAAGTCGATAGGATTGCTTATAAGGCACCTATACAACATTTTTCATGCAATAACTTTCAGTTTGTATAAAGCCAGTCAAACATTTTTGTATCTCTACCTCCATATTCTCACTATGCAAATGTCCTTCAGGAAGCCGTGCCTTAAACTGATGAAGTATATACTCCAAGAGCTGAAGAAGACTGGAAATCAGAGAAGAATGAATCAATTCTGTTCATACCACGCCAAGACTGCCCTACTACACGCATGCATCAAATACCCCAAAGATGAACAGTGGGCGTTGGATGACCTAGATGTTTGCTTTAACAGATATGTTGCATACTTTCAGGAATGCCTGGCAACAGGTCATCTCTTGAATTTCTTTATACCTTCCCATAACCTATTCAGCTCAGAATTCATTGATAGGGCAAGTTGTGACTACCTTTGGGAAGAGTTAGAAGCACAAAAAAACAAGAACTATCCCATTTTTTCAGCAGACAAGGGCAAATGCTAAAAACTCTCAGATTAAGGGTATGTTCCCACATTGGTGATTCTAATCGCGGCACGGAGCTGCGGGAGATCGCTAGCACCCAGAAATCTCCCATGATTAGACTCGCGGCACGAATATTGCAGGCAGGAGGTGGGGGGCAGGACATCTTGCCCCACCCCATCTGATCGTGCCCATAACTAAAAATTCTTCACAAAAGGTGAGCTGTCTGCATGGCTTTCTAGTTCAAAGTTGACATTTTATCCAATTATCCGATCTGGGGGATCAAAGGGTTTACTATTAGAAGTAAAAAAAAGTATGTTCTTTACTTTGCATATTTATCTCTCTTCTATAGCAGCAGATATAACAAATTACACTAATCTGAATTTTAAATTGATTAGATAATAAAGCTAAACACAATGTAAGAGGAAACTGAACTGTTAAATAAAACCAAATTGTATAATCTTGGATTCTGTGTGTTCAGCAATATTGAACGGAAGAGCAAATACATCAACCAGCTACACACATGTAGCTGGCCCAGCCTAAATTTTTAAGAAACATATTTCATTAAATACGTAACCTGATAAAACATTTATTGGAATTGCTAAAATGTTATGGAAAATATAAAAAACAGCTCCAGAAGTTCTGTTCGTATTATGTAAAGACTGCCTGGTTTCACCAATGTGTAGAACATCCTAGAGATGAAGAATGGAAACTAGAAGATCTTGATGTGTGTTTTAACAGATATGTGCAAACTTTTCAGTCATTTCTTAAAGTTGAATGTCTACCACAGTGTTTTTCAACCTTTATTGGGCAAAGGCACACTTGTTTCATGAAAAAAATCGGAGGGCACCGACGATACGCATAATGGCGGTGCACTTCCGGTCCCCGCCGGAAGTACGTCATCAGCAGGTGCCCCGCTGGAACGCAGATTCCAGCAGAGCAAAAACACTGCCCCTGGTCTGTGGGGACGCGTGTTGCTAAGCAACCGCATCCTCACAGAGCTGATCCATGTATAACACGGATCGGCTGTATAAGTCTTATAGTATAAGACTTATACAGCCGATCCGTGTTATACACGGACCGGCTCTGTGAGCATGCGGTTGCTTAGCCCTCCTTTCTAGCTGCCTCTTATAGTATAAGACTTATACTATAAGAGGCAGCTAGATAGGAGGGCCGAGGGTGGGGTCAAAAACCCACGGCACACCAGGCAACATCCCGCGGCACACTAGTGGTTGAAAAACACTGGTCTACCAAATGTTTTTATACCATCACATAACCTCTTCAATCTGGACAGCATTGATTGCAATTTACTTTATGATCAAATAGATATTCAAATGAAACATGGTTATCCACTGTTTGATTTGTAAATCGGGACTCTGGCTTTTTTAAGGCCAAGCTTTCAACGTTGTCATTATATTACATGAAACAATCAAGAAACATATTTTTGCCTCAAACCTAAAGCTGGCCATACACCATTAGATTTTTTTGTCAGATATCCATTAGATCTACCAACAACTATGTAGTATAGGGTCCTCTGCAACTGAACACAGGTAGACTTGATGGTTTAGAAAGTCCCTCATATTACATGGTTTTGGTAAAACAAAAGGAGATCTAAAGTATATCTGACAGAGAAATCTAAATGTGTATGGGGGGCTTAAGAAATGCTTTTTTTATGGTCAATTTTGATGAAGCTATGTCAAAACGTTGGGCAAAACATCTAAATTCACTGTAAATAAACATATATTTCCTGCTTTATATGCAAAAACTAAGAAGCTATATATGCTCATGATACGGTTCACATGCTTTGCAATTAACTTACAAATCAGCAAAAATGTCACTACCATCTCAAGATAAGGTTACTGTATTTTTTGCACAATAAGATGCACTTTAAGATGCACCCCAAACAAGTTTTCAGGCCTTCGCATTCCCCCTGCACTGAGCACTGAACTTAGCCACAGCAGAGAAGCTATCAAAGCTAAATATGTGAGTTAGCTGAAACTGTCCGCTCACATACACTGGCTTTGCAGGCAAAATTCCATCCATGGAGGTGGGATGTGGATTTTTTCCCAGTGCAGAGAAGCTGCATGCTGACATACGAAGATCTGCGGGGAACAGGAGGCAGGGAAGCTTCTGCCAGCTTACCTGCTTCCTTTACTCCCACTCTGCCGGTTGGAGAACAGAGCTTCAGCTGGCATAGCGGTAGTTCCTTGTATTTTTACCACTGTATAGGGTACATTCTATACAGTCGAGTGTCTTATGGTTAAAAAAATACGGTATATTGATTGTAAAATCTAAAAATTAACAAATGAAATTTTACTTTTTTACTTGCTTTCTATAGATTTGAACATACATATTAAAATATTGTGTTAAATTTGTCAAGTGAAAAACATTTTTGCCAATTCTGAAAGATATCCTGTTATATGACATCTTCCTGTGCTGTCTGTTGAGCTTTATTACTGCCAAATTTCTTATTACAACTCAACAACCCAATTTCCCCTCTCAACAAGGGATCGTTGTCACCCTAAAACTAACGAAGAGAATCACTGCATGTAAAAAAGAAAACAGTTTACAGCACCACATCTAGGAAACTGGAGAGCGCCAGTATATTACTTGTGACCCAGTGGCTAAATAAATATATTACATTTACAATCATCTTTGCAATTTGAACATGGAGCACAGAGATCAGAGCCCCAGCAGCGCAAACTTACCGGTCTGCACTGCTCCAGAGGCTCCGATCTAATGAACAGGCTTCTGCACGGAGGACGATCATAAGGTGATAACTGTATCCAATAAACTTCAAATAAAAAAAAAAAGAAAAAGAACACAAAATACATTTCCAATTAAATTAAAATTTGATCATAAACAAAATATAAATACAAAATTGTTTGTTTCAAACATTATTATATTCAGAATGTCTGTCTACTGGACCCTTTTACAAACATATTTTGGGAAGTAAAAGGCCTACAACATAAAAATATTCCATTAAAATCTATGGTGCGCTTTTGGTACAGAAATCTGGACCTCACAAGAGCGCTATGGAGGTTAATGTTAACAACATAAATTGTCAGATTGTGTTAAGAATTGTTACACTTGTAAACAAAAATATTTTGTTCTGTAACTGCTTAAGCTTTGTGCATCAGACCATGTAACTGCCAATGTCTCTTCTGTGTGTTCTATATCTAAAGACTGTGGTGTCGGGTGAGTGCAGTGTGTAAAGCTACTCACGCGACCAGGTTCTTAAGATGGATGTCCTCTTGTTTTTTTGCCAGGCTGAGCTCACACCCCAATAAAGCGGAGGTCCACGCAAGCTGGTAGGGAGCTTTTATCAGTTTATTTGGAGTATATACATACAGCTCCTACTCCCAAGGGCAGAGAAGGGGTTCAATTGTAGGGATAAACATTACAGTAGTCGCTACCAAGCTGCTGAAACCGGCTGGGTGTCGGTTGGACTTTCTCCAGTGCTGAGGCTGTGGTCATCAAAGGAGAATTGACAGAAGAAGCCCAGAACATTCTAAGGGATGACTATTTATGTCCTTAGACAGGGGCTAGCTTAAGGCCTGTAACTGGGCAGATTAGCTTCGCTACTTTTTGGAAGGAAAGAGAAGAAAGGAAAACACCCAGACATGACTCATGTTTCCAGCTACTTGTAAACAACAG
>CM070035.1:77281404-77294538 GCA_036250615.1 Ptychadena robeensis | reverse complement strand
GGCTCACCCTGGCGTTTGCTGAAACTTTTGCTCTCAGCTTTTTTTGTATACTGAACCTACAATGAACAGCTTGAATACTTGAAATATTATAGTTTCAACTTTTTGATAAATTTTAACTATTTATATATGGAAGGTTTCACATTTTCCAAACATCTTTACACTGGCAAATAGTTCACGCCTACGGATATTTAAGAAAAAAAAAATCCCAACACGAATGATGGGATATTTATTGGATTGGCTACAAAAGGTGATTATCAACTCTAATTTAATATGACTAAAGGTAGGCCGATGAGCCGATTCCTGCCCACTCGCCTTCGCATTCCCATCAATCGGGTGCCCCCACCTGGTCAGATCGACCAGGATCCTCCCACATATCCAATCGCATGTTGATCCGACATGTCGGTTAATTCCTGGCTGATCCTATTACTTTTTACTGGGTAAAAGTAATGTCCGGCACACTAAGGGTGTGCGCCGATCCTCTAAACGGCCGTCTGTGTGACAACTCCATCACGCTGCAGTTGGTCCCTCATCTATCAAGGGAGAACTGGACTGTGTATACCTACCTTTACTACTATTAGCTCTAGGTATTTAGATTCATCTTCATGTCTTAATAATAATACATAGCATATGTACGCATGGCTTGTAAATGTTTAAAAATAATAATGTAAACAAACTGCTGTTTTCCCAAACCGGCATCCATCCATCATCATATTTAGAATCAGCTCAGGTGGTTCATTTGAGAAGATTAATTGGCTATTGTAATGTATATTAACAATTTGAACAGCAAACATGTAATGTATTGAATGTGATGCGTATCACCTGCTTTGCCCGCAGTTTGAGATATGTTATATTCAAAGAAACACAGCTATAAGCAGACTGAACCCAGTCTTCGAACTGTCATGCCCACTGCTCAACTGAAGTCAGCAGGGTTTTGTTGAGGTGCATCAAACACACCGAAACAGTCAACTGCTAATTCTATCTTGGTAGGTTCTTACAGAAGCCAGTGAGATTGTGGGCATGACACACAAACTCTCAGTTCATCATGATATGGATATGTTGCAGACTTCCCATCTTACAATGGTGGCAGAATTTCTTCTTGTTTGTGTAGGTGACAAATTATATCTTTTTACAGATACATGGCGTATTTCCTTTTCAAATATTGAAAAAAGTATATTGAAAAAACACGGGAAAGTAAAAACCTGCTGCAAGAAAAAAGGAGTTATGTGCTGCAGGTTAGTGTTGAAAACTTTTGACTTACAACCAACCATCGGAACAAATTCTTAAGTCAAGGGTCCACTGTTTTGCAATAGGAGAATCCACAATGGCACTCAGGGGTCATATTTCCACCCAGTGCCTGGAATACCCCTGGGCATTCTTATTTGCCATGTTTATTGTATAAGTGAAGTCGATAGGATTGCTTATAAGGCACCTATACAACGTTTTTCATGCAATAACTTTCAGTTTGTATAAAGCCAGTCAAACAAACAGTAGATGGCAGTAACAGTGTAGGGATGAAAGAAATTCTAGCAGAAGTTAGCTTTTACACCCACAGAGCAGAAGGAGTCCGTCTATCCTCCAAGCATGCTAATAGCAGGAGGTTATACTCTGTGTGTGGTTAAGTTTGTTTTTTGCCGCTGTGCATTCCTCGTGTAGGCTGCTGTATACCCAAAGGTTTAAGATGTTCTGTAATTTGACCTCAAAAGAGCAAGAAACTATCTCCGCTACTTTGCAAACATCTTTGTATCTCTACCTTCATATTCTCACTATGCAAATGTCCTTCAGGAAGCCGTGCCTTAAACTGATGAAGTATATACTCCAAGAGCTGAAGAAAACTGGAAATCAGAGAAGAATGAATAAATTTTGTTCATACCACGCCAAGACTGCCCTACTACACGCATGCATCAAATACCCCAAAGATGAACAGTGGGCGTTGGATGACCTAGATGTTTGCTTTAACAGATATGTTGCATACTTTCAGGAATGCCTGGCAACAGGTCGTCTCTTGAATTTCTTTATACCTTCCCATAACCTATTCAGCTCAGAATTCATTGATAGGGCAAGTTGTGACTACCTTTGGGAAGAGTTAGAAACACAAAAAAACAAGAACTATCCCATTTTTTCAGCAGACAAGGGCAAATGATAAAAACTCATATGTTCCCACATTGGTGACTAATCGCGGCGCGGAGCTGTGGGAGATCGCTAGCACCCAGAGATCTCCCGTGATTAGACTCACACCATGGAGATTGCAGGCAGGAGGTGGGGGGCAGGACATCTTGCCCCACCCCATCACAGAGTGAATGGGAGCGGTTTAAATTACATGCAATCTTTTACCGCACCCTTTCAGGTCTATGGCCACCTGCGGCTCCTGATCTGAAACGTGGTTACCCACGTTTCCGATCGCGGGCCGCACCCTGTCCGATGGTGCCCTTTAGTTAAAGTGGGGACAAGCCCATTCAAATAAATAGAGGCAACCAGCCGCGATGAAAATGTGGGAACATTCTCTAACTGGATAGTGGAGAAGCTGAGGAACATTATTAACCCTGCTTTCAATCACTGATAGGGCTCGTTCCCACTAGCTGTGCTGCAGTACTGTACCGCGCTAGCCACGCGTTGTTTTTTTTTTGCATTTTGGCTGGTGCAGCGCATCTTCTATACACTTGTATGGAAGATGCAAGCACAGCGCGAAATGCAGGTTTTTTTCTTTTGCCAGTGCAAACGGCAGCGCACAGTGAAAGACCCCTGACCTAAAAATTCTTCACAAAAGGTGAGCTGTGTGCATACATGGCTTTCCAGTTCAAAGTTGAAATTTTATCCAATTATCCAATCTGGGGGATCAATGGGGTTTCTTTAAAATAAAAAAAAATGTTCGTTACTTTGCATATTTATCTCTCTTCTATAGCAGCAGATATAACACATCAACCATAGATTATAATATGCTATACATGTATAAGACGTTGAATTGATTAGGTAATTAAAGCTAAACACAATGTAAGAGGAAACTGAACTGTTAAATAAAAACCAAATTGTATAATCTTGGATTCTGTGTGTTCAGCAAACACATCAACCAGCTACACACATGTACTTTCAGATGCAGGGCAGTTCATTTTTCTTCTTCTACAACTATACATTTATACCTTTGTTGTATAACTTTTTCTACAACTGCACACAGTATATGGAGGGAGGGTAAAATGTACACACTTGTAACAATGTAAAACTTTTATTGATGGAATATTCTTGTAAAACAGTACAAGATGAAAAATACTGAAAGTAGTTGGTACCATTTTTTTAAACTTTGGAAGAAGTTCTTTATTCACTGAAAATAGAGATGGTTTTCTTAAGCAGAATTCAAAGCACACAGAGAGCCAAATCTATAAGAAAAAAGTGTATATATAAATAAATGTGTTAAATGGTAATATAAGAAAGCAGGTTGCTAGCAGACATAATGTACCTGCACATCCAGCTACAGCAAAAGCGATCAAAATCAAACATGAAATCAATATCAGACATAATGATACATTTTAGTCGATGGTACAAGAATCTGATGATTTTTAAAGGTATTTCGATTTTATAGGCAAATGGATTGTGTTTAAATGGATCACACTGTGTGGTGGTATGCGATCGATTCAGGTTAGACTGACCATCGATATTTAAATAGCACAATGTGATCGAATCTACCCGTGTAAGCTAAGCTTTACATGGCTTGAGTGCCAACTAAGCCTTTAGTGGTACGACTAGGACACTTACCTTCAAAGGAAATGACAATCCACCACAATGCCAGGTTTGGCACATGCCAATACTGCCTTTCCAAAAAATAAGTTATAAAATAAGTCACCTGGAATTAATAAAGCAAACTGAACCTCTCCATTTGATGCTTACTGAATAGATGATTGCCTAAAAAGGAGATTACAGCCCTTTCGGAGGAGGCCATCACGATTCTGGCATCACTGGTGAAATAGCGGCGTCCCTTCATTTACATGGAGGTCTATGGTGACACCTAGCCCCCCCCCCCCGTGAGGCATTCATATAGCTGTATAAAAAAACATTAATTTAATGGGGCGAGGGAGAGTTCCAGAGAGAAGGAGCAGCCCTAGAGAAGTCTTGAAGCCACGCATGTGAGGAGTAAGGATGTCATTAGTAGGTCACTGGAGAAACGCAGGGGGTGGTTAGGGGTGTGTTTATGTTCTGTATGTGGGGAGTAAAGTAGAGGAGTGCGGAGTCTAAGGTGACACCAGGAAAGCGTGCTTGAGGAATGGAGGAGATGATGGTGTTATTTACTGTAATTGAAATGCTGGCGGGAGGCTTGGAAGGTGATGGGGGAACAACAGTTCTAACAATAATGCCACAGCATTCAACTCTGTGTACCAGTAAAATTAGATCAAAACCCAAGTTTAATAATATACATCTGTACTATCCCGGGTCCAACTGTGCTCCTCTTACCCCAGGCAGTTTCTCTGGTCACCAAGTGTGGGCTGGGTTGGCTACACCTGTCTCTAGCATGAAAGTTATACTTTGGTCCCTGAATCTGAACTCCGATCCTATGTCCGAGACTGAACCATAGTCCTGGTTGTGTTCCTGAATCTGCCCATTTAGATATTGGTTCCTGTATCTGGATCTCCAGCAAGCTTTCATTAAACATTGTTTGCAGCTCATTTCCTGCCATTTTTTAGTATATGCTGCCTAACCTGGTCACCTGACAAAACAGGTCCTATACGGGTCCCACACCAACAATTCACCAAAAACAGTTCTATTCAGCTAATGTATTTGTTTTCCATACAACAGTCATATACTGACTTGATCAATCAGATATAGATATATAAAATCCTACATAAGGATCAGCCATCTCTCCATCGTCCTTTGCGGGGAACCAGGTTTCTCTCACTTTCTTTCTTCTTCTTAAAGTGTTCATACCTCTCTGCCATTTCAATCAGCTCTTCCGGAACTTCCTAAAAAATACAGTGAAGTATGGTTAGGGGTTAGTCTCCCTGCACTTGATTTCATTGCAGAGATATTCAATGCCTACTGTAAACATTTTTTACTATGCAACCAACAATATCTTCATGTTTATCTGACATGACATGAATGGTAAAAAAACGTGTGTGGACGTGATTTTTAACTGCGTCCATCCAGTCTCTATGCGCGCAATCTAGGGGAATTGCATTGACTCAAGCCCTAAGAAAGACATGGGTTACATTTTAATTTTTGGAGTGGTAAAGTGAAGACCTTTCAATATCGCTACAAGGTGATAAAATAAATGAATAGAATTGCAACTTTAATACTTTTGCTTTGAGCTTAAAGCTGGCCACACGCGGCTCAATGTAGAAACAGATTAGAGCAACATCGGGCGCTGTGCGCGTTTATGTCACCCGATGTTGCTTGAATCTGTTTCTTCATTTGAGCCATCCACGGTTCCTTCGAGCGGGATCCATTGATCCCACTCGAAGGAACTCCACCAAACAAGTTTCCAACATGTTGGAAAACCTTGGTCAAAATCCATTACTTTGACTTGGGGACAGCGGGTCTCCATCCAATAAAATGGACGGGCCAACAGCTGAGCTGCACACACAGGCTGTGATCAGCTAGCTGCTGTGTGATTGTGAAGGGGGCGGGGCCAGCACATCTTCGTAAGGCTGTGTGCTGACTGGCTGTCTTTCTTCAGCTCGCAGCTGTGTTAAGTGAATCGCTCAACACAACATGGGCTGTGAGCTGGGGAGAACGGGTCTGCATTGAATGGAAATCGATGTGCCCATGTGGTGCACATTGATTTCCGTTCAATTGATCCGATCAATCACAGTGTGGCAACGTGACCCGTGTATGCCTGGCTTTAGTCAACAAAACATGTTTTTTTTAATATCCTGTTAGTCACTGGTCCTATTTAAATGAAGGTGTCTCATGCAATGTATGATATACAGTAAGGGCATGTGTGTTGACATAATTTGAGTTTGTGTGGATGGAATCAGTTTTGATTATTTTCACCATCTACTCCTACCCATTTTCCCTCACAACACAATGCATTATGATAAGCAGCAGTGTCCAACACACATGGGGGATGCAATCTCTCCGTCCATATTAGTTTACTGGGTTTTCCTACACCAGTAACTTTCGGTACAGTAGATCCTCTTGGACAAGGGGTGACACCAATCTCACAGAGGAAATAAAGCCTTGGCAGTTTCCACTTGTCTTGGAAAAATGCTAATGCTGGAAGTTGCTCCATTATTTTTATTTTATTATTTTTGGTTTTTAGTAACGCGGTTAGTTATTTTTGCTCTCACTGCGTCTATTACTGGCAGGTATTATTGCTGCCCCTACAGCTGGCAGTTATCATGATCACTGCCCCCTTATCTTATTTCTGTTGCGGACCCCATAACTGCCTTCAATGCTGGGATATTGCTACTTCCTCTTTAGTTTGTTGCAAAAACATGCAGCAAAACAAAGACTATGCATTTAACATTTTTATCATATTATAAAAACATTGGACCTCGGGGACTATTGGGTCACATGGGATGAAAATGAATACAAAAGTTTTGTATTACAAAGTTATTACAAAATAAAAACAAATAATGAAAAGCATCACAATTTTTTGAATCCAGATTGAAAGAACAAAATAATATACAAAAATTGGAATTTAGGTTTACAGCCTATCAGACAAGAAAAGAGAGGCTTCGCCCATGTCTCCACCAAGGGGTAGGACTTTTATATTGTTATGATATTTCAAAAATTTTATTTCAAAAGGGAGTGACAAATTTTCGATCAGAAGACCGACAGCTTTCAGTCGGAGGGTATGATTTAGAAAGGCACACCCCTGTCTATATAAGGTTATGACAGATGACAATTGACAGTTCATGTTAGAGCACAGACCAAGCATGAAGTCAAAGGAATTGTCTGTAGACCTCTGAGACAGGATTGTTTCCAGGCACAAATCTGGGGAAGGTTACAGAAAACGGTCTGCTGCTTTGAAGGTCCCAGTGAGCACAGTGGCCTCCATCAACCGTAAGTGAAAGAAGTTCAAAACCACCCGGACTCTTCCCAGAGCTGACCAGCCATCTAAACTGAGCTATCAGGGGAGAAGGGGCTTAGTCCAAGAGCCTCAAAGGAAAACGTTCCAGAAGAACAACCATCTCTGCAGTAATCCATCAATCAGGCCTGTATGGTAAAATGGCCAGATGGAAGCCACTCCTTAGTAAAAGGCACATGGCAGCCCACCTGGCTTATGGCAAAAGGAATCTGAAGGAATTCCAGACCATATGAAACTAAATTCTCTGGTCTGATGAGACCAAGATTAATTTCAGGTTGTGAGAAATGTTTGGGAAAAAAACAGGCACCGCTAATTACCAGGCCAATACCATCCCTACAGTGAAGAATAGTGGTGGCGGCAGCATCATGCTGTTGGGGTGTTTTTCAGTGGTAGGAACTAGGAGACTAGTCAGCATTATGTACAGAGACATCCTGGAAGAAAACCTGCTCCAAAGCACTCTTGGGCTCACACTGAGGAGACGGTTCATCTTTCAGCAGAATAACAACCCCAAGCACAGGCCCAAGGAGTGGATTCAGGACAAATCAATGTCCTTGAGTGGCCCAGCCAGAGCCCAGACTTGAATCAGATTGAACATCTCTGGAGAGATTTTAAAATGGTACTAACGCTTTCCATCCAACCTGATGGAGCTTGAGAGGTGCTGCAAAGAGGAATGGGTAAAACTGGTGTGCCAAGCTTGTAGCATCATATTCAAAAAGACGGGTGAATCAACAAAGTACATGTTCATGTGATTTCTCATCGTTTTATTCTTAATACATTTGCCAAAATCTAAAGTAAACTTTTTTTATGTTGTCATTATGGGGTGTTGTGTGTAAAATTCTGAAGAACAAAATAATTTAATCCATTTTAGGATAAAACTGTTACATAACAAAATGTGGAAAGAGTGATGCACTGTCAATACTTTCAGCATATATGAACATGGATAAAAGTAACCAACCATTGAACACCACCAAGGAACTGCTAGAAAAAGGGAATTGAGTTGATTTTTACTCAAACCAAAGCAGAAAAGAATGCAGAATAGACCTGACTTAACATTAAAAAAGATGCTCCATACTCATGACAAATATGATAAACTCTTTCAGCGATTATGGCCGAGAAGGTTCAAGGTGACATTATTAGAGGTAAGCAAATCTACTGATATTGATTGGTAATTGAGCCGATCCACGGAAACACTGCCTTTAAGTGGCACGCACAAATTCTGATCTTGCCAAGTGCCACATGTATGAAGAACAACTACGCTACACACACATTATGAAGGTGCCAATCACATTCAAATTTCCATTGTCACAGCTCCTGGGTCTGGTGAAGACAACATCCTGAAATGTCCTCTGACATAATAAAAGTACATCAGAGTTTTTGTGTTGCAGCACCCAACCCATTGCTGTGGGTGAAGAATGCTGCATGACAATGTTTTACTTCTTCTCCTGTCATTTCATAATACAACATGTCAGTCTTCTTAGAAATCGGTTTCTCAACAAAGACTTCAGCACCACTAATACACACTGTTCTCTTACTTGCTGTGCACGTTCCAATATACTAATCAGTTCTCCAGCCACTTTCCAGTCGTTTCTTGTCACCAGTGTAATCGATTCCCCTGAGCGTCTATAATAACCCAAACATATTTTGCATTTAGTTATGGAAAAAATGTAAAAAACATTGTTTTATGACATAAAGACCTTTATTAAATATCTGCTAACCCAGCTCTTCCAGTACGACCAACTCGGTGCACATATTCTTCAATGTTACGAGGAAAATCGAAGTTTAATACATGGGTAATGTCCTGAACGTCTAGTCCACGGGAAGCTAAATCAGTAGCTACTAATATTCTTACAGTTCCTGAAGAAAAAGAAACATTTTATACAATCATGTTAGAGTGACAGTAACAATTTCACATTACCAAAATATTTCACTTATTCATACATACTGTTTTACTATACAAAAGACAAAACGTTTTTGGACTCTGAGAAAATAATTCAGGCAGTAATCATTTCTCGAAAAACAAATATATTTTCTAATGTGGTGGAGATAAGTGCAGTTAATAGCAAAATGTTCAATTGTATACATAAATAATGCAGTCAAAGTGGCATGTGTTTTTTATGTTTGAGACTGGTTTACATTATATTTAGCATATGAATGTGGTAAAGCACAAGTCATGTTTTCTACTTCTACTGCACTAAACCCATAAGTATTAAGGCCCCCATACACAGGTCGGATTCCGGGCCAATCGATTCCGGGCGCGTGCACGCGAAACGATCGCGCCGGAATCGTGTGCAGCCCACCTTGTCCGATCGATCAGGTCCGATCGTTCAGGGGCCCAGAATCGGATCCGACAGAGAACCAACATGTTGGTCTTTTTGATCCGATTCTGCACACATCAGGGGGAGTTGCCATTTGTGAGGTGGACAATCGGACACAGAATCGTCCCGGAATCCGTTGGACAAGGTGGTATGCAGCGATCGGATTCTCTTAATTGGCCGATCGATCACACCTGCGATTCCCGCCAGAATCGATCGGATAGGTGATCGAGCGGCCATGGAATCCGACTGTGTATGGCTGGCTTTATACAGCAAAGGATTGTAAACCATATAGATCCCAGGTGCCCAACCTGTGGCTTGGGTGTTGTTTGGTGGCCCCCATTGGTCTTCCACTTGCAGACCCCAAACCCAAACGGTTAATGCATAAGGCAAGGGACTGCGGCTCAGCACGCTAATTGACTTTCACATACAGACCCAGATGGCGCCTCTGGTTTCCACTGTACTACTTTGATGATATATATGGGGCATTCCATATATTATCATGTGTAGTGGTCACACGCTCCTACATAACTAAAATTGTCAATGTTGATCATGAAACCCAGGACTACATATGACCACAACACACAGGGGCAGGAGGGAGTGGGTGCTGTCAGGTTTTGACTACCTGCCAGGATCTGGTCCACCACCTGCTGGGATCCGTTGATGGAGGGGGGCCTTTAGTGCGGCCCTTTAGTGATGCAGAGTGTTGCACTTGTGACCCTCCATATAAACTCAGTTACTACACACACCCCCCTTAACATACCACTTTTCCCCATAAAGATTGTCAAAACATGACATACATAATCTGTACATCTTACCCTTCTTGAAATCTTCCAGGGCCTGTTCCCTATCACACTGCTCTCTATTACCATGTAATGACTGAACTGGGATTCCTTGAAGACTGAAGTCACTTGACAAATCATCAGCACTGAAACCACAGAAAACAGGTTCTTTATAAGCTAGTTTTCAAGTTTTACTTGAATATTTAAAGTATGCAACAAAATGCTGTGGACATACTTCAGATTAACAATAAAAAGTTCCATAATGTTCAAAGACACTGTTGTCTAATGGTTAAGACTATAATAGGATATAGCCACAACTCAAGGAATGGCTTTATATATTATGGTCACATGCTTCAAGTTAGCACTTGCGAAGATATGGAGGTCAAAGTTTAGTCTGGGTGCAAAGCTGCCCAGGATTATCCAGTTTAGACAGTATATACTGCATTAATCTCCGCCCTCCAGGTCTCACAGGAAGTGTGATGGATTTTACTGTACATCATTTAAAAAATTGTTCAATGATGGGATATTTTTTTTCATCACTGAAGTAAAAAGTTGGCTTTAGTATAATTTTGAATTATCACTGTATTTCTCTGTCATTTAAGATATACATTAGTTTATGCACAGTGGCCATACTTACATCAGTTTTTTTCCAACAAATATTAACACTTTATCCTCAGGTTTTAATGAGTCAATGAAATGAAGAGTAAACGCTCGTTTCTCTTCTTCTGGAATTACCAAAACTCTCTGCTCTACTGTATTAACAGCCTGCAATATAAAACATGAATGGAGTTTAAACAAACTATACTGTCAGGGCTCTGTCAGCAACAGTATTATAACCTTTAGGAACCATTAAAAAACATTTATTAATGGGAGAAGTTCCAGAGATGGACGTAATTTCACCTCACAGAATTCAAATATAGCGAATAGGCTTTAGGTTGTTCAATCAACAAAACAGAGCAGGAATAATCACACAAAAATATACATTTATTTAGCATATACGGAGATATATACACATATAATAAACGATAATACCGCAAGATATATATGACCAGAAAGTCAGTCAAAAAGGACACCATAAACAGGTTTTAAACTCAAAAAAAAACAAAACACATACATTACATAGATAAAATAGTCATCTGTCAGCAGTTATTAAAAAAATCATACTTGCCTTCCACTTTTTAATTCCTGACGGCAACATGTTTAGTACTGGCGAAGTGAAGCCACTTCCGCCCATACTTCAGAAACACTTCCTTGTAACAATTGCGCTGTAATTTTTACAAAATTGGCACCAGATAGAGCTGCTTTGATTAAACTCACCTGCTGCTTTAAAAAATGTATAGAACATAATAGTTTCATTATCCAACCAATATACTTCCATGGGAGACAAGAATGCTATTTCTATGTGACGAACTGCACTGGGGCGTTCTATTAAGAAAAGTTTCACATATTACAGGCAGTTACTTAGTGCACTTGTGAAGCCACTGAGACAGCAATGTGTCAACAACCTTCTGCACTTCTCCAGAGCAGCACATCTCTCTAAAGAACACCCCCCCCCCCCCAGGAATGCCAGGTTTGCTGTTATGTCAGCCCCCTGCCTGCTATAGTCACAGATTCTGCAGCCAGAACTCCTGCAATGACGAGTGTCTCTCTCTCAACCCCCCTCCCAACCCCCCACCCTACATTTCTAAATTCAAGACAATTTTCTGCTGCCGGATAAAAGGTACCTTACCTCAGCTCTACAGTTATTAGAACTCTCCTGGGGGTCACAAAGGCTTCATTTACATAGGCTGTAAAAAAAATATGATTGCTTTTTGTTTTCCATGCACCCCCCTGTGGCAGAAAGTGCCTATTACCTTTTAAAGCATAGGCGTTTGTACAGGCTGTACAAATTTTACACTGGAATCAATCAATGGGGGAATGAGGGTGCATCTTACGGTCTGAAGGTGCTGTAAATGTCTCATGTGTCCGTGTGGGTTCGTTCAGTTAGCCTCTTGGCCGGCCAGGACTATGTGAGGACGCTCAGTGCCCTCAAAGGAAGGCAAGGAGCCCACCATGGCAAACAAACAGGGCAGTACATACTTACATTTTCATTAAATCACGCATCTGTGGAGTCTTGCTGCCAGACGTAGAGCGGAGAAATGCATGCAGCTTCCCCTTCTTCCCCGATGTGTTTTTTTTCATGTTTTCCTGCTCTTAATACGGGGAGCATCTTATGGTCCGAAAATACGGTCCTTTTTTTTATTATTTATTTATTTATTTTTAGGAGTTTAGGTGCGCTTTAGGTGACTGCTAGTTTGTATTTTTTATATGTGACTGAATTATTGAAGAAAAAAATCAGTAAATTATGAACGTAATGTGTGTGGATTAATCCTGCATATACTAAAATTTTCGAGACATTGTTTAAGCCACTACTAAAGGATTAAACTTACAGCCAAATCAAGTGTTCCAACATACACCATCAATGGATCTTTCAGGTAAGTTCTAGCTAAACGACGAACACCATCTGGCCAGGTAGCACTAAAAATGGCAACAGAAAGAACAAGCAATTTTAAACTATTTGAATTGTAGAAAAGAGACAGACTTTAGCCAATATTTCAAATAAATGGCAAATTCCAGACAAAGATTCACATTTACAAATAAATATAAAACAAACAAAACTACTGGCATAAACACCAAGGCACACACTTAAACATGCAACACTTATAAATAATTACAAAATTACCTTGTCATTACGGTTTGTCTGTCAGGTCGAACATCAATCAATATCTTCATTATCTGTGGTTCAAACCCCATATCCAGCATCCTGTCAGCTTCATCCAAAACCTGTATACACAAACCTTTTTAGAATTTTGTATTAGAAAGTGTATATCACCTTGCATCTATTGAAGCCTCAGAACACGTAGTGGCAGAGGATGACAACCGCCAGGACATCTTCCATAAAACCTGGGACCCTTGGCAAGGCTTTGAATCTACCCAGCACTTTAGGTCTCTCATATCCTCGCTGGGTATGACCCCCCCCCCCCCCCCC
>CM070035.1:77254964-77281304 GCA_036250615.1 Ptychadena robeensis | reverse complement strand
GTTGCTGTCCTAGTATTCACTCTCGTGTTATTGCTTTAGTTTATTTTTTTATAACTGATTTTTCTTTGTTCCTTGTATTTGTAAATTCTAATAAACACATATTAAAACAAAAAGTATATATCTCTTAATAAAAACCATCCCTATAGAAAAAAACACAGATTATTCTGTAAGGTAAAAGAAGGACACAAAACACTAAAAAACGAATCTAGTTACTTAACATCCACTTTGCTCTCAGGGAAAAAGGGTAATTGAGGAAAATCCTATTGTGTTCTACTACTTGTATGTACTCTGATAGAGTATATAAAATCACTTGTCATATATGTAATGTGCAAGCTTCTACAGAACCAGACACCCTTCAACTCTACATTGAACTTATTTAAACGTGATCAGGAAGTTATGCAGTTTTGAAAACGTTAGCCATGCATGATTAAGTCTTATATCCGTAGTTAACTTACCAAATAAGTGATACTTTTTAGAGTAACAAAATTGTTCATTTGTAGATCATTCAGTCTTCCAGGCGTAGCAATCACTATATCCACTCCTTTTGTTACTACATTGATTTGGCTTTTGCGGTCACCACCCCCATAAATGCAAATGCTAAATAAACAAAAAACACAATAGAATCAATGACAAATAATTGGTTTGGTTATTCAATCTCTTTGACTTCAGTGTGAAAGCTCTGAAAACTCCTTTCGCATCCCCATAATAAAATGTATAAAAGACCAGGTTACATCCCTATAGATCTAAAAAACAGAACACTAATGCTCAAATTGCCAATCCTTCCCTACAGCACTAGAGAAATAGATTTACTCTTCCTTGGGTAAAGGGCACAAAGACAAAACAAAGTCTAAATAATGGTGGTGACTATTTAGTCATAATGGTAAGAAGTAGGTGGAAGGCAAGGCGAGTGGGGGCTTTGCGCAGAAAATCCCAGCGGAGAGGAGGCTGTATTGAGCTGAGGAAAAATAAAACGGACAATTGCCAATGTCATACTAGACATATGTAAAGGTTACAAAACAAAGCATGGTGCACTAACTTGCCCCAATTTCCAAAGGCATTGGCATGCTGGTATGTTATTGTTAGAGCAGATGACCCCTGAGAGACGAAATGGGGCATATGGAAAATAACCAATAGGACAGCCACAATGTTGAATGGATGAATAAAACTTCAGGTTATTCTGCCTTCTAGAGGACACAAAAACTGAAGGTTAGCCCAGAATATCCCTTCTGCTTTATTTTACATTTACAAAAAACTAACTAAAATACCCATCTCTAGCCAAAATATGAAAACCAAAAACTTTTAGATAACGAGAAATGGAATTTATCCGATATTCTCCAAAAATGTAAGTACTTTATAACTGAAAGTATTTGAAATTAATAGAACTGCTCAAAATTTACCTCTGATTTAACCTCCCTAGCGTTACGGGCTTTTTGCGCAATTTTTCATGGCACGAAAAGCTGTTACTGGGCAATCACACTGTACTCCGCCAGCTCACTACACACCGCCAGTGTCAATTTACCGATGACGCCAAAGACACGGGGCCTGAAAAATTTGGTGAGCTTGCAGGGATTGCGCCCGATCCCGGCTTCGGGCGTAACGCCCAGGAGGTTAAAACAAAATTATTTGTTTACAGAAATAGTATAAGGGTGCGCCCTAAAAAATTTCCAAAATGGACAATACAGTTTGCAAGTGGGAATGACAGATTCCAACAAACCTATCTCTCAGTATTTAGATTTTAATAGCCAAGCTATATAAGCTAGCAGCTGAGGACCAGGACAGGAGACTTGAATAAAAAAAGATCATGGAAGACATGAGGATCTATAAAATGATGTTGTACACCTACTTTTAATCTAAATGAGAAGTGCATAGCCACTAACATTATTGGAATTCTTTCTGATTTTATCCCATAGTCTAGGTAAGTCACATAGGTGACTATACAAAGATCAGATTAAAATTGTTCTATGGTTCCAACAAGGGATCACTAGAGAAAATGTGTAAACGTGCCCTTGATGCTTGGCTAGATTGGCTCTGGGACTAGTCAAAGTAAAATATATGTAACATTACAGAAGTAAAATATTTACTATATTTAATATAAAATAAAATCTATCATAAACGCAAACCTTTTAAATCCTTTGTATTTATATTTGGAGCACTCAGCTTTAACCTGAAGAGCCAGTTCTCGGGTTGGTGCCAGAACTAGCATGCCAGGTCCTTCTCGTTCATTTCTAGGTCTATTAATACAAGAGTTAGGTGTTAATGCATTAAAGTAAATAAAAACAAACCCAAAACGTCAATTTCCAATATGTTCTTTTTGTTTTCTTTATAACATGTAAAATTAAAGCGGACCTACCACCTAACTGGGCACTTTACACTATGAGAAGCAGCACAGCTGATAATTAGGGCAATCGCTGCTCAAAATCTTTAAAAAAAAAAAAAAAGTTCCTTACAGCAGGAGGGGGTCGATTTTCGGGTTCTCCCCTCCCACTGTGTGATGTACCATGGCCAGGTTGTAAACACTCACCGCAGGGGCATCTGGGATGAAGTCCGTAGTCTTGTGTGAATTGGAATGCAGCTTCACATCTGCAGAATCTTATGTGATGTAATCGAAGCTCCATCTAGTGGCCGTTTTATAGAATAACCGCTCCATAGTGAGAATAAGATATTCATAAAGTGTGGGCGGAACTGCTTCTCTCTCCCCTTAATAAATATGATTTCTCCGGGAATGAGGAAGGCAAGTACGTTGTTTTTTTATATGTAATCTGCTGACAGGTGAGTAGTATGTCAATGTAACGTATGTGTTTTTTTTTATTTGGAGTATAGAACCGCTTTAAGTACAAATCTAATGAGATTTAAAATGAAACCAAAATAGTGGCAGCTGAATTGCAGCCAGCATTTCTCCGCTGTGTGTGCTCTCTATGCTGGAGGTGGGGACATGAAGGTGAGGCTGAAGAGCTTTCCTCTGATCAAAGAAAATAAAGTCTGGCTGCACAGTGATCACTTCATTCTCTCTGCCTCTACGGAGACAGAGCGGAGACAAAGTAGTAACACGCAGTGCCCGGTTTTCTTTTGTGTGTGGCTTTAACTATTTAACGCTTTCCCAGCTGGAGGTGAGGGCATGGAGAAGGAAGTGATTACTGAGAAATCAGCTTTTCTTTGCCCTTATCAGAGTCAAGGAACACTGGTTGCTCCGCGACCACATCCTTCTAACTGCCTCCACCTCCAGAGGGGAGATCATACAGTGTATCCAGAAAGTATTTAACCTTCTTAGTGTTCATGACGAGCAAACTCTGTGTGAAGAACAAACTCTGGATGAGCTGTGCTCCCATGAAAGCTGCATATCCCCGGAAAGCTAAGGTGATGCTGCATCCAGCCGCAGCATTTCCGGGGCTTCACTGAACGCGTCACGGTGACACGGAAGGGGGCGAGGGTGAGCAGTGCCATAGACCTCCATGTTAATGGAGGGGCTTCTGCTCTCCAGACCTCACTGCCAGTGTCATGAATGACACCGGCTGTATGGAGAGGGGAGGGGGGGAAATGGCAGGCAGTGTACCTCGTACACTGCTGCCATTGCCTGTACCACACTGTTAAAAACGGTGCGGTACAGGCAGTGTGCTAGGGAGGTTAAAGTGCATTACATCGTTATGCTTTCCTATTTTGCTCTGTGAAAAGATGTACACTCGAAAAACTTTTCCTTTTGCCTACTGAGGTTCTGATACATGAAGAGGAAACACAATATTCTTTCCTGAAAGTCCAATGTCTCATATGGCTTTAAATGAATCATTCACTTCCTCCTGGGACATCCTATACCTTGGACAAGAGATACTATATTCCTCGCCATTTATACGTTTTTATTTTCAGTTAGACATTAGTAAAACGAATCAACATGTTACATTTTAAATAATAAACATATACTGCATTCTGCTGAGAAATGAGGCAACAATTTTCTCAATAAATGTCTCCTCTGCTGCAGGGGTTACAGAAAGGCTGCCTGGGTACAAAACCATGTTGCATTCAAATATGTTATATAAATATTATTATAAAACTCCCATTCTCAGGATCACCACATCTGACCATTAATTGGTTGGGCTAAGCCATCATCAAATGACTGGGGAGAGAGATTGCATGGTCAGGTATTTCCCCATTTGATCTATGACGCAAAGGTGTTGTGCCTCCCTGGTTTGAAACTCTTTGGAAAGAATTAGCTCTGTATGGTTTTTATAAAAGAAAACAAACCCATCACACCTTCACTTGACGTTTCGTTATGGACAACTGCCTCCCTTTAGTTACGATTTACCAGTTTTACAAGGTTAGATGGACATTCAGCAAACCGACACTTCTAGTCTTTCAACTAAATACAGAAAAAGTTCGACCACTCCATAGCACAAGAAAAATAAAACTTACACTGGTTGAAGATCTAGATGAATAAACCCAGGTAGTAAGTATGCCAGTGTTTTTCCAGTACCAGTTTGTGCAATACCAATGAGATCTAATCCTTGAAGAATTATTGGCCATGCCTGTGACTAAAAACAAATGTTTAGCAATAAGCATTTTTTTTTGTAAAATACAATCACATAAGTAGAAATAACCAGAAGCACTTGTAAAGTGTACCACTATCTTGTCATCTTCCACCAACATTATAGCAATGTAATACCCTCCCTCGCAGCATGCCCAAACTCAGTTCAGGCAACTATCTGTATGCCTGAGCTGGATTCTGGCAATGAGGTTTAGGCGCCATCTTGTAGTCATCTGGCAAATTTTTCTAGAAATGGATGAAAATGCCACTGGAAATCTGCTCTAACACATGTATTATTGCATAAACTAAGTCCCTAGTTTTATCCAGGAGAAAAAGAGGGCTGTTTTGGAATGTGCTTGGTAAACCTCCTGGGCGCCTTTTCCCAGCACAACCCCAGCGTCTCACTGGACCTCCATCGGGCAAAAAAAGCACGCCGCGTGCATAACGCCCAGGAGGTTAACCAAGCACGCCAACACGGCTCTCTTTTTCTTCTGGAAAAAAACAGGGATACTGCTTTAGTGGGGCTAATGGAGATGGATGTTGTGACAGTTGGCCATTCTAATTAATCTGATCCCAGACCTGCAAGATATTTTTTGTAATGGGCGACAACATATCTGAAAACTTTCTCACATCTTTCGGTTACCAGGGGGCTAATGCCAGGTCTCAATTCTCTTAAGAACAATCCCTTAATAATATAAATGTCTGTGAGCCCCAGCCTGCCTTGCACCTTTGACTTTGTCAGCATGTAACAGGCTAGTCTTGGTGACCTCTTTCTCCAAACAAATGAAATAAATAATTATCTTATTAAAAACGTTTTATTGACATTACTCAGATAACAACAGAATGAATAAACAGATTACACAAAGTATTGACATTATGACCATGTATCTGGATACTGATTGTATCCACACATATACAAACAGAAAAACCATCAAGCAAGAGTACGAAATAAAGATAATAAATAATGATCTTAGTTGCACAAAAAAGGTCTTTGATAATCTTATCGGCAGCATTTGCATATGTTAACCTTCTGAGCGTCTAGCCCGAGTTAACTCGGGCTGAGTTTCATGCATCATGAAACTCAGCCCCAGTTCACTAGAGCTACGCTCTAGGTCTCGCTGGCTTTCTGCGGCGGTCGGGAGAATCGGCATGTATGCCGATGCTTCCGAGTCCGCCCCCGATCGCGTCACCGGTGTCGCGAAGGGGGCGGGGGTAGGCGGCGCCATAGACCTCCGTCCAACTTGAGGGGCGTCGCTTTCTTACAGCATAAGTCCGGCGTCTCCAGTGACGCCGGGCTTATGTTTACATCCTCCAGCTGAGCAGGAAATCTGAATCAGAATATGCTCCGCCGCGATATGCACTATCTTGCATATCAATAAATATTATAAACTTCCTTGTGATTATGCAGCGTCATTTGCATGTGCACATGTGTTCTGCACTAAGGGTGTATTCTGCACATTGCCTACCATAAGAAAACCGAAATGGCCACTACTGTAAAACTAGGCATACATGGGATGATTATTTTTCGATTGACCTCAAGACTAGACTAAAGATTACTGTATGAGAGTAAAGTACTGATTTTACCCGCCAGATTTCATGTCAGTAGAAGTACAACCCTAATTTTTTTCCAGGTTAGTATACCCAGAGACTACCTGCAATCCAAATTCAATCCTTCAGTCATATTCCAAAAGAGCATTTCTCTTGTCAGACTGTGCTGCCCTTATGGTTATGTTTCTTGGATTTAAATCCCCAGATCTATGACATCCTAGAGTTTAAACTGTTATTGTGTTAATAATGTACCACTGAGAATGCATATTTTCCCAATTTCCCACCCCTAGCTGCAATCTTTCTTCATATTAATGCTTTCCTGTGGTTATTCCATGGTAATGAACTGTATACACCAACATACAACATGCAAAAAACTGGTTGTGTTCTAGGGGGAGAAACCACTCCAATATCTTCTTTTGCCACAAGATGCCCTCGATGTACCTTTCACATTTTCACTTTGTCACAGCTCTAGCTTTCTTGCTAACAGATAGGACATGAGACAGATTGTGCAGGGCCGTGTAAATGGCTCTAGTTTGAGGACCCCTGGTTTAAAACTTTAATATAAATGTTTCTTACATATTTCTAGTTAATTCCCTCAGTCATTACCTGGACATTTTTGTTAAATAGCAGTTTGGCCAATAGAACTTAGTTTGCATTTTTTGCTTTTAAATTTACTTTATTAGTATTTGTCTTTGGTTTTGATTTACCACCTTTACTGGACTGTACTTGCGACTACTCTTTTTTTTCAATGCAAATGATGTTGCTGGTTTTAACTGTATAATAAAAATACAGTTATGGTTAATACCTGAATTGGAGTAGGCCGTTCAAAACCAGCATCTCGCAATGCTGTCATAACATCTGGAAAAGGATGAAATGCTTCTTGAAAGGTGCGAACAGGGTTTGGGAACGGTCTTCTATCACCATCTTTCAAGTCTTTACAAATAATGTTATTGTTTTCCTTCCTATAAAAAAAATGACAAGCAACTTATTGTATGTATAATCCCCTCTGAACAATAATATATATTATATATAATATGCCAAAAAAATTAAAAACCATGCACACAAAATATAAAAGACTGTTCAAAAGTCTTAGTTCATGTGTATTGAACTCCAGGTGCAAACATATATGCAGCTCTGTAATAACTACATTTTTATGCAACTAATAAAATGAATTGAACTTGTTGCAATCCCCTATTAACCTTCTTAGCGTTCATGACGAGTCCATCTCGTCCAGAGTTTGTGTGAAGAACAAACTCTGGATGAGCTGTGCTCCCATGAAAGCTGCATATCCCCGGAAAGCTACGGCGATGCTGCTTTCAGCCGCTTTTCCGGGGTTCTGCGGCTTCACTGATCGCGTCGCGGTGACGCGGAAGGGGACGAGGGTGAGCAGTGCCATAGACCTCCATGTTAATGGAGGGGCTTCTGCTTTCCAGCCCTCCCAGCTGGTGTCATGAATGACACTGGCTGTATGGAGAGGGGAGGGGGGAAATGGCAGGCAGTGTACCTCGTACACTGCTGCCATTGCCTGTACCACACTGTTAAAAACGGTGCGGTAAAGGCAGTGCGCTAGGGAGGTTAAAAAACATTGACCAACCAAGAGTGGATGAAAAAGGGGTAGAAATGTGAACCAGGTAGACAGGCTGCATGCTCAAATGTCAATAAAAACCCATACTTCTACATGCAGAACAAGCAGGGAAATGACTACATCAGTCTGATGCAGCTTCTCTAATGGTCCAGATAAAATAAACATTCCTTAATGTACTGTAAAATCTCTTGATCAAAAGTTCAGTGAGAAACAAAAGAATGAAACACCTTTGGGGTTATGCACAAATCCAAAGCAATCCAATTGAGTGAAACAGATTATAAAGACAAAGCTACACCAGTTAGCCTGAATTAGAATAAAGAAAGATGTATCCTTATGGAAAACCTGAAGTTTACTTCAAATCCCATTATTCTTTGATGCAAAAACTCATGCTGGATTCTCTGTACCTCATACAAGGTAGCATGAGCCCCACCTCATTTGAGTTTTTGAACAAAGCATGAAAAATACATAAAAAATGCGTGCATTGTGAACAGTAACATAGTAGACATGCCTAATTCTGCCTACCTCCAGTTTTCCACCTCTTCTTCAGACATTGATGATACATTTGGCGATTCCTTATAGAAAGCCTTTTCAATTGGAGGCAAATCTAAAAATACATAATAAAAATTCAGATTATACAGTGCAATTGTACATACAATAAAGGTCCATAAATATATTGTATATATTAATCCCAAATATTTTTGTTCTTACCATGATTTTTAAAGTCTTAGGGCTTGTTTCCATTGTACGCCGGGACCCGTACGCTAAGCGTATACGCTAGCAGGGGTCCCGACGTATCTCCGACGTATCTCACAGACCTTTGCCTGCCGGCGGACGGTCTGTCTTCATTGCGCTGAGCTCATCCGCCGGTGTCAGGCTGAACGTAGTCGAGTACGTTCAGCCTTTACACCGGCAGATGTGTAAACAGACCATCCGCCGGCAGGCAAAGGTCTGTGAGATACGTCGGGACCCCTGCTAGCGTATACGCTTAGCGTACGGGTCCCAGCGTACAATGGAAACAAGCCCTTAGGGAGCTTGCGCAGCAGGAAGCATGGCAGGGGCATGATTTCCCACGGTCAGAGGGATCCATACTAGCTGCACTACTGTTTGGCCAAACGGCATGTCCAGTGGCAATGTGGATGTGCTCAGCACAGTACAGACTTGCCTCCTTGCTCTGGTGAAAGGATCTCTTCTGAAAAAATGGCATCTCCAGCAAACAGTACAGTCCATGGGCCCTGCTGCCTCACCACAGGGCAGGACATATTCAATTAGAATTTCTTGCAGTCCAATAAGCTGCAGGAGATTCACAAGCCAATTGTTTACCACTCCATGAGTGCCATGTGACACAATGTGATAGGGCAATATGCCCTGACTCTGAATTTTCCCTGGCATGCCTCCTGCTTTATCTATTATTTTTTTTTATCTTTACTTAATGCTGCAATAATGGGAACAAAAAAAAAACATCTGAGAAATTGCTTGACACAGTAGTGCCGATCTTAAGACTATGTTTCCATTTCGTCAGGAGGTCCGGATGTAGCAGATAGACTTACTTGCTCTGCAGAGGATCTGTCTTCAATGCGCCGAGCCGCTCTACCAATGTAAGGCTGAACGTAGTCTAGTACGTTCAGCCTCTGCACCGGCAGATGTGTAAACAGACCATCCACCGAGCAGGCAATATCTGTGTGATACGTCAGGATCCTGACGTATAATGCAAACAACCCCTTAGTCTGCAGGGTGCATGTGAGCAGAGCTCCCAGCTAATATACACACAGCAGTGGTGGAGGAACTTATACTGGTGTGTATGTCAGCTAGCAGCTTGAGCACGGCTGTAATACAAACACCAGAGACAGAAGGAAGATACACCCACAGGATCCTTCCTCTGCCGTTCCTCCAGTTTAAGCGGACAGCCCACATACACAAGCACGGCCAGGGACCAAGGGACAGCCTCTGACCATTTCTCAGATTCCTTTAACTTTCACTCTGTGGGAGCATGGCCAGTTCACAAGTAATGTTCGGGGATCAGCCAACTAAAGGGATCATGTGCTTCTCCTAAAGCTCTCTAGAAAAACTTAGAAGAATCCAGCATGATGTAATTTTTTGGACTTGACTACAAAACATAAGAGTGAAATATTACAAGTTACATACTGCACAAAAGAGGAAAATATTCATGACCATTTGCAATTATGGGACTTAAGAACAGTAAATACAGCATGTGTGTACACGATAAACTGATGAAAACATTATCATTTCTGTTTTGTTCTATAAGAACCATGGTTAGCTGAATAAAACAAAAGAATCTCATTAAGCTGAAATAGGACCATGGGGAGTTCATTTAAGTGTTTCTTTAAGATGTTTCTTGCATTAAATAAAAACGATTTTTAATAAATAAAGCAATCCTGGATAATGTCTGTAGCTCCTTTGATGGGAATGCCATGTGAAACATTTGCATCTTCATCTATTTTCACAGAATTTTCAATATTCATTTTACTTACCAGCCCACTTCATTGCTTCATATTTTGCTTTATTTTCTCTAAGCATTGTCCAATTTATTAAAGGTCTTTCTTCAGTTGCTGATCCCAAAGTATTGGACGAAGAACTATCCCGGCATCCAAACCCTGATGAAAAATTAAAATGAGCCAAACTGTCAATAAGGCCAATTTAGGCTGTAATCACTTTAATATTTTTGCACCGTACCTGCTAACAAGGGGAAAACAGATTGAATCAGCTTTTAGAAGCAGTTGAGGGTCTAAATGCCCCCATACACCTTCCAATCTTACCATACATTTTCTGTACAATCAAATTTTTTTCTACCAAAACCATGTAATACGAAGACCTTTCTAAACATTCCAATCACTGTGTATTCTATCAGGGGGACCCGGCACTACATAGTTTTTTATGGTAGATCTAAAGGAAATTGTATGGAATGATCTAAAAAGTGTATGTGGGGCTTAACAACATGCAGGAAGATCTCATCTTTAACCCCCCTAGAGAAGTGATGGCGAACCTTTTAGAGACCAAGTGTCCAAACAGTAACCCGATGATTTATCTTAAAGTGCCCACTTGGCAATTTAACCTGAATTACACACATACAAATCCTCAGGGTTATAACTCGGGAGTTCAGCTGCCCTTCGCAGGGGATCAGTGCAGTTACATGCTTCCTGTATCCTAGGCTGCTGATGACAGCACAAAAGGCAAAGAACTAACTTGCTGTGTAAAGAAACTACAACTGCAAGCATTACATTCTGCCAGTTGCTTAACCTTCCTAGCGCACTGCCCATACCGCTGTTTTTAACAGCATGGTATGGGCAATCGCGGCAGTGTACACAGTTCACTGCCTGCAATTCCCCCCCTCCCCCCGCCTCTCTCCACACAGCCGGCATCATTAACGATGTCAGCTGTGTGGGCTGGAAAGCCTGCGTTCCTCCATTAGCATGGAGGTCTATGGCGCCGCCCACCCCCCGCCCCCTTCCACGTCACCGTGACGCGATCGGTGGCGCAAACCCGGAAATGCTGCGGCTGGAAAGAGAATCGCCGTAGCTTTCCGGGGATATGCGGCTTTGATGGGAGCCCAGCTCATCCAGAGTTTGTTCTTCACACAAACTCTGGACGAGATGGGCTCGTCACAACCGCTAGGAAGGTTAAAGCAGTTTTACACTCAAAATAAAAAAACAGACATACATTAACACAGACACAATACTCACCTGTCAGCAGTTCAGATGCTGGGAAACTGCTACAGAAAAAAAAACCCACACTAAACTGTCTTCACTTGCTTGCAGATGGCATGCTAGCGTCTTGGCTCCTGGCATCTGCACACTTCCGCCCACACTGACCCCCCCCCCCCCTCTCCACCTCCTGTGTCTTCTGATCGGAGCTGCAGAGACTCGTAGAGCGGGGGGTTTGTGAAGAGGGGGAATCGTCTGCTGACGATTTCCTGCCAGGGAGAGATCACTTCGGCTGCCTAGGCGAGTTGTAAGGCAGTGGGAGGGGGAGCACTCCTGACAAGCTTCTCTCCAGCTGTCAGAAGATTTGTTTACTACAATCAAGGATCTCAGCATTATCGGCTTAGCTGCAGCTGATAATGCTGACTGACCTCCCAGGTGGTAGATCTGCTTTAAAAAACTACACTACCCAGCATGCCCTGCTACCTTTTCTAGCTGTTGTAGAACTGGAACTTCTAACCTGTGAGAATTCTTCTGCCTTCTGTTATCATTCTGTCTTGTACTCACTCACACCACATACACACACCTTTTTCTTGGCTTACTGCTTGTCCCTCCCCAGGCTTCCGATTGGCTGGTAGTGCTAGAGGAGTGTTTGGAGTGCTGTGTGCAATCGGAAGAGAGGGGGGGGGGGGAAACTGACAGCATTGAGAGCCAATGGGCTTAAGTTCTTTCCTCCATCAGCCGTGCTATAGGTTTGTCATCACTGCCCTAGTGGTAAGCCTAGTATAGTACTCGTTATCCTCCCCTGTAGACATCGCACATGGAGGTCTATGGCGCTGTCCCCCAGCCTCTTTAGCGTCATTGGAGGGAGGGTTCTGGGATCGATTCAGAATCACTGCGGGCTCACCGTGAATACTTTCCGTGAGCCCAGTTCGGCCTGGAGTCTTCTCAACCGCAAGGTAGGTTAATAAGGGTCATGTTTTGGCAGTAAAAATAGAAATAAACCAGAGCAGGTTTTAAAAGACATGTTTCAGCAAGTTCTGGCCTTGAGCTTTTCAAATCTATTTTAAAAGCATGCAATTCATGAAAATAAATGCACATCATTAAAATCTAAACTATTTTTTTCTTACCCTTGAAGCAGTTCTCCGCATTTTTCATTAGCTATAGGACAGTATGAGGTTTTACCAATATTACACGTGAAAGCCCTGATGACACCACATGGCAAGCTTACCTCTTTCTCCTTTTTCAGATTTCTCTACTATCATGTCGATCAATGCCTTGGCTTTATGTTGTTGCTCGCTGCTTCCAAATATCTTTACCTCACTGTCATAATCTTCTTTTATTATCTAAAAGTATAAATTATACATATTACAGGACAATAACATCTGGTTTTATAAAGGAATGATGCCTTCAGACTGGATTTGTGGCTTAATGTTATCAAGTACTGAAATGTCTTTACTCCTTTCAAATACTTCCAACTTAAGTCCCTCAAAGCAGACCTAAACCAACAAAAGCAACTTTTTACTATGTGTCTGCTGGGACAGGGATGTAAAGGTGGCTATACACAGTTCAATCTTCTTGTATGATCATTCCTTTTTACTACCACATAATGAGATAGATTCAAAACCAATAAATCCTTTGCTTGCATGCTCCATTATACAATCGGATACAAACTGTTCCAAAAACCTGGAAAACCCATCAGATACTCTTACAATTGCCAAAAATCTATGAACTCGGTCACTGCTCGATCTATATTATATTTGATTGCCATCATTTTAGGTCAAGACTAAGGTAAAAAGGTGTTAATTCTGAAATGATCACTTTAAACTATCGTTTTCAAATCTGTTGAACTGTGTAAAGCCACTTTGCTGTGATTCCTCGCCCTCTACACATTGGCAGCATCATTGATGACAATCAAAACAGCGCCAGAAGTGATTGTTGGGCCCACAGCAATGCAGAAATGCCGCAAGCTGCCGAGCATAGGCGAATGTGTGCCCGATCCCAGCTCGGGTACTTTGTTTTGTAAACAAACTCTGCCCTAACAGAATTCAGGCAAACGACCAAGGATGTTAATAGATTGGCGGTGACTGAACTGTAAATCTGCTTTTCACTTTATTAGGGCAAGAACGTTGTGTAGCCCCTAAGCCTACAACTACTAGCAACCCCACTGGCTTTTGGGAATGATTGTCAATAGAGAATCTCCAGATCTCTGCAGGTAAACCCATCAAGAGGTGTTATGCAGGTAGGAGAAAACACATGAATGTGGGTGTATGTGTCTCTACAAGTGATGCACCTTCTTAAGGGCACTGCATGATGACACAGAGCAATAGACCTCTATGAAAGACCTATAGAAAAAGAAGTCACAGAATGAAGCCAAAAGAGCATTGTAGAGATTTGACTGTCTGCACATTGCCACTGCACTACCCCAGAATTATAAGAATTAGGGCCCCTGCACACGTTGCATCCCATACTGCGTTGCGTACAGCGTGTGCTCTTTAACCTCCTGGGCGCTATGCCAGAAGCCAGTTCAGGTGCAGGTTGATCGTGAATCAAACGTCTGTTCTCTGTGTGTCTGCAGCTGCTCTACAGAGCTGCAGACACACTGAGCCTTTCCGGCCCCCGTGTCTTCGGCGTCATCTGTGCCCAGAGGGTTAACGCCCTCCTGCACGCATTTTTGATTCGCTGAAGTCATATTACAGCCTATAAGAATTGCAACGGGAAATGCAGATGTGTAATGTACAAAACGCATGCAGTAACGCATACGTCAAAAGAAATGCATGCCAAAAAACGCATGCCAAATATAGTTTGAAGGACTAATCTTCTCATGTGTTATGCTGCATAAAACTAGTTACCTTTATTTTTGCACCAGATGTTTCTTCTAGTTCTTTTATTTTAGATCCTCCACGACCTGCAGAGGGTATAAATTCAGAGATGTGCTATAGTCTCAGGATTGCACCTTATCTGCACCAAGCCTGTAAATCCCCCAACACACCTTACAATCTTACCATACAATTTGTGCATCAACTTTTGTTCTACCAAAACCATGTAATATGAGGACTTTTCTAAGGTTTCCAAACACTATGTATTCAATCAGGGAGGACCCGGCTCTACATAGTTGTAGGTAGATCTAAAGGAAATTGTATGGCATGATCTAAAAGGTGTATGGGGGGCTTAAGAATTACAATACTGAAGATGCCATTTGCTGACAAGTTTTTAACCTCCCTGGCATTATGGCAGTTTTGCACATTTTTCCGTACGGGAGGTCAGTGTACTCTGGGCCTGATTCCACCCTTTACACAACGGTGATGTGGGCCAGGAAAAGCTGCGCCGCCTCCATAATTACCGATGATGGAGAAGGTGGATTTAATTTAAATCGAACTGATTTAAAACACGGTTGAAATCAGTAAGGCTTGATTTAAATCATAGTTTTCTACATAAAGACTTATTCTTGCTGGTATAACTTTAATATGCAAGTAGATGAAGAATTTTAGAACAAATTTTCATATTAGTTGTGTATCCCCAGTTTAGGTTTATCATTCACATTTGGACAATTTTTCTGTTGTACTTAGGAAGGAGAAAAATAATCATTACCTTAATAACAACAATTTAAATAGATTTATTCAACTGAATGCCCCTCCCTGCTCACACTAAGGCTATGTTTCCATTGTACGTCGGGACCCCCTCTGCTAAGCGTATTGCTTGGCGGGGATCCCGACGTAGCACATAGACCTTACCTGCTCGGCCGATGCTGTGTTTATCGCATCGGCGGAACGGCTCAGCGCAGTAATGACACAGCATCCGCCGAGCAGGTAAGTGTGCTCTGTCAGGACCTCCCGCCAAGCAATACGCTTAGCAGAGGGGGTCCCGACGTATAATAGAAACATAGTAGGTCTGGACGATATGGCAAGAATTTTTATCACAATATATTTCTTAATTTTGGTTGATACAATATAATTCCGATATCGATATGGACAATATTAAAAAGCCTTAGGAAAAAACTGCAGAGGACACACACAATGCATGCAGTGTTCTCCCCAGAGCAGATTGGCCGGGCGGCCCGCCCGGGAGATTTTGGTCCCCGCCCGGCACACAAGTCCTCCGCGGCGAGCAGCCTGACAGGCGGCGCCTCCCATTCTTCAGGAGCGCGCCACAGCCACTGAAAGACTCCGGCCCGCGGCACACTACCGGAGCCGCGGGCCGGAGTCTTTCAGTGGCTGCGGCGCGCTCCTGAAGAATGGGGAGGCGCCGCCTGTCAGAGGACTTGTGTGCTGCCGCTGGCCGGCAGCCTATCAGAGAGGCCACCGGACCGGTGCAGGCGGCGCGATGGCGTCATCGCGCCGCCCGGCTGAAAAAAAATTCTGGGGAGAACACTGGCATGTCTAAAAAAAGAATTTGCAAAGTCTATCATACCTCCAGGCTCCTCCTATTAAAATTGTGAGGCTGATCTCCATGTGCTGGGAGGATATGAGCAGCGACACAAAGGAGGCTGATCTTGACAGATCCCCTGCTCCCCAACCTCCCTGGAGTGATCTCTCGGGGAAGGGGGTGGGGACCCTTCGAGATAAGCCTCCCCTGTGACACTGCTCATACCCTCCCAGCACATGGAGATCAGCCTCCCAGTGTCACAGTGTATTCGGCTATGGACAGGGGACACAGAGGGGGGAGGCTGATCTCACTGTCAGTCACACTGGGAGGGGGGGGGGGCTCACACATACAGGGATATCTGTTGGTGGGAGGCAAGTACACTGACCCTCCTGGAGCTATAGCGCTGCCCAAACTGTAGCGCTGCTGCCACTGAGGCAGTGTAGACTCCCACTGAGGCAGCTAGTGTGTCATCCTGTACTCCTTCCAGCCTGGAGTCGGGTTTCACCATGGGCTGACAGGAGTAGAAGGCAGCTAGCGATAGGCTGTGTGAGAGCCGATCTTCTGTCTTCTGATTTATGTCTGATTTTTTCTAGTGTGTTGCAGCCTCACCCCCTTTTTGTGTCAGCTGCCAGCAACCCCCAGCACAGCTTGGTTGCAGCAGCGCTATGGTATGGGCAGTGCTATAGCACCAGGGGGGTCAGTGCACTCCCCTCAACTGATATCCCTGTATGTGAGAGCCCCCTGTGTCACTGAGAAATCATTCTATGTCAGGATAGGCCTCCCCCTCTGTGTCCCCTGTCCATAGCAGAATGAACGTCAGTGACACTGGGAGGCTGATCTTGATGGGTCCCCTGTTCTATGGAAATGTGCCTCCCTATGCAAAGCTGCAGAAAAGCATAGAGGAGTAACTAGATCACATCTCCATGAAGAGGCATGGGGTGGCAGCGTGATCTCTCTCAGGGAAAGGTGGGCATGGCAGACGGAGTGCTCGTGCAGGGAGATGATCTCCCTAGGACCAACCCTGACTGAATGTTATTCAGTGACAAATGAAACAATTTGTAAACACATGCTTTCCAAAGCTCATCGGAGCTCGTCTGTCGGTGTATGGCAGGCATTAGTTTCACTTTCTTCTTGTGCATATCTATTCCACTCCAAACAATCAGAACAATTTCTATTCACTGAACTTCTTGAAACTCAGCACTGAAGGGTGATTCTGTATTCATAGGTTTGTAGAACAATAGGATTAAGGTCTTTTTCTTAACTCTCTTTTTTTCTCTGTTCATGTTAGAACATTTTTGCTGTGAAGAAGAGGCATGTGATCTCTGCTGAGTCAAATTCAGTTTGGAGAACCTTGGTAAACCAAGCATCTGTGCTAATATCTTGTAGGCAGAGAAACTGCCCAATAATCTTACCAAAACCTCTGGAAGGGCATGACATTGTGAATAGATTCCTGTAATTTATTTACCCCCAAAAATGTAACACAAACAGCCTTAATCTACAAAATTAAAAATACTAATCTTTATTTTATAGTGGAATAACCTTTGGATGGTGAAAGGAAAAATTAAATAAAAAAACATCTGATTTAAATACAAAAAATATGGATTTTATCCAGCCTGGTACGAACTAAGGCTTGGAGGCCAAATCCGTAACATTTAGCTTTCTTTTGCGGCCCTTTGTCACCTTGTTCAAAAGACGTTTCGACTCCCTTCCGCTCATTCCCTGCAATGACCATACATAATGCCTAGGTTTTTAAACCTCGCCATGAGGATGATGCAGTGTCGTGATCATGTGATGAGGCTGTGGGCACATCCTCATTGAGACAGCAGGCAGCCTCCAGGAATTATCTACACTCATTGACATGAATGAGCATTTTTTAAAATTAGTACAGGAAATGTTAAAAGATACCAATGCATCCCCTCCATCATGAGTGAGGCGTCCTGTTACATCTTTGAACCCCCCCCCCCCCCCCCCCCCCCCCCCCCCCCCCCCCCCCCATCCTGCACACAGTGTGTGCCCAAAAACAGGGGCTTGCAGGAGCTCTGTTTGGGCACACATAGTACACACTGCAGTAAAATAACTGCAGTGACATCTGGTGGCCATTCTCTATAGTGCATCAAAAAAGATACTTAGAACAACAAGACCTACCCCCACTTGAAAATAAACCCAAGTAAATGTTTTCACCTAAAATTAATAAAAAGTCAGTGTCTTATTTTCGAGAAAACAAGCTGGACAGTACAAATGGCAATGCTGACTTTTGTAAAAGTCAAAAGCAATGTAAAAGAAAGAAAAAGCTGGAAGAGCTTCGCAGCTTCGAAATGTGTGAAGACTGGTGAAAAAACAAACATTAAATACAACCCAGTCATGTGACCTGTCAGTCACATGACCTGGAATCTCCTGCCACTACAGGGGCTAGTAATGGGAATTGCGGCTCTTTGCAAAGATTCGGCTCTTTTGGATCGGCTCCCTTTAAAGAGCCGACTCTTTTGGCTCCCAAAAGGCTCTTTGTATAAACGAAATATTTATCACTTAAATATTTATATTTTGGGCTATTTAGCTACCCTGAAATATTCTGCTACCCTTACAACTGTGCATGTGCCAATAGCCCTAGTTTTGGGGCTTTTCAGGGTTAATCTTCCAAATTTGGGGGGGTGCTGCTTAATAGTAGGCTACGTTTTGTGGATCGGGGGTTAAAACCTTGACACCCGCAACTAAGAAGATTAAACCTGAAAAGCCCCAAAACTAGGGATATCTGCACATGCGCAGTTGTAAGGATAGCGGAATATCTCAGAACAGGGGCAGTCTCTTACTGCTGCTGGCACGCCCCCAGGTCCATGCAGCATAGAGTTCTTTCCAGTCCCCCGCCTCCCTAGGAAGCCACACCCCCGTCCAGCCATTAAAGCACGGCTCTGCTGGACAGGCATCGGCTCCTGACGTAAGCGGCGAAGCATTGGCTCTTAGAGCCGGCTCGTTCGCTAACGCCCCATCGCTAGGGGCTCTTCTCACAGTCTGCATTTTAGGCATGGACTGTAAAGTGAAGAACTACACTAACACCTTCACAACAAGCAGGAAATGACTTATGATAAGTCAGAATATTTTTTTACAATTCCTGCTTGCCCCTGTGTTTGTTGTTCATAAGGCAAGAGAGGAATGACTGTCAACATGCACAGATGAAGAAGACACGTGATTCATTCACTCCTGCATGTCACATGTACTAAGGGGCATACACATCAAGCTGGCCCATACCACCACACCTGTCACACAAGGGTTTTGTCAGCAGGAACCTTTCACACTATACATTTCCAGAGAGAAACCTTACAAATCTGGGCCTGGTTACTCACCGATCACCTGGCCGATCACAGAGCTGTCCAGACGGAAACACATGGCTTCCCCCCGGGGGCCCGGTCCGGTGTCACTGTTTCGGAATTCCCGGCTCCATGTGGTACCTCTGCCCTGGTCAGCTGCTCTATCCCAGCGACGACCTCTACCCTCATCCCTGGACCATTGCCCTCTACCTTCACCTCTGGGCCATTGCCCTCTACCCTCATCCCTGGACCATTGCCCTCTACCTTCACCTCTGGGCCATTGCCCTCTACCTTCATCCCTGGACCATTGCCCTCTACCTTCATCCCTTCGCCATTGGCCTCTAGGTTCAACCTCGTCCCTCCGCCATTGGCCTCTACTTTCACCCTCGTCCCTTTGCCTGCTCCCGAACTCCGACCCTCCTTCTCCAACCCGACTGTCATAGCGCTGCCGTGGCTCCCAATACTGTCTCACAGGTGGCCCGCTGGCCTCTTCAGCTTCCTCCTCCCAGTCAGACATTTCTCACACGCAACTCCAGCGAGGTACGCGGTGCCTCTGACGTCACGTCATTGGCGCTAAACCCGATTCTACGGCTGGCCAATGGTTGGTGAGTGGGAGGGGCTTCTTGTGATGTGCGCGGCTCTTCCTGCCTGAGCGGCACTGAGCGTAGCGTAGTATGTGCGGAGGGAGGGTGTGAGGAAAGGTGGCACATGGCTGGTGTATGACGCTGAAGTACTAGACCAGCCTGTAAGTCATCTTGCAGTGAGGCTGGAGCCATGTTGGTACTTATGAGAGTATTTATGTACCACGAATTCAGCACACTGGTGCCAGCAGCTTGGTACTCATTATAGGGCACGTGACCAAAGACCCACAGGCTATGCATGCGTTTCTCTATATTCAGCATATGAACAGTATGAGTGTTAAGTTCTACATATATAATGACATTAACAAGTGTATGTAACATTTCCTAAGTAAAGCTATAAAATACATTTTATTACCATGAATTTGGAACATCAAATAAATGTATCTTAACACAAAGCCTTTTAAGTTAGGGCTCCACTATGTGCCTCAGCGCAACAAACACAAGCCCCCCATCTTCACTCCATTAGGGCCATGTTATCAACCGCGCTACACAATGCATCTGATAATGGATTTAAATGAATTAGCTGACGTATAACTTATGTGCTTGGGCATGTTGATCATATGTTATTATGACACGTCCATTGATTATCTACCCTCAAACCTCCGTTGTATTATTAATACAACGGAGGCTTGAGGGTAGATAATAATCAAGACGTGACGAAGGCTCAGACCAACAAATCGGGGGTCTGAGAGGCCCCAGCCACATTGCTGTTAATGTATGACTTCTGCACTGCGTTCAATGCAGGATTTTAACGCATAGTGCAGTCAAAGCCTTACTTTAATGAGCAGAGTATGAGATGGTAAAAATGCCTATAATGTTTTGTTAGGGTCATTTCACACTACAGCGCATACACCATTCGAGAACATGTTTGTTGCAGGTAAATAAACCCTGCATTACCACATCATGCAGGTTGTGCTGCGGTACAAAAATCTCTCCAGTGAGTACACGAATAGGTAAAACAAAAGTGACTAGCTGATTTGTGAGTTTAATTTAAAGCCCCTGAGCATAGTAAAATGCTAAAACATTTTGGAGATGTAAAGTGAAGATGTATTGGTTTAAAAGTCCAAGAGCCTGCAAGGGCTGCCCAGGATAGGAGTCCTAAGTCCTCATAGCTAGGACAGGATATTTAAAAAAAAACAAAATATGTTGAAAAAAAAGTATTAATATAGAAGCTTTTGATACAGGAGCTTAAACATTCTACTGCAGGCAAACTATAGCCGCTAGGAACAATCCAAACAATTATCCTCTTGGTGTTATCTTATTATTATTGCAGGGAATGAGGGTAGTCTTGACTCCAAGGTGACAAATTAAAACACTAAAGGGCCTTTTTTTGTCCCCTGTCCATAGCAGCATAAAAAACGTCTAAACTTCTTGAGTCACAGTTTCAACTTGACTATTAACTTAATTAAGTTTATTCAAAATGTATTCAAAAATTAATTACGTTAATTCATTTATTCAAAAACCTACATGTGTTAGAACAACACCTTTTCAATGTTTCCTCAACCCTTTGCTACATCTCCAGCAATGTTGGTGACGATACCATGTTTAGGGGCTCTGTAATTAAACACCTACAATATTGATAGTGGGTCTTCTCACTTGGCACTTTAAACTAGATAGTATACTAGCCAAAGAAAGGTATTTGGTATTTGGCTGGAGGCAAATACTGATCTACAACAGCCAATGAAAAGAAAAATGGAGTTGGACTGGAAAAGATCTACAATGAAAAAAATTTAATTCAAATGTTTACTCTGAGTTGGCACAATGGTGGAGAAGTGCTCTACAATTTTTGTTCCAGTTTCCTGGGTGGTAATGTTAGGCTGAGTCTACACTTAAAAGCAGACGGGTGTTTTGGACACATCATGGTGACTAGTGATGGCCGAACTGGATGTTCGCCCTCCTTCTCGCTGGCGAGCAGTACCGGTGTTCGACCAGCCCTGTTCACCGGTGAGAAGGAGCTCTCTATTCTTCCTCCAGCGGGATCAGGAGTGAATCTGTTCACTAGAAGACCGGGCATGAAGCCGGTTGTCTAGTGAGCAGCCGGCTCGTAAACCTGGAAGTGATGTCAGTGTCGTCACATCCGGCTATTGTAACCTGGAACTATGCATTCTAAGTACCGGATGTGACGTCACATCCGGTGTTCCAGGCGGACGGCGGACTTCTTTAATACTGCGATCCGCCCTTTGCGGACGGATCTGGCCGATGTACAGCCATCACTAATGGTGACATGTCCATTGTGCCTTCCCGTGGATTGCCCGCTATTGAGATGTTGTTTGTGGCAGTTTACAGTGTACCATTCATCACGCCCTATTATTGTTAATAAACAAACCCGAAAACACATTATTTATCAATGGTCACATTTTCTCGTTTGGTGCAATGTTCCCCCATGGGGGTAATGACACTCCAGCATGGACTGGCATGTTATTTCCTATAAGGGAAAGTTGGGGACATCTGTATTGCATCATTTTCGCCAGCCTAACTGCAGTACCATTTCCATGCAGAAAAAATTTCTCTAGAGACTCAGGAAGGTTTTTAGCAGTGCCTGCTCCTGGCAGCGCTGCTTCTACTCTGCAGTAGAGATGGTTGAATTTTTCGACTTGCTAACTTTGTAAGCTGTTTCCAAATCATCACCAAAATTGCAGGAGATGTAGAGAAGGGTTGTGGAAACATTTGAAAAAAAAAGGTTTTGGTCTAGCACTAGTTTTTGCATAAATTAAGTTAAAAAATAAAGTTGAGATGCCAATTTTCCAAATTTTTACTTGACTTTGAACTTAATTTATGCAAAAACTATTTGTGTTAGAGACATACTTTTTTGTTGTATCCCCAACCTTTCTCTACATCTCCTGCAAGTTTGATGATGATACCATGTTCAGGGGCTTTGCAATTAACTCGAAATTGTCTAAATGGTAGAATTTTGGAAAAATTCAACCATCTCTACTCTGCAGTGTGCTGTGATTGTGACGTCATCAAAAGGGTTCAGAGACGTGTGAGAATCGGGTCGATATAAAGAATTATTTGACTGCAAGGGTTCACTTTAACCATAACAACATATTTCCATATATTGCAAAAAATTTGCCCAAATGTGGATACAGTACAAGGACACAATACGTTCTATGACTTGTAATCTGCATGGACGAATGTGCCTAGCTACATCTATCATGGAGCAGGGAAATCATTAGTAAACCAAAAAGAAGTGGCGTTCTGTCCTCACCCTGCCTCCTCGTGGAGGAAATACAGGGTCCAACTTGGATATTTGCATCCAAACCTTGGTGTGGGCTGTTTTCCCAGTGGGGATTTTACCATCTCGCCCCTAAAATGTCTAGGATGTCCTGTCTACCTGTGTTCTGTATCCTGTTACACCGGCATGTCAATGATTAATGAACTAATGAGGTCCCAAAGCAACTAGTATATAATGTATAACTTTACAAAATATCTTTACAGTCATGATAAAGTCCCTCAAGAAGTTCGGTTTCCAACGAAACATGTCGGACAAACACAGACTGACCAATTGTATCTGCAGATCTGTAAACCATCATGATTTTTATATGTTGATGTAAACATTTTTTTTTTAATGTAGCACCCAAAAGGGTTAATGGTCGATTTTCGTGACGCTCAATAAAGACCATTTTATATATAATTTGAATCCACTTGCTTACTTTCTATATTGGGCCAAAAAAATATATTTGGGTCTCCTTACAGACAAGATACGATATTACTAGGATGTGAATCAATGGCAAAGGACGTGATCCATTATTTCCAGTTAAAACATTTGCAGTTTATCACCTTGTAAGTTGATGTTTGAGGAAGGAAGTTGATGTAATTCATAATCAGCCTCTTATTATCGCCTCTATCCCAGTACAACTTGTACTGCTGCATCACAACTGACTTTGCTATATCACCAAATGTGCCATTTTTTCTTAAATTTTGTAATGTATTCTTTATTTGTACTGAAAAACGTATTAATTTAGTGGAAATTGGGTCTTAGGTCCCATTAGGGCTTATTTTTTCCAATTGAAACAAAGTAGGTTTGGCCCTTCCTATACACATACCCTGGTAATAACACTCATTAGGATTACATTTGAGAAATATTTCTATATATGTTTCTGTATAAACATTTATAATTATACTTTGTTGCACATGGGTTTTATGATATACCTCCATTAATAGACAAATATTAATATCACACAGTATTGTACATTCATAGACAATGTGATTCACCACTAGACCCAGTAGGCAATAAGATGTTAATTTCATTAGAATCTCCTAACAATAGCCAGAAGAAACCTATTTATCTACAGGCCAGGATGGCACCACATTTACTATGCCAAACTGCAGGGGGCAAGGTATTGCTGGTCTCAACTCTACTTCAAAGGGTCTATGCAAATTAGTATAAACATCAAACCAGACATGATTGAGCCAGCGATCAGGTATAGAGGTGACCAAGCTCATCAATATTGATATTAGTGGGCTGAGTTATGGGTGTCCAACTTAACATAAGCCTTCCAATGAGCAACCAGTTGACACCCTAAAGCTAGCCATACACAGTCGGATTCCATGGCCGATCGATCACCTATCCGATCGATTCCGGCGATCTCAGCGGGAATCGGAGGTCCGATCGAACGGCCAATTAAGTGTGTCCGATCGCTACATACCACCTTGTCCCACGGATTCCTGGACGATTCCGTGTCCGATCGCTTACTTCCCAAATGGCAACTCCCCCTGATGTGTGCTGAATCAGATCAGAAAGACCAACATGTTGGTTCTATGTCCGATCCGATTCTGGGCCCCTGAACGATCGGACGTGATCGATCGGACAAGGTGGGCTGCACGCGATTCCGGCACGATCGTTTCGCATGCACGCGCCTGGAATCGATCATCCCGGAATCCGATGGGAATCGGACCCGTGTATGGGGGCCTTAAGAGTCAAGGAAAACGCCCCCTTGATCCTCCTTAGAAATTATGGATAAATAAAATGTATAAGGTCAGTCGCAGCAGGCCGTCCTAGGAGGAAGAATGCTGTCCAACCCATTAGCTACAGGTACTATAATGTGACTATAGTCCTATTGTTTTATATGATATTGTATTGTCCTGTTATGATGTTACTTGTTATATGTTTTAGTTAGTTTATAAACATTATTACTGTGAAATTGCTTCTGTGCTCTGTCTCTTAAAGCGAACCTACCACCAGGAATCTATGTTTTCATGAATGGCACTAGAAGTGCCAATAATAGGGAGGAATGCAGTGAAAAAACCCCAAAACTTACCTGTAATGAGCAATTTAAGAAGATAATTTGGCAGCTCTTCTCACTTCCTGGTTTATTGTAGGCAGTAATAGGCAGCACATCACAGGAAGCAGTGATCTGCTTTGAAAATTCTCATAGAAGATCACTGAACGCCCCCCAGTGGCCACCCGTGATATTGCACGCCCAGTTTCATGTGTTGCCTTCAGCGAACTAGGAAGTGAGGGGAGCTTGTTAAATTGCTCAATACAGGAACGTTTTTGAGTTTTTTTTACTGCATTTCTCCCTATTATTGGCACTTTTAGTGCCATTCATAAAAACATAGATTTCTGCTGGTAGGTCCACTTTAATCAAACTGTTGTGATATGAGCCATCTCTAGTTGCATGATACCCTTATTTACGGGTGGAATATATTGATATGTCTATATAAATATTCATATCAAAATATCTCTATTAATATATATAAAATAGATTATTATTCATTTTCAAACCCGCAACATACTTGTTCTAAGTTTTGTGTAATAATGAATTGACCTACAAGCACTTCATCTGATATATATGTAAAGATGATTAACAAGGCAATTTTTTTCTGATTGGCAATTGCATAGCAGATATTTCACAACAGAAAAATACCAAGAGGATCGAGTGAGCAAATGAAAACATATCCCCACTTTATTTCCAATTTTAAGGAAAAATATCCAATATATTCTTTTATATATGATTCATAGAATTTCCCAGTTATGTGCACAAAATTTTATTAAATAAATTAAACCTAGTAAATTTCAAGCTCTTAAGCGTTTCATTTAAGGCAAATACAGTTTACCAAGTTAGGTGTGAATAAATTATAAATCATTTGTTTAAGGGTACCTGTTGAGTTCATGAAGGTAAGAAGCACAGTAACAGAAACTTTTTTTTTTCTCTTTAAAATAAAACAGTTTTTTATATTTTAGAATCTCCTACCAAAATGCATAACTATAAGATATGGCAATATACAATGAAATAAAGGCACGTGAAACATTTCCTTTAAAATTAAAATGAAAGATAAAAAAAATATGTATAGATGTACACATTATACAATACTTTTTAATGTACAGAGTTGTTATTTGGCTAAAAAGATGCGGACATTCAAAATAAGTTATTTCTAGTACAAGCTGAGATGTTGAGGTACCCTAGATCATGTCACAAAGGTATTAGTAAACAAGCTTTATTAAGATCAAACTGATGTATTTAAATAAAAATTTGGAACAGCGTATGAAATGGCAAAGAGCAAGCTTTTGTGCTTCAGACACCTTTTGGAACCGATCATCCAATTCTTTGTTCACATAAGATAAACAGGAGAACACAACAATTTGATTGTAAGACAGGGATGTTATTTAAGAACGGAAGGAGTTAAAGCGCACCTAAACCTACCAGACAAACTTTTTCACCTAGCTAGCCAACCCCTGACAAATGGGGGCAATAAAAAAAAATCATTACCTGTGTGGAGATATGTG
>CM070035.1:77238075-77253641 GCA_036250615.1 Ptychadena robeensis | reverse complement strand
AAAAAAAAAACGTTACTTATGTTTCACACGAGGAGGGCTTAGATTTTCTGTACCATCCCTAGATTTGCTAATGCTTTGAGATGAAACTGCTATTCCAGTCCTCAAAGAGTCAGATAATAAAGTGGTTTCAACAGTAGGCTCAGAGGCAGCATCGTAAGTCTCAGTCTCCAGCTCCTCATCTGCAATAAAAAGCTTTGACTCCCGCCACTGCGGATAAAGTTCCTGGCTGCCTCTTGAGACGCTCGAGTCACTGCATGAAAGCTGGGCATTCAGTTCTTCCGTTGACTGAATCAGATTTTGTACAGATATTGATTTCCCAAAATCCTTATGTGTAAAGGGAGCTGAAGACAGTACTCCATTATTTGCATCCAGGCTTTTCCTCCTTACAAAATTTTTAGTTAAACCAGGTGGTGCAGACTGTACCTTTTCCTTTGAGGCAACAAGGCAGGAGGTGACATCACAAACATCTTCTTTTGTGGTCATAGGAATTATATGAATTGGTTCCGGTCTGCTAATATGTTTCAAGGAGGGTGCAGCTGGTATCTGTAATGTTGTTGGTGCTGTTGGCTTGGGGGCCTGACTTATTTGGTTTGATATACTGTTTGTTACCATAGTTACAGGTCCATCACTTACATTTGCTGACACCTGTGTTGCTTGGCTTTGCATTGCTGGACTGAATCCATAGTAAGCAGGTGCACTAAATTCATTTGGTGTGAGTACAAACTGCAACCCCCGAGGGATGTTGGCACTAGCTGATCTTGTTATGAACCCACTGTTCTGTGCAGAACTGGACAAATCTTTGCTGTCTATTGGACTTTGATAATCTGAAGTTTGTTCACATTCAAATAGCGGCATCTGAAATGATGCCAATGTCAGTGCTGAGGCAGATCCTTTCTTTAAGACCTGTTGGTAGATATCAAGTAGGCTGTCCAATTTTGACTCGATGGATTGCACCTGCAGATGGAACAGTAAACATCTGTAGCATTTATACGGTCTCAACAAAATAAACAAATACATGAAGAAAACATGTACTGCAATTCAACAGGACTGCATATATTTCTTCAGCATATATTTCTTCAACCTTGCATGTATGTATTAGAGCAGTGATGACATCATGAAGTGTCACATCCTGTATTTGGAATGCAAAAGCATCATTTGGCAGTGTCACTTCCGCGTTCCAAATACCAGAAGTGGCACTCTGCGACATCACTTCTCGCATGATCAGGTAAGTGTAATGTCCTCTCCCCTATATTTTTCCACCCCACTTGTGCAAATGACATGCAGGGTGGGAAGTTTGGAGGGAGTGTTAAGGTCCCCACACACGTAACGAGCAGGGACCAACAGATGAGTGTGGGAGAAGCAACATGATGACGTCCCATCACGCTGCTACTCCATCGTCACAGTATCGGGGAACCCTTTGTGTTGCCAGCCATAGTTTGGACTGGGACACTGGGTCCCCATTCAAACTAATGCCATCAGCCAGAGATTACAGCACATGTCCGTTCTTGGTGCGCCCGCAATCCGTGGTGGATTTGGCTGCCGACCCATGGTCGTGAGCGTGCACCCACATCGTTCAGTGGCAAAATCGGGCCGGCTCTGAAATGGGCGACCTCTGCCTGATGATAATAGTTAGTTCACCCTCAAGTGGTCTCGGCTAAGGTTAGAACCTACTGTATTTAGAGGGATTCGTGGCTATCTAACATATTTTTAGACAAGACTCCTCACCCAGTCATCCCAGCATAAACAACTGCCTAAACAACATAGTAGCTGTAAACGCAAAGTTCCAAGAAAAAATTTTGACACATTTTTTTACATTATTTTAACTCTGTCAGCCACGGAATATCAACATAGGAGTACTAAATTTTGAATTAATATTATTGAAAATTTCTTGGATATTTGAGGCTAAAGAAAACCCCAGTGCGACCAAAAAAAGATATGTTTTCTGTTTATGTATAGCGTACTTCGATAAGATCGTAAGCTTGCAGATCGTTCTGAAATGCACAAGCATTAATTAAAAAAATTTCAAACTGGTCACATTTGTGATAATAATATTAAAATGTGAATCATTTTCCAATATGTTCCACACACTATAAACACTTAAGTTTGAGAGTGTTTGGATACTTATTTTTTTTTTTTTAAAAACACACGTGTTCTTACATGCTAATCTTTTTTTCTTCCTAAACTCTACCACTACATGTTTCCCTTTCCCTTCTTATTTCGATAATGCTGTATTTAGCATGAAATATAAATTAGGAAAAATAAAAGGTTGCACAGTTTTGAAGATAGACTGTGGCAATATTTGCAGGAACCCAAGTGCAATTGCTGCTTAATACTATGTTTCCAGAAGTTATAATATTGTAAATGCTCAGTTTTAGGTCATTAAAATCAAATAATGTAACTCAAAGCCATTCAAGTTTTCATAGTAGCAAACGCAGGAAATTTTGTTTAGTCATGTTTATTGGTATATTATAAAACTATATTAAGTCTTTTTTCATAATACGGAAAATGTGGTTTTCAATGAGGAAAAATGATATGACTTAGCCACCCACGCCCAAGTATTAAAAAGACATGTGCAGTAAGTGCAGCACAGACCAGTGCCGTTTCTAGCTTTCGGGGGCCCCTATGCAACATTTTGAATGCAACAGGGAGGGAGGTGCTACTGGGGAAGCTGCCAATGGAGGGACGTAAGGTGTAGGAGAAAAAGAAAAGGACAAGCCTGTACACGGCCCGCTTCCTCCATCCTCTTCTTCTTCTGCTTCCCCTCCATCACAATACCCCCCTGTTGGTGAGGGTGGGCGCCAGATATGCGTGCAAGGCAGGGCAAGCATATTCGGCATAGTGGGGGAAATTACCCTGGCATGGACCATTGCTCACTGGGTTTTGCATCCACAAGAGAGGAATAAGAGTAAATGAATGCACTCGCCAAGATTAGCAGCACTGCCTGTGCTAGGAACACCATTGTATAGCAGTATAAGAAATCCATATTATTTTACTGCTGTCAATGTTACATGAACATTGAGAAGGCTTACACTAAAGACCCCTATCTATGAATAGCTATGTGGCTACTTAGATGAACTTTCCTTTTCCATTAATGGCATCCTGTATATCATCCCATATATAAAAGAAAACTGACATCAATGACCAATAAGTAATTCCAGAAGTCATCAATATTATTCTAAATTGTTTAATCAGTACAGTTTCTCTTGGAATTCTAGTAAGTATACTGTGAAAATGTTACCTGCTTCTCAACTTTAACCACTCGGCCCAACATACTGAGGTCATCTGCAGTCTCAATTTCAGAGACATTTTTGTCCCGACTTTTTTTATCCGTTGTTATTTGACCTTTTCCAAGAATTTGGTCAACCCTGCGAGTGGCAAGGAAAAAGGGTTTAATGAGAAAAAGATTTTAAATAGGTTGACTTCACTTTCTTTTTTTCTATTTCTTTTTACCTTAATATATTTTTAAGCATTCAGAAAAATAGTGACACTTAGAACAGCAAATACAACATATTCAAACAAGAAGAACTGTGTAAGAAGGTAAAATTATTAAAATTGTTTATTTATAGACAATGCCATAATATAACATCACTGTACATTAATATGGGGTTAAAAGACAGACTAACATACAAACGAGTACTCTGCTCAAATTGACCTTCCAATTTAAAATGTATAATGTAATGGACAAAGCATTCCTGAACAACAAAGAAGAATTAAACCAAATGAGAAATGCCAAATGAGACGCACTGGACCTCTTTACGCACCCATGGTTTTTGGGAGGGATTTAAGTCAAATATTTTATAGGATCATTCAGGGCTGAAACGTTACCAAGTGTTTCTCCTCTGCTCTGTGTTTCTCCCTGATCTCTGCCCCTTCCTCCTCCTATGTGAGTGTATTCACTTTGCTTTTGTGTATATTGGTAGTATATTGGTAGTAGGAAGGAGGCTGAGACACACAGAGCAGAGAAACATGAGGCCGCTAACTGTATGCAACACACACACACATATATATATATATATATATATATATATATATATATATATAAAAAACATGTACCGCTGACAGCCCAGACAGAGTCTGTTCTCTGCATTCACTCTTTAACATAAAACAGAACCCCCCCTATATCTTGGGAGTTAAAGGGGGTGTGTTATATATCTATCTATATTAAAATGCAGCACCATAGGAGAAGAGAAAAGGAGAACAAAAAAAAAAGAGAGATAAAGGAAAAGAGGCTGCGCAGAAAACAATGAAACAATAGGTGTCCCAGAATTTCCAGAGTTTGAGACAGCTGAAAAGGTCCAACAAACGAGGAGAGGAGAAATTCTAAAATAGAATATAATCATTAACACACCAATGTAATATGGACCTAAAGGCAATCAAGTCATGAAAGATAATCCACCTGAGCCATATATGTAAAAAGAGGTCGATATGATCATTATCTGCAGTAAGATTATTCATGTCCATGATATTATTATTTCCAGAAGCCAAGGTTGACAATGTATGGGGTAAGATGACTTCCAGTTCCTGAGTATGGCAGTTTGAGATGCAGACAAGACATGTCTAAAAATATCTGATATCAGATTGGAAAATAAGTCCAAAAATATGTAGTGTGACACAGTTTCACCCCATATCAGATATCAAGCTTTGCTATGGTACTTTACCATAGCAAAGTACTTTATATACAGGGGTGCACATAAGTGGTACTCTGGTACTCAAAAGGGACCAAAAACTAGATATGCGTACCTGTATTATTGTTACAAAGCTCATATGCATACTAACAACTTGGATAACTGCAGGGAAACATGAATAACTATGAAAGCTTGCAGTTAGGGGTGTGAAATTGGGAATGGAAATGACTAATCCAAAAAAAAAGATTGGACTTCTAAGGGTGTTGGAGATCTGGGTGAAAGTCAGAGTAGGCATATGTAAGGGTAAAATCTGACAAGAGAAAAGCACTGTGTGACAGCTAAAATGTGACTATGAAAGGATGACAATTGGACTGCAGGTAGTCTCAGGGGTTAGTTACTAAGTCAGGAAATGTCAGGGTTGTACTACTGAGGTATGAGATCTGGTGGTTCAAATGGGGTTGTACTGAGAGAGTTACATTAGACCCAAAGCCAGCTGTTGACCTGTGGATGGAGACAGCTAATTGGAATATCAATCAGGAACACAGAGGCCCATTTGCAGCAGAATCTACCATGCAGGAAGCTGATGCAGAGGACAGTGGGGAAGACCACCCTACATATGGGGTGAGTAACAAACACCATCTCAGAGCTCACTCCTGTTTATATACATAATAGTATTTATCCCCATTTCACTAGAAGCAATATAGCAAAGCAGTGCAGTACATATAAAGCACAGCTTAATATTTGAAACTGATTTCCTTTTATTTTTTTTGGACAGGTGATGTTCTGGTTGCTTGAATTCTGCATAACAAGGAGTCTACTATATATAGTATCTCTATTTCTGAAACAGCACCAACATACACATGAGGTGGAAAGGAATGGTAAAGCGTAGAAGGGCAATTTTGCCCCTTGCTTTTCTTCCAGTATGATAGTTAACTTAATACATTACATGCGTATATATAGAAAGAGTGAGGATGACACTTTTTGCATAGAAAATAGATTCCCATACTGAAACAACTTACATTTGCAAACTGTTCTATTCTACTTTTACGAAATTGCAATGAAATCAGATAATAGCCACAGATACTTTCTTTATATGATGATGGTCAGGGCAGCAGCTATGGAAATTTATAGGCAAATTATCTTCTCCATCTTGAATGGCCCCTCCAACCTAATTGTTGACATGCCCATTGAACCTCCTAGGCACTGTACACGTGGCATGCTTTTTATAAAAGGGCAATTTTCCACCATTCCTCCTCCCCCTTCACCTGGTCATCGATGATACCAATGATGTGGTTACAAAAAGCACCCCCTCTTTGAAATGAAGGTCAATGATGCCATCCCACCCCCCTGCCAATACTCACCACCGCCACACTGGGAACAGGATTATCCCTGAGTATAGAGCTACACCGAAGCCAAAGATTGAGGAGGTTACCTGGCCTATCCAACAGTCAATCAGAAAATAAATTTCCGATGCTATCGGAGAGCTGGTTTCTCATCAGCTTTCTTTGGAGAAGAAGATACTGAGATAGTTTTGTTGTGTTTTTAGGATTAAATTTACTCCCCCTTATCATAACTTAAATAAAACATAAAAACATATCTCTTTTCATTACATACACTGTATAGTACTGTTACACCCTAGCCATTTCACTCATTAGAACCTTTGGGCCTTCCCATTCTAAATCCATAGGCATCATTATAGAATTGGTCCCCCCTCTATACCCCTAGGCCTAGGTAACAGTTTCTATTCTAATTCATCACAAAGACTGTTTTGAAGTCATAGCTTTGTGCTGACCATTTAAGCCCTTCCACATTAACTTCATCCAATAATGGACCTTGTAGTATGATATTTATGCCACCAAATAACTAGATTACATAACAGAAAGGTTACTGACAACTTTGCAGGGAGAGTGAACAACAAGAGAAGTGACAAGGTAAGTGCTCAAGTATTAATCAGTTCACCATGAGTGTTGGATTTACAATTTTAACACAAAAACATCCAATAATGGGACATAGGTCTTATTTATTCATATACAAATTCAACAGAAAGAGACACTGCTTTTCCTTTTATTGCAAACATTTGTAAGTTCAGTCAATTAATTACTAACCGTGTTTGGAGGCTCTTTATTCTGCATAACATATCTAAATGACCAGCAGAATATTGTTCAATCACATCTTTCACATCGTATGGCCGCAAGGTCTCCTTAAACTTTCGCTTTGCTACGTGAAACTTCATTATTCTGTTGGATAAAAAGAAACGTTGGCATTGCTATTCTTAATTGCAAGTTCAAGATATGCATGGCTCGAGGATTTGGATTAAAAGAAGACATGTGTTTTAATACCGTGTCATGTTAATGTCCTAATTCATAACTAGTGATGAGCAGCATAGGCAATATTAGAATTTGCAATATTTCGCGAATAATCCTACTAATATTCACCTCGCAATTACCTTTAAAAAGGTCACATGTGCTATTTATTTTCCCATTGCTAATATATATTCGCAATCTATATCCATAAGCATCCCAATGGCGAATAGCCAATATTCGCCGAATATATTCGCAATTTGAATATTCAAGCTCAACACTGGTAGTAACTCTTAAAAAATGAATACTAATGTGATTGAAAAGGTATTTTGAAGTGTGTATCAAAAGAAACATATAAAAAAGATCAGCTTGGTTTAAAAAAAAAAAAAAAAAAACTTTTGTTTTGTGTTTATGCATCTCATTGGTCAAAGCTATGTTAATCCGGCTGTGTATCTCAGGATAGAAAAGCTTACTAATAATTTATTAGAAAAACTAGGTATACAGCCTTTCCTCCCGAGTCATTTACTGCTGGCACAATGCAATGGAGACATATACTGTCACATTCAGTTACCCGAATGATAAAGCAAACGGACATCCTTTTTGATTGGGTAAAGATCTTGGGCACTCAAAGTGCACAGAGGCGAAGGTTAGTAGACGATGGCTTAATCTACCATGTAACATGCAAAATGTCACCTTTTACATGTTATTTCTATGAAGGCATGCTGGTATAGCCAACATAGCTGGAGGAGCAACATTCCTATGTAAGTATTTAACAATAAATACAGTCACTAAACAACACTGCAATAACTCACACATCACACCTCCGAGGTGCAGAGCCCACCAGCTAGCTTCCAACTTTGAATGCACTCGATTACAGCAATGTTGAACCACAAAGCCCACTTTATTACCAGATCTTCAACATGCACATGAATACATTAAAAAATCAAACCATCAGAGACCTTCAAAGTGGTAGTCTGAAAGGTCTTAGGGCCCCCATACACCTTTAGATTTCTCTGTCAGATTTCCTTTAGATCTCCTTTTGATTTACCAAAACCATGTAATATGAGGGACTTTCTAAACCATCAAGTCTACCTGTGTTCAATCCCAGAGGACCCTACACTACATAATTGTTGGGAGATCTAAAGGATATCTGACAGAGAGATCTAAAGGTGTATGGCCAGCTTTAAACCCTCTTGATTAAGCCCTTCTTGGCGAAACACGTCAAGGGTTGCCATTGTCATGAATTCTGAATGTGTCCAATGTCGATATTGAAGATTTGACAGTAAATGAAGCACTTGATTAACCATCTTAGAACTGTTGTGTGGTCCATTATTGGGTAAATTTGTGTGTAAATATATAACAAATCCTAAGAGTTTGAGTCCACTTTAACCTTGTTCAAAATAGAATTATAAATTCACATAGCTGTGCCTTGTTTCCTCAATGTATAGAAAATGCTCTTTTCCTACTCTACACAGTGGTTGAGCTTTACAGCTACTTCGACTTCAATAAATGTAAACTGATTAATAAAAAACAGTGGCCACAACCTTTCCTAATTTGAGTATTAAGAAAATACACTACGCTGACTAAGCTGCAAATCTTTACATTCAAAATAATAATAACTGCAATATTAGCAGAGTATCAAAAGAAACTTCAATCCACAGCCTATCCTGTCTTGTTATGCAATAGTTTCAATTCTAACATGTTTTTCTGGCCAGCATATGCTTTGTGCCCATCCCAGCTTGTATCCTACCCTCCTGATTCTTTTTCTTCGCATCTTGTCTCTCATCCCAGCAAACTAATACAAGATGAGCCTAATTGGTTTCTTTGGGGTACTTAAGCATGTTCCCCACGTTGGATTAAATCATGGACATCTGCTCTACATTTTAGTGCTGTACGATGAAAAAAATTCATTTATAACAAATAGTTACAAAGTTGTAAGGGTAATCTGCTAACAATGCAGCCTTCTTAACATGAAACAAGTTATTTTGTAAAGTTGCCTTTAAGTAAATTTATTACATTTGGATAATATTACGAAGGCAGTAATATTAATTCCACTTCTAGAAAAGCAACGTAAAATATATAACCTCTGACTTTTACCTGATGGCTCGGATAACAGTTTTAAGAGCTGGGGTTAGATCTTCAACTGATACGTCACAGTGACATCCTTTATCATCATGTGCTTCCTCTGTTCCAAGATTGACGTCAACTAAAATGATAAAATATTTTATGGTGTAGGGTTTAGTGATACTAAATATTATACTGTATATTCTTTCAGTGGTATACATAAGAAACATCCAGGCACAATTGCGGACCCAAATAGGTCTTTATTTTAACAAATGTACTGTATTTATGGTATATATATATATATATGCAGGGCAGCATGTAAGTGGTAGGCAAGTACGCATGAGGACCAAAACCTAGTAATGCGCACCTTGAATATTCTTCATAAGTGCATCTGTGTACTAGCCAGAGAGGGGAGAGATCTCCAGTCCAGCCCACAGTGTTTCCCTTCTCCCCCCACTCCCTGATGTGTGATAAAGTAGCCAGTTACAGGATTTGTAAATTGACGTAAAGTGTTCACTAAAGACATCTTGTGCCTGAAGTTGATTGCAGATTGAATTGAAATGAAAGCTGGAACACATTAAATAGCTGTACAAACAATTCCACTTTATCATGAATACACATTTAAGCTGGGCAAAGACGTCTCGATTTTCTATACGAATCTCCATATTTCCATATTTTCCAGAATCGATCACCCGATGCACAAAGTGATCTATCAATTTGACCCTAAATCGCACGTGAAATCGATCAAGCAAGTATCGGACCTGTCTGTAAAATTAAGTTAATCGCTCGGGAATTGTGGAATGTTAATGAAGACATGCGATTTTTCCTATGTTGACCTATTGGCGTCCAACCCACATTACATAATTTCTGATTAGAACAGCTGCGAGCTGGAGATTGCACAATCCATGATCGATCGATCGTGGGAAGGAATCGACCACGGATCGAAGACGTCATATGGTGCAGTGTGCAGTGTTTACTCGTTGGTCAGAGATTGAACTTGTTGGATTCTGCACACAGACCAATCTTTGCTTATTGTTTTTTGCTTTTATTATTTTTCTTCGTTATTGACTATGTTTAACCTGGCGATCGGACCTGAATCTCTATTGTGTTAAATCCCCTGATTGGGGATAAGGTTATAACTAAATAGGGTGGCCCTGGCAAAGTCCCCTTGCCCCTGTGTTTCATAGGGGAAAACCTGGTGGAGGGATAGGCCAATTTGTTGGCCTCTCCTCCCACTATCTTTTTCTTCTATACTACATAGTTGTTGGAAGATCTAAAGGATATCTGACAGAGAGATCTAAAGTTGTATGGCTAACTTAAAGGATGTCTGTTGTGGCGATGAGATTGTGCCCAGTGCCATCACTTGATCACAACACTGCATCATTCCCAAGGCAATGCTTGAACACCTCTAGGCATTATGAGAACTCATTGCAGAGAACAAGCGGAGGGGAGCAAGGTGACAAAGATGATCATTAAGAAAAGAAAGAAAAAATTGGGAAGAACTAACTAGCTAGTATGGGGACGCATGCATGAGAAAACATGCTAGTTTAGAAAGCATGTTATGATTTCGGGGGAACATAGTTTATCTGCCCAATGTGGACCACATTTAACAAGGAAGGTAGAGAAAAGTGGAAAAAGTTGTTTCCTTACTTTTGTTCTTTTAACGGGCAAATAAAATTGCTGTTCTGTATTTAGCAAAGAAAATAAGAAGGACACCTTTACAGCATCAGGTTACCCCTGATATCCATTCAAAACTATTTTGGGAAAAAAAAATTTTTATGAGATGTGCATAACAAATTTTTTTTTGGTAACAGCTAATGTAAAAAAAAATTAGACCAGAGACGGCAATGTACTCTCATGGCAGCAGCTAGTTCACAGTTTGTCATTTGTCTGCCTAGCATTATCACTGTGCTAATGGAAACTGTAAGCAATAAACCCATCAAGAACACAACTCTGTCATCCAGTTCTGTCTGCACAGAAGGCATATATAAAGGGTTATTTTATTTCAATGTGCTAATATGAATATTGTCAGGACACATATCAGTTGTAAGAAAGGCACATGATGAAGTATCTCTGACACTTGTTACCATAAAATTACAGGCAGTATGAAACCTCACTTTTTTATGTCTGTAGTAATATGAATGCTTTATCAAATAATGCATTTCCAGACAAAAAGAAACATAAATATTGGTGTTTTCCCTGTCAAGGAATTTGTTACTCTGAGCAGCCCATCATGTCATTTACACATCTGTGAACCGCCAGACTACTTTACTCTTTCCTGGTTCAGATTAGACGTAGGGGAGCAGATTGGAAGTAAAGAGGTGACATTAGCTAAATTACCAAAAAGCTCAATTACCAAAAGGGAAAAGAAAGCTGTTGACTGGCTTGCTGTGCAGTTTTGTGGATACAGTGAGGGAAATAAGTATTTGATTCCCTGCTGATTTTGTACATTTGTACTCTGAAAAAGAAATGACCAGTATATAATTGTGAGATGAAGTTAGGCGCAACCTCTAACAAGGGGGGAATGATAAAATTCCAATCCCTTAAGCTGGCTGTAAATGTGTAGATTTCTCAGAGATCAATCATGTATGCGATCGGGACATGTGATTGCACCTTCGATCCAAAGTCATCTATCAAAAAGTGCAGATCTGTCAGATTTTCTTTAGATCTCCTTTCATTAACCAAAACCATGTAAAATGAGGGACTTTCTAAACAATCAAGTCTGCCTGTGTTAGCAGAGAACCCTAAACTATATAGTTGTTGGAAGCAGGGCAGCCGTCAGAAATCATAGGGCCCGGTACAGCAAAAATGTCCGCCGGCCCCATGGAAGGACTTGCTGGTGCTAGCAGATTTACGACCTTGATTTACGGTCATGATTAGATATGGGCCAGATAGATGGCCATGAGCATGCTCAAAGCGGCCATCAATCTGGCCCAAATCTATGTGTGTGTTGCCAGCTTAGAGATGTATGGCTAGCTTTAGGTCTCCAATAACATCCTTCGATTTGCGATAGACCGAGCAAAAAAACAAAACAAACATGTCTGATCGATTTTTCGTACCTATGCCGTTTCTTTCTAAAGGGGTTAAACTTAAGAGTAGACCTTTAGACAAAATTGCATATACGTTATGATCATTGTATTTATGTAAACACATTTTTTTATTGCTGCAATATATAGAGTTTAAGTTTATAAACATAACGTTGATAAGGAAACATTCTACGCTTTGTAGTAAGTTAATTCTGTGTTGAGTCAAAAAGATAAAATACTAGAATTATATTTCATGTGCCATGGAGAATTTCTGTATGTCTTTTGGCGTCTGTGTTTTACCAGCATTGCCTTATTCAGTAATGTTTTCCTGTGTTTCTTGACAACACACTGAGCAGTGGGACTGTTATCACACCAGTCTAATCTTACTTGATGTGGTGTCACTAAATTTTTTATTTTTTGTTCTGTTTCTTAGTGGAAAATAGCAAGTTTTCCTGACCTATTCTCCTTATGTAACTTGAACAAATGTCAAAATGTAAACTTATATGTAATCAAGTTAAGTGGAAAATCTTATACAAAGAAAAGATAAAAAATAGTGTCAGTCTGAGACACATTTAAAGGATGATTAAACCCTTGTGTAAAAATATAAAATCATACACTTACACTTGTATTGCTTTCATGTGTTTCTATGCACGTACTGCATTCTTTCTTGTTTATAAAGCAAGAAAAAAAAGTGTAACAGGCAGTTCCTGTGTTATGGCGGCCCATATAAAGAGGTGCACATAACTTTTTTAGTGAGTACCAGGAGATGGTGTTTGGTACTCACCACATATGTAGGGTAGCCTTCCTCACTGTCTCCCTCACTGTCCTCTGCATCAGACTCCTGCATGGTAGTTTCTGCTGCAGATGAACCTCCCTGCTCCTGATTGATCCTCTGATTAGCTGCCTCTATCCACAGATCACCAGCTGGCTTTGGATCACATGTAACTCTCACAGTACAACACCTTTTGACCCCCCACATCTCATACCTCCGTAGTGTGACCCTGACATTTTCTGGCTTAGTAACTAACCCCTGAGACTACCTGCAGTCCAAATGTCAACCTTTCATAGCCATATTCCAGTGGTCACACAGTGCTTTTCTCTTAGCAGATTTTACCCTTACATATGCCTACTCTGACTTTCACCCACAGATCTCCAATCTTTTTTTTGGATTATTAATTTACATTTCCAATATCACACCCCTAACTGCAACCTTTGATAGTCATCCATGTTTCTGGAGTGCCTTAAAGTTGTTAGTACGCATATGAGCTTTGAAACAATAATGCATAGATAGTTTTTGGCCCCTTTTCAGTACCACTTATGTCCACCCCTGACTATATACCATTGTGTGTGCATCACTGTTTCATTTGTGCATGTTCAGCATGTTCATAAGTGCTCTTGGGACATGTATTCCTAGGGAAAAGAGCATACTCCCCAAACAGAGATATAGGGTTCACTGGCAGAGAAAGACATATGAAGTAACATAATAAAAGTGACAAAGGGGTGGGGTTTTTTTTGGAAAACGAAATGTCCTTTATCTATTAACTATTGCTTGTAGGTTGGAATAGTAATTGGTTTGTTTTTTAAATGTTGAAAATAAGAACCCAAAAAGAGCCAAATATAAATGAAACTAACATTTTTCTGAAGTTGTCAGTTTAGTAAAAGTCTGTACTTGATCTTGTAATATTTTGTACCATAATCAACTAGTACTGTAAGTAGAACATGGGGAATGTGACAGTACAAAATATTTATATGCAATTTCCTTATATGATAATATTAATTCATTATTTAATTAATACATTTCTGATGTGAAGGAAAAATCTTACCATCAGCGACTGGTTTGGGCTGCGAACTCTTCAGCCTCAGAGAAGGGCGGAAACGGGTTCTGTCATTGAAGCTCCAACTTTTCTGTACCTTTGTTGGGCTTGCCTCAGAAGTCGCATCAGCGCTAGGAGAACGCCGATCACCGACTGATGTTTGTCTGCTCTTTATGCTTTGCCCTCTTGGGCTTGCCATTCGTACACGCTCCTTGAAGCTTAATTTCTGGCTGTTAAAAGATGAACTGTTTTAGATTATGTTGTTCTGTATACTACACATAAGAACAACTAAAGCATTATAATAATTCTTTTATTTTACTAATAGACCAACACTCATTATTGATTTATGTCATGGCTACAGTAAAACAAAATTACAAAGATCAGAAGAAAGTGGACACCACATGAGCAATTTAAATGATTGTGTTACAATTTTAGTAATTCATTAACAAAACATTAAAATTGCACAATAATTTGAAATACTGTACAAACATAATACATAACTAAAAAATAATTGCTGCATATTGGACCAATTTCCTAACATTAAATTAAAGAGAAAGGTATTCTTAGTAAACCACAGTTGTATGTAAACATGCACATTAGCTGTCAGCAAGCAAATGATGTATTTACTCAACATACCTTCTTATGCATGCACTTACAGTTTAAGCTGTAATTAAAACAATGATTGGATGTTACACAAAGATACTGCTTGCTAAATTGTTTTTATAGTGAAAAGAGATTATAAAAGCTGCCGTTGTTGAACTGATTCTAAAGAATACTTATTGTCTGGATGTAAAAATAATGTTTTGGCTTCAGTAGTTTCCGTAACACCTGAAGCAAACATGCTCTGAGCATGTAGCAGAACCATTGAGCTGGGCGTTCATTTTTGGTCAGCAATTAAGAGAGTATTAAAGACAGAATAAAGCTTCCCATACACGTTTAGATTTTCACCCGATTTTTTGGCGGTCGAAAAATTGGGTACAAATCTAAAGCTTAAAAGTGTAATTCGGGCATATAGCAGCATAATTTAGTTGGGCATTCTTGGTCAGCAATTAAGAAAGTATTAAAGACAAAATAAAGCCACCCATACATGTTTAGATTTTCACCCGATTTGTCGCCGGTCAATCGGCTGAAAAATTGGGTACAAATCTAAAGCTTAAAAGTGTAATTTGGGACAAAATCAGCCGCCAAATCGATCTAAGCCATTACGGACATGTATGTAATTCTTAGATCGAAAGTAAGAGTATGTCTCCACTGCGTTCTCGACGGAGCCGATCCACATTACCTGTCTGCAGCGGCCAGTGTTCTGTGGATTGGCCGGAAGGTCAATGCAGTGCAGTATGTCAATCTCCGACCGGTGGAGAACAAGAACATCCACTGCTGCAGAAAGGTAATTTTGAACGGAGCCGAGAACACAGTGGAGACATACCCTTAGTGAATTTTGATTCCCCCCCCCCCCCATGTATACTTTTCTAATAAATAAATCACCTTAGTGATAACACTATAGATTTGAGGGTTGCCTTGTAGTGGAAACACTCTAAATTTGGATGCAGACTGACAGAAAAATACTGCTTAAAGTCTTCTTTACCTCATGAATTATGTCCTACCAGAGAGGCTAACTGAGAGCTGCTGCAGCAGGTTGAGGACTATGCATCTTTGCATGGGTAGCATAAGTACTGTGTAGTGTTGATCTCGAATATTCAAATGTCGAATATTTTTCGCGAATATCGGCAATTCGAG
>CM070035.1:77205951-77237975 GCA_036250615.1 Ptychadena robeensis | reverse complement strand
CTAGTCGTTTATTCAATGCAAACTGTTGCGTTTGAAGGTGGTTTGGCTTCTCAACCTCCCTCATTGACTTCAACGAGATCCGCTCTACAATCAACTGTCATGACTTCTTTAGCATTGACTGCGTCGAACCATCACCTTAACGTCTCTCTACACATCCATTGTAATCTTTTTTAGCCTTAAAAAGTTGCATTAACTCCTATTTAATGATGTATTACAACCCAGCAACAAAAGGATGCTTGGAGAGCAAAAAAAAAAAAAGAAGAGCCCCAAACGAATCAAGCATAAATCAGGGAACACATGTGTAGATTGATGGCCGCTTCGAGCGCCGTGCACGCCCATCTATCTGGCCCATATAATATGGGCCATCCCTGTTTTCGAGCGGTATTCATTGGTCCCGCTCGAAAATAGGGATATCAGACATGACCGTAAACCATGGTCGATGTCCATTGCTTTATATGGACTTGTTACTGTTTTGACTTGTTATTGTTACTTTGCTACTATAAAGCATCTGATGGGAAATTAAAAACATAAATCTGCTAGACTGATCCAAATTTGACAGACAACACTGTGACATATGCCACACATATGCCATGTTTTCAGAAAGTGTACCCTGTTAAAAAGATTAGACAAAATAGACAGTCTAAGCAGTATTAATTCTGTTATATATTAAACAACATGTATCAGTGCCAAATCAGGAGATCACTGTTCTGATTAATTTTGTGTTCATCACCCCAGAATGACATGAGAAGCAAGATATGGGTCAGTTAGTACTCAGCCACACAGACATGTACTTTACAGAACAAGCAGAAATGTTTAAGTGAAACACTATGTATATGGGTAATGAGAAATGCTGTTGAACTATGCTGCTACATTGCAACATTATTTTATAATTAATCACTTTCAATTGTTTATGTATTGCACTTTTGTATATTCGAATATTTTTTAGTTATTTCCACAATAATAAAACAAAGCTTTTCTTTCAAATATAGTGTTATTAACTAAATTCTGGATTCTGGATTGGAGTTCCCAAGTAAAAAGACTCAAAGGAGGTGCCCTTCTCAAAAAGGTATTTTCTATTTAATTTAACAGGTAACACTAATAAACATCAACACGTTTCATGGCGCCCACAGACCACTTCCTTAGGATGTCTGTCACTAGTTATTTCCATGCCCTGCTGGGAACATCTGGGAGACCGGATCTCAATCCAGAACCAATCTTATCACAGATAGAAGGTCAGAGCAACGGAAAGCAACAAAAGAGTGACCACCAGATGACTCCCACTGAGAGTGTAAATTCTCTACACACCTGGGTGCTAGACAGTTGTAGGTAATAGAAGGTCTTTTATGGTCCACTTTTCCCCGAAACCAGATCAGTAAGTTACCACTTACCATTTGAGCCACCAACCAATTTCTCACAACAAACGTTTAAAAGACACTGCACCATATGACGTCTTCGATTTCTGTTTGATTCCTTCCCACGATCGATCCATCAATCACGGATCTTGCGATCTCCAGCTCACAGCTGTTCTAATCGGAAATTATGTAATGTGGGTTGGATGCCAATAGGTCAATTGAACGATCGCATGTCTCCATTAACGTTCCCCCAATTCCCGAGCGATCTACAAAATTTTCCAAACAAGTCCGATTCTTGCTTGATTTTACGTGCGATTTAGGGTCGAATTGATCGATTGACACTTTGTGCATGCATCGATTTGTGATTGATCATGGCGATCGATTCGAGTTGTCAATCTCACAGAAATCGTACGGAAAATCGAGACGTCTATGCCCTTCTTTTCTAACGGGTGATCAACAATTTTAGTGGTGGGTCCAGAAAAAAAATTTGTCAAGTGATGTTATACCTTAAAAAACATGTTAGAGAACATCTAGAATATTGTTTCTGTGTGTTGCCCTTTCCTATTAAAGTACTTACACAAAACATTAAAATAAAAATAGGTCAGTTCTTATTGTAATTTCCTAAAATCTGCATTGTAAATATATAATGTGAACAAAACCATTTGGCATCAATAATTTAATTTAGAATTCCTTTTTATGCTCTATTTAGTGCATGAAGCATTGCATTAATAGAGGGAAAATGCAGATAATGGCATTCTGTTCAAGGATTTTGCAATAAATATGTTGTTTTCTAAATAAAAGACATTTCTAGTAGCACCCAAGATATGCTGATTAAGATTTTTTCCAAAGACTCAAAAAACAGATTTTTTAGAATCCTTGTAGGCTTTCCTTTGAACATTCTATATGGGTCACTTTAGCGCAGATCCATTGACCTTAAAACAGTTTATACACTTATAAATAGATGGTCAAACATCGAGCATAGCCATACTAAGGATACAGATGATGGATTTTTTTTTCTGAGTACACATTTCTTTTAAACCAATGGTTTTTATTGAGTATATAAATAAATAAATATTTTTTTTGGTTTGCTTTATATAAAATTTAGGAAAAAATTGGGGGGGTCAAAGATATAAGTCCCATGTGAATGTTTGCTTTGAAAACACAACTACAGTAATTAACCAATCAGCTATCAAACCGCACTTGTGCAGTCCAGGGCACTTGAACAGGGCACTTGAACACATGAGAGGGAGTTCTGTTACACACCAAATTCTGTCAAAGGTGTCAGGAAGGAGCCCAGGATATGTGCCAAGATGATTGTTTCTGGCCTGGCCACTTATGGAGTTGATGTTTCAAGGAACACAGTTGTGAGGGCTCTTTATCGAGGTGGACATCAGGGCCATCATCTCAGAAGAGCCCCTTTACTCAAAGAGCGACACATCACAGCCCGAATTAGGCTTGCCTGTGAACATTTGGTCTAATGAGACTAAACTGAAACTAAACTGAAAGCAACATGGTTGTTGCTTATGTTAGGCGAAAAAAGGGAGAAGCCTTCAACCCTAGGAACACAAGTACAACACTTAAACATGGTGTTGGGAGCATCATGCTGTGGGACTGTTTTGCAGCCTCAGGCACAGGCAGCTTTGTTTTATGGAATCATGAAAAAAGTTATTTTGACAGTTTGTAGTCTAGGCTAAAGTCGCAACTGGGTCTTTCAACAAGACAATGGCCTCAAGCATACATTGAAATGAGTCGAACAGTTACTCAAGAATACCAAAACAAAGATCCTTCAGTGGGCCACTCAAAGACCAGACCTCAATCCTATTGAGAATCTGTGTGGGTATTCAAAGTAAATGTCCATGCTTACAAACCATGCATTTTGGACCAATTAGAAGCATTTGCAATGGAAGAATGGACCACCATCCTTCAGGAGACCTGTGCTAATCTAGTAAAGAACTACTCAAAGAGATTGTTGTCAGTTGTGGCTCAGACACTATTGACTATTAGTGGTCAGTTGCTAATTAATTATGGATGTTTCATTTTTGCCATTCCTTGTTTATTGGTGTGTCAATAAAATATCCTAAACTTATTAAACTTAGTGAACATTGTTTTTCATAGTGATTTTTATTCCAAAATAACAAACACTTGTTAATTTTTATGGAGATTTATTTTCATAAGGGGAAATAATCCTTTTGGACACAACTGTATTTTTACATTTTGGATAGACCGTCAAAGTGTTACAACTTCTATGAGATTTTAATACTGTCATTATTTCCATTCTATTGAACACAATTTCTCTCATTTTGCTGTACTATTACTTTAATTCTTGTCCACTCTAGTGATTTCTCTTCATTAATCTTCACATACAATTCTGTCTTATATGAAATGGAGTAAGAGAATTACAGAAAACCTGCAGAAGTTATAAACCATCTTCACTTAACCTAAAAATAGGAAAATGAATTGTCTGGAATTAGGCATCGAGTAGAAAGATTTGCAGCTGTTGAGGTAAGTTGAATGCGTTGAATGAAGGTAAGGTAAGCTGAAAAGCCAAACTAGAACAAAAGTTTAAACTCCTGGGGGAAATAAACATAAACTGTACTCATTAAGATAACCCCACTACTAGCTGATAATAACAATAAAAATCTGATTCTCCAGAAAGCATAGTTAGGAAAATTTACTTTAATTGACAGAAAAGGAAGTTAAGGTAGCCATACATGGGGGGATTCTCTCTCAATAGATGAGGGATTGGCTGCAGCAGGATGACGTCATTCTGCTGCAGCCAGTCCCTCAGCTGATCAGTGGGCACTCTTTGTCACCGCGCGATCCAACATGTGGGAAATTTCTGGTCGATCTTACCAGATGGGCCCACCCGATTTTCGTCCGACTGGCGGGAGCGTGCACGGCGGTCGATCGGCTGAAAATCGGCCATGTATGGCTACCTTTACTCACTATGTAATTTCCTTTTCTCCATTTTGCAAGGACCCTTCATGCCTATCTATTTTAACACAAGTTGTCCTGTTCATACCTCCTACTCTGTTCTTGGTCTGGCTTTGTACTTGTACTAGTAAGCATGGATACATTCTACACACATTCATAAAAGATGTGAGTGGGTTTTAAGCAAAATAATAAACAACTTGGTTCTGTGTTTGGTAACAGACTCATTAGTCACCAAAATATGCTATTAGAATATAAGCTATCTCCAAAAAGAAAAAATTGACAGCCTGTCCTTTCAGCACCCATAGCAAACTGATTTCCTTTCCAAGCTATCAAAACACGTATATCAAGCCCTCCCACACATGTAAAACAGTTACAGCAGAATTCACTTACTGTCTGAAAAATGATAACCACAATATAAAGAGGATTTGCTTCAACAATTCATTAAAATTTAAATGGTAGGACAAAGTACTTATTTCACATTACCAAGTTCTTTACTTAAATATTTAAGTAAACTGCTTGAAAATAGGTGCTTTGTTTCCGAAATGGAAATATGATAACCAACAATGCATCTTTTCTGCACATGTTTAAAACATATAGACACCTACAAATGTGAAAAAAGATTTGCTGTTACAATATCATATAGAGCAGCTGTGGGCAAACTATAAGGCCTGCGGAGTCGAAAGAGCAGAGAGCAAGAGATCTCTCCACTCCTTTGCCAGCTGCAGTGTTACCATGGCGACGTCGGGATGCTTCTTCATTAGATAAATCTTCCTGTAGCTCCTCCCACAGATGCATCCTCCCCAGCCAATAAAAATGCAGGAGAGGACACACCCTCTCCCCTTCTCCTGTGCTCTAGAAATAAAACCAAAAGCTCTGTGACACTGTAACTTTGAACATTCATAGCACGAAAACCATTATTATTAGAATCATGAAACTTTCAGCGTCAGTAATGCTCCCCTACTACAACTTACACTCTGAGTTTAACCCCTCTAGCTACAACACTTATAAGTTAAATTTCAGCCAAAGTCCAGCTATCAGAAAATGGTTCTTCATCAGAGTGATATACTCCTATATGCAACATGTCACTTGCCTATTTTGAACACATATATCTTTGAAACCCTGCTTGGTAGAACCTTGAAATTTGGGGGTTTACCAGTTAACCCCTAAGGCTATATCCATGCAATTTTTCAGGTCCCTGAGCACAATCTTTCTAACTAAAAGCCCCCTATTTAATATTGCTTCCCTATGGGCATAAAGCACTACTCTGTTGCATACATGCTTTTACTTATCCTAATTTGAACACATTGATCTTTAAAACTCTGCATGGTAGAACCTTGAATTTTTGGGGTTTTCAAGTAACCCTTAAGACTACATTCATGCAAAATTTCATGTCCCTATCTTCAGCCCTTCCTATAAAGATGTCAGCTATCAAATAATGCTTCCATAAGCCCATAATGGCCTATTCTGCTACATGCATCCTTTCACTCACCTAGTTTGAATGAACACACATATCTTTAAAACCCTATGTAGTACAACCTTGACATTTGAAATGGGTGGTGTGACACAGGGGATCCATATCTGCACCCATCAATATTAGCTCCCCCATCTACGTCGCACTATCCATACCGAAGTTCATGCAACCTGTCCTGCATGACATTGTGTGCTACAGGGGGAGCAGATCTCAATGGAGGGCATGGAGACCGGGGGAGCATGGACACAGTAGCCACCGTAGGTGAGAGGTTTGCGGCCACTGCTCTTCAAGGGTCTCGGGGAGCACATCTCGATGGAGACCGGGGGGTAATGGGCACAGCAGCCTTCCTAGGTGACAGCTTCATGGGCACTGCTTTGGATGACAGCTGTCACCTAGGAAGGTTGCTGTGCCCATGACCCCCCGGTCTCCATCGAGATGTGCTCCCCGAGACCCTTGAAGAGTAGTGGCCGCAAACCTCTCACCTACGGTGGCTACTGTGTCCATGCTCCCCCGGTCTCGATATCAGCTCCCCCTGAAAGTTCTCCCCCTGTTGGTCATTTGGTGATTCAGGGGGAGCAGATTTTGATGAGACACCAGGCCTCTGGACCAATTTAAGAATGCATTGTGGCCCTCAAGTCAAAAAGTTTTCCCACCCCTGATATAGAGTATTCTAATGTTAATTGGTGAAACTTATGTGATATGATTTTTTGGGCACAAGCATGGTTATACATGGTTTTTCTAAAATCTATTATTTAGGGTTTGTGGTATATCATGTTCATGTAAGGGAACCCTGTTTGATCTCTGTTACTTTGGATGGGGACCTGGGTCTCAAATCTCTGCTCAATCGAGGAAGCCCTAGTGCTGCGTGATGATGTTATAGTTCTGCGCTCGAGGGTTCCTTGATTGCATAGGTATCGATCCGTGTATGGGGACTGTTAAGACTCAGAATTGGTGGCAAATCATATCTAGAAAAAATGTGCAAATGTAATGCCTAATTCTGTCTAGTGTTGAAAAAAACATGACTAAGCACATCCTCTTAATGACCACCAACAGTGAATGTTACAGTCTATAACAGGGGTGGACAAAGTTGGGGTCAGAACCAGGGCAGATGGGTGGAGCATTTCTTAATGATAAAGCACAGATTGCTTGGTATACATTGCACATGTTAGCATGTTAGCCCTTCCCATGAGAGCGCTATGTGTTAAATGGAGTGCATAACACAGTGCGCATAAGTGCAAATGCTATATCAGTGAATTTGTGGAGGGGAACACAGAACAGGCCAGATTAAAAATGTCAATAGGCAAGATATAACCCCTGGGCCGTATTTTATTCATGACTGGTCTATATTAAATAAGGCTTATACTCTTGAACCCCTTGCTTCTTAAAACTTTGCCCAATTTAATTTAGGTCAATCTTAACAACTCTAAAAAGGAAATAAAGTTAAAATTTTACTTACCCCTGAGTGTCAAAATGGTTGAGAAGCCCTCTACAATTCAAAAAAATATACTAACATGCTGTTCCCCTCAGTTCTGGCAATGGCCATCTTAGCTGCCAGAATTGCAGGGAGTAAGCTAATGATCGATATTTATTTTTAATGTATTATTATCATTTATGTAAATAGCGCCAACATATTACAATGTAGAAAACGTATACCTGTTGGTAAAGAGAACATGATGAATTTGATGACTTGCCCTTACTGACTGTCCCTGTGTCAAGAAGTCATTGCTTGGTCAGTTTCAGATCTCAGAGGAAAAACGGCTAGGGATTTATAGGTGGTTTTTTAAAAATCTATTTTTGGCAGATATTCCTTATAATTTGGTGTTTGACTGGGAGGCACATGGCACACAATAGGTGAGTTTAGGTGTGTTTAAGTGTGGTCTACTATGTGTGACTGATTTATTCTCCTTCAACAATGTTCCACTCATGTTATAAAATTCATAAGTATATTAACCGCCCTAGCGTTAGGGGCGTGCCGCCCCTAACGCTAGGTCCAGCGCTGCTAATTCTAATATAGAACTGGACGAGATGGTGCCGTCCAGTGAACATCGGGGCACCGACAGCACATACTTACAGTTTTGCGCTGTCCCGGTGTCCCCGATGTGACATGCTACCAGCTCCTCCGTCTCTTCCTCCCCCCTCCGAGTGACGTGATGACGTCACATCGGGGAGGTGGCGGGAAATTTGAAAGTAAATTGCATGAAATCAGTTTTCTTTGTAGAAAACTGATTTCAATGTGCTTTTATGTACTAAATATCACCATAATAAAAAGTCTCTGGTACCCCCAGTGCCTATTTGCAGTAACCCTCTCTTCCCTCTCTTCTCTCTTCCCAGAGACTTTATTTGGGCGAGATTTAGTACATAGCAGCAGAGCTTTGTGCCCTGATTTTTGTGTTTTCTCATTAATTTTATAAAAAAAAAATGTTTATTTTACATAATTGTTTGTTTCAAACATTATTATATTCAGGATGTCTATTAGACCCTTGTACAGACAGATTTTGGGAAGTAACAGGCCTACAACATAAAGAAAAATGTACCATTGAAGTCTATGGTGCACTTTTGGTACAGAAATCTGGACCTCAGCAGTGCGCTAGGGAGGTTAAATGATGTGAATATTTATAGTTTCCACACTAGAGTGAATAGTCATCTGAAGAGCATATAGTAGTGATATGCATAGGCTCAATCATAGGCACTTGTATGGTAAGCCTGATACAGCTATTGGTTAGTGAATATATAATATTTAATTGAAGATACAAATTCTTATGGTCTATTAATACGTTGTGGTCCCACCCAAAAAAAACTGTTAGCAGACAAGACATTAATTTGCTTATGGATTGCTATGAATATTTTCTAGATAATGTTCTGTTCTAAATAGTGTGCCAAACAACAAGCTGAGAATTAAATAAAATCATTAAATGGGTGAAATACAAGCCCTGCAGTAGACAGACTGCTGCTTTACAAACTGTACCAGTCTATCTATCCTGTTTTTAATCCATCTGGATACCAGTTGCTTTCATTATCCCATCTGTTCAGTATCTGTTTTAGCTCTTAATATGAAGAGGAGTTTTGTTTCAGTTGCAGAAACATGAGGGCAACTCAGTTTAGATAAACCCATGTATGCAGTTGTAATATTAAATTCTATTTTTAAGACAACAGCATGTCTGCCAAATGGCAACAGCAAATTGCTGGCATACAGATTACACAGGCAGCAAGCAGCAGTGACCATTGCAAGCAGTTAAGAGTTTCAAGAAGTCCAAAGTAAGGACGCACGAGAATAATGCAAAGAACAGATAAGAAATTACAAAGCACAAGAGGGAATCACCCATCATGCATCTTCTGGCATTCCCAAGTATGATATGAGCAGACAGGATGTGAAATACCTAAGCTTCCGAGTGGTGTAGATCCAGAAGAGCTTCTGTGTATTACTATAAAGTTTACTGGGAGTGAGGGGAAATAGAGGATTTGGTTACTAAGCAAAATAATTTTAGGACAAGGGTTAGCCCTCAATATGTGCTCTCAAAAACACATATACACATACACTGCATGCAAAGATACTAAGGTAAAATGATATATTTACACCAAGGGAACAAATGATATACCATAAACATGTGAGAAAAGACAAAATGAAGATTCATGTGATGACTGCTATATGGGTAACAATCCAATTGAGTTATTCATTATCGTTATCTTCATTGTAAAAACTGAAAACATATTGTGCTTTGGATTGGCACAGGAAATATTAAGTGGTCATTATTACTAAAAAAAATTTAGTGGACTCAGTGGGCTTTATTACAAAAGATTTAATACTATAATTAATATTAATTAAGATTTAATACGTCTATTATAAACTACCCCCATTCCTAAAACTCTCCAAAGAAAGTCCATTTCTAGACTAGTTACGGTACCAATAAAAGACTGCTATATGAATGTCATGGCAAAAATTGTTGAAGCAATTTCTCCACTGCCACTAATCAGGTACTTTTAGAACATGTCTTTCTAATTTTCATTACTAATTCTATGATACATCACCAACGTGATCAAGTCCTAGATGAAACATTGACTTATTATTTTGTATTTACTTGTTCCTCCTTTACAAATGTAATTTTTTTTATTATCAAGTTACATTATTACCCTGTGCTTCTATCTCAGAAAGATCATAAGAGGGGCCAATAGACTGCTGTACACAGTTTCATGAAAATAGAAAGCTGTGGAAACATCCATGTGTGATGCTGAGCCTCCATGAATAAAAGAGATGAAGAAATAAAATGCAATATGATCCAGCATTGTGGGCCAGGAAGACTTGGGAGAAAGCGCTAGAACATACTTTTGTTCATCAGCCAGGAAATAAGGCAAGCTCTCACTGGCTCACAACACAGGGTTGTCCATCGGGAGAGAAAGCGGGCAGTCAGGGTTGGTTGATTGACTACCACCTGCACAAATTTGACAACCACTGCACATAACAGTGCAGTTTAGGTTATGGGTCAGCTTCAAAGTGGCAGGCACAATATAACTGGGTATCTGCTACTTGTGTACACATGGTTTTTTTTATCTGTACATTGAATATGGTCATTATGATAGCTTCTCAGTGTCATACCCTTTGGGTAATTCAGTCTACTAGACTCAAAACAGATATTGCCAGATACAAGATGGCAAAAACTTATATGGGGGTTTAACTACTACAAAGAAGGTCATAAACATTTTAAATTGGCAAGATTGTCTAAAAGAGCAAACAATAGTGAAATGTTACTGTACCCCCAGACCCCCTGAAATATGCGCACGCTTTCACACTGTACATAAATACGATAACCAATAAGTTAATAAATAGAGTATGTGAAAATTAACCCTTTTGTGTTTAAACTTAAACTTAATATGCCTGCCAAACACTTTTGCAAATTAAAACCAAAAATTACAGGACTAGAAAAATTAGGTGAGGGGACATAAACAGCTAAATATTCCATTCACTGTAGGGAGATAAGCAACTCAATGTTTTTTGTGCATATTATTTCATTTTGGGAAGTTGTGCAAACACTGTAGATTTAAGTGATGCCCTTATCTAACCCTTTCTTGTATGTTAACCATGTACATGTTAATGAACAAAAATCAAGACTGTGATTTAAAAGTTTGCGTGTGACATTTTATGATATTTTCATTCTATGAAATATTACATTATTAAGCAGTATATTTTTAGGGTTTTATTATATATTTATGGAGCCAGTTTTAAAGGTGGTTAGTATTAAAACACCTGCTAGAAGCTGCTTGATCTTATAGTTGATACTATATTGTTTTTTGTACTTTTCAGGTTATCACACTGAAAATGTATGACAGTGTTTTTATTGGCATCAAGTACAGGGGTTACTAAAAAAAATGTTTTATTCTACTTGACTTGAGTTTAATATTACAGCTTCTCTAGTTTTACCATATTTCAAAAATTGATGCTGTCATTGCCCATGTGAGTTTATTCTTATATTATAACATTTTCCAAAATAATGACTGGCTGGCTGGCTGGTTTTGGAAACATTTTACTTCTGTAGGGAGTCAAAGATTTGCATTAACATTAACACTATATGGACAAAATATCGGTATAAACTTTTACTGAAATAAATTGATTGCAACTTCTCCTGAAGAAGCTTAATGTAGCGAAAACGCGTTGAGAAGCAATCCATATACATGCACTACCACCTGGATGGACGCAGATTTATTCTGTTTATGAACTCTATTAAAACACGGACTTTTTGATTTTTTTGATCGCTGTTTATACCTTTGACTTATACTTAACTTGATGCCTTAAAAATCCCTTTTACCCATTCATCCAGTCTCTGCCTGAATGGGAACGCCCCCAAACACAGAAACTTGGAATCTCCAAGCGGCTGTGTTAAAATCCTTCTCTACTTAAATAAATATGGTCTTAAATTGTATCAAGATCAATTGTTAGGCAAAGGTTTACAAAAATCAACTGCCTGAAGAAGAATGAGTGGTTCTGAAGAACACAGTGAGGAGACAATACTGCCATAGACTCAATAGTCATAGCAAACCATCTTTATATATATATATATATATATATATATATATATATATATATATATAAAGCTGGCCATAGTCGCTTAGATTTTTCATAGGATTTCTGAACGATTTCATTCACAAATCGATGTTTGTTTAAAGTGTGCGCTTGACAAAAATGTTAAAAAATGTAAAAAAAAAGTTAAAATCATACAAAAAATGTATTGGTCATTGATCGGATATGTCCTTTTTTTGGTCGATCTATTGGAATTCAAAGTAGGTTATTGTAGACTTTAAGATCTGCCCTTTTGATCGACTCATGCAAGCCTTATCCCACTTCCATCATTTCCGCTAGCATTTTTCTGTGTGGCTGATCTTTAGTTACATCACTGATCCATTGGGCGCACAAATTGGCGATAAATTGGTCCCAAAAGTGCACTTTTCGATTGTTGTACAACTTATGATCGAAGTCTCAATCACATGTCCCGATCACATTTGTGATTGATCTCTGAGAAATCGACACTTCTATGGCCAGCCGAATACTTTAGTTTGTGAAGTTCTCTCCCTGATACATGTTCAAATGCTAACAGTAAATGGTACTATTTCAAAACAAAAGCATTGTAGAACAATACAAACTAAGCCAAGGAGTAATAGCCCAGCCAAAGTCACAGAGCGGGGTTTTTGAGTGCAGAGGTCCATAGTTCATAAGTTCAGGGGTGCACATAAGTGGTACTCTGGTACTCAAAAGGGACCAAAAACTAGCTATGCGTACCTGCATTATTGTAACAAAGCTCATATGCATACTAACAACTTGGAGGCACTCCGTGTCTGGGCGGCTTCAACTAAATGTTAAATGTATACAATCTCTGTCACTTTGATAACTGCAGCGATTTGAATAACTATGAAAGGTTGCAGGGGTGTGAAAATGGGAATGTAAATTAATAAAAAAAAAAAAAAAGATTGGACTTCTAAGGGTGTTGGAGATGTGGGGGATGAAAGTCAGAGTAGACATAAGGGTAAAATCTGACAAGAGAAAAGCACTGTGTGACAGCTGGATAATGACTATTAAAGGCTGACACTTGGGCTTTTGGTAGTCTCAGGGGTTAGTTACTAAGCCAGAAAATGTCAGGGTTGCACTACTGAGGTATGAGATCTGGGAGTTCAAAGGTTGTTGTACTGTGAGTGTTACATGTGATGCAAAGCCAGCTGGTGACCTGTGGATGGAGACAGCTAATCGGAGGCTAAATAAGGAACAGGGAGGTCTGTCTGCAGTAGAACCTACCATGTAGGAAGCTGACGCAAAGGACAGTGAGGGAGACCACATACCATATGGGGTGAGTACCAAACACCATCTCCTGGTACTCATCTGAGAAGCTCACTAAAAAAGTTATGTGCACCCCTCCATATTCTTCCTATTACAGAGACACTACTGCAGCACTAAACTTGACTAATGAGGATATGTCTCAGCTTGGACAATTTCAGGAGAACTTTACTTTGCTGCCTACACTGTGCAAACAATAAGTTGGTAGAGGATGAAAAAGGTTTGGGGTTGTTTTTCAGAGAGCAGTTTGGGGAAGGGATTTTCTGTTCTAGCACGACTGTCCGCCAATCACATGGAAAAGCCCATAAATACATGTTTGGATGTGTCTATGGTGGAAAAACATTTTTGACTTAAACCCCATCACCTGTAATTGCAAATCAACTTGTGAATGAATGGGCAACACTTCCAACAGACACTATAAAACATTCTGAATGGCATAAAAGGGTATGCTATTAAGGCTGCAAAATAGGCTAACTCCATACTTAAACTTATAGATTTAGAATGGCATATCATAACTATCCCTGGAGGCGTAATTAGCAGGTGTGCCAATACCATTGTTCATAAAATATAGCACTAAAGAAACGTAATTACTGTAGTAGAAACATTTTGCGAATCTGTCATTTATAGCTAAAGACTCCAAAATAAAACATCTACAATAATAGATTTTAATGGAGAGCAACTATTGTAGAGTACAGACGTTTCAGACTTCATTAGAAACTATTTATGGTGCTAAATGTCTGCTTCATTCACCAAGTTGTATTACAATTGATCAGATGCCCATAAAATATCACATATACAATGTTTTTGAGTTATTATAAAAGTGACCTTCGTGCACACAATAAACACAAAATTCCTATATCAGTGAGCAATGACATACAATTTCTATTTGTTTCTCAAACACGTTTATTAAGAATAAAACAATATCAGCCAACATGTAAACCTAGGAACGCTGCAGCTTGACCATGAGCCTATAAATTGCATTTCTTTGCAGTATAGTTAATAATTATGAATTAGTGAATTAGTGAATGAAGTAAACCTGTTAAAAATCCTCAACAGGAACTGAGCATATGGTAAAAAAAAATATAGGCACTCTTTTCCATACCCAGGTTCACAGACCAGTAAGATACGCCACTAGGTTGGAGATCTCTAAATTACATTTCTGATACCCCATAATCTTTGATACGTGACCCTCTCTATACCCAGCAAATACTATATTGTGTTTTTCGTTCTACAGCCCCCGTGCCCAGGACATCTAAATCTATCTATCCTTAATTTTGTCTATCATTCACAGAGATACTGTCATTGTATAAGCTCCTCAAGAAGCTACATATCAGAGAAACTTATTAGGCAACTATACATGACTGTATGAATATGAGATATACTCTGAGAAATGTATTATGTATATTGTTTATAACTAACTTTAGAAATACGGTATAAATAAACTTGTGTTACTCAATTTTACCTGGCTGCAATTAGATTTGAATGCTTAAAAAATCCCCAAGCTACCCATGGGTCCTTTCCAGTGGCACCTGGTAGAACAATCCTTTTGTATGTTTGTGTGGAAAATATAGGCAAAGTACCTATAGTAAAGTGATTAGTAGATATATAAATAAAGGTAAGAGTGCTGGCATGTTTTCCAGAGCTTTACGGGGATTTTTCTTTGACTGGTTATATATGTTTCGGCTTTAGATTTGTCTTTTCTTCCGCTGTTTGGGCATATGGATTTACTGAATATGATGACTGCTTATGTCTTTTTTAATCATATGCTCATTTTCAACGCCTACACTAAAATTATGTTATGACAATGGCATGTATAATGGCTAAAGATCTAAGTCTTAATTTTTACTTTTCATCACCTTCAGTAGCTACTTATGTTACCCAGGACAGCTGCTATCTATGACACACCAGTGATCCCTAGTTGTGCATATGGAACATATATTGCAGTTGAATAAAGTACCAGACTTGCAGTTGTTACACATTTTAGCTCATGTGACATAGCTCACAATAACTGCTCATATCTGTATTTCATTTTATGTACAATTTGAAGATCAAATAAATTATTTGAATACAAACCTGCCAGAGGTCTCGCCTTGTTCTTTCCTTCAGGTATTAGTAAATGAAAAAGAAACAATGTAATTAAGCACACTATTAATTATTATTGTGTTATACAAACAATGCATCTGACAATTGCATCACTGGAAATAAAGGTATTAATTGATTATAACACACATGACATAGTGTGATGTAGCTTTAACAGCAGGCATAAAGCTCAATTAGCAGCACACATGACAGGTCTTCTCCCCACAGTCCTCATGCAGCATGCTCAGTACATACCACAGCAGACTGGCAAAGCACTCAGAAAAGCAGAAAATGCATTGCTGACACATACTTTTACAGAAAGCTGTAGACTTTTATTTAGAAAATCTGCAACAATTGGTGTCAATTTTGAGTTGTATCTTGTAATTTCAATTTGGAATATAGAAGTAAAGTGGGTTTACATTTTCAGATTAGATTGCATACTATATATAACAATTTGTTTATGTAAGTTATGTGAAAATATATTGTACATCAATTTTGCTTCCCAGAACATAGGAAGTATTTATTAAAGACTTTTTATCCCCAGACTCCAAGTTACTATTTCTACATTGAAATGAAATATATCTTACCTAAATATCAGTAATGTATTGATTACATGGTCCCTAAAAGTAAATGAAAAGGGAAACAAAGTCTTAATGCAGTCCTGTAGTCTGTATACTGAAACTGCATTTTGCCAATAAAAATTTATGTTTTGATTTATCTCTATGCAAAGAAGTTCTACACAAGGAGTCAGCCTACGACCATAGCCCATAGACTGGGTGAAAGGCAAAAGCGAGGGAAGGGAGTCTAAGGATAGTTGGTTGGATATGTCATGATTGAATAAAATTGTTTGTAATTTTAACTTTGTGCATAACTTCTGTGTGTTAGAGATTAAATTAAGCGGAGAGGTGGAGACAACCCACACAGTTTTGTCAAAATGAGGAAGAACCGTAGTAGTTTTACACACCTCCATTAATTTTCAATGGGTGCATCCACACATTCTGCATGCAGAGCCCCATGTGCCCACATTTTACTGTTCGCAAAAAGTGGGGATGTGCCCATTAAAAATTAATGGGGGTGTGCCAAAGACAGCCTTTTGGCCATATACCTGGAGCCATGACTTAATAAGTAGCATTGTTTAAAATCAGTAGGGACCATAATTCTGTTGTGCTGAAAATTATATGAGGAGAAGTCTACAGCAGGGCCACTGCCAGAGGGGAAAGGGGCAATCCTGTCCCGGCAACCAGGTTCTCTGGACTGCAGTCCTTTTATGAGCTGTCTGCTAGCACCCTCAACTGCCCCCCCCCCCTTGCCACAACTTAGTTGGGCCTGAAAAACTTCTGAGTCTGGGGCCCTAGGATTTCTGACGGCAGCCCTTGTCTACAGTCTACTAGCCCAGGAATTGTTTGCTACATATTTTTTGAAAGTTTAAATTTACCAAACCAGTCTAAATAGAAAACATTAAGCAAACAGGAATAAGATAGGGGAAGAAATGAAATTGTAATGTTGGTCGGTAGGGTAGTATAACCCCTAACATCCAGCATTCAATGGAAAGCCTCCCGGCTTTCTGTTAGCAATTGTCTAGGAGTCAATGCCGGCAAAGTTCCTAATGACTGATGGTACTGCCCTAACAACCACAATGCTATATATTTCACTGCTTGTGAAGTACTGAGGTAGTCCACCAATGTTTGCCAACATGAGATTTCCCAAGCTTGAGGTGCACTATAAAAGTAAAGCGCAGAATCCTCAAGTTAAGCTTGCTTATTGTGTTATAACTAATAAACATAAATAATAAGAAGTTAGTTATTTTAATTTGGAGCCTGGAAATGAAAGTCTGTATGTTGGTTTAGGTCTAATAATGACTGTGACACAGAAAATAATCCAATGAGACAAACTAACATAAACACTAGTGGTTCTAAAGGTTGAACAGACATTACGAACAACACCAGCTGCCATATTTGTACCTACTTTGTAGGGCTGCAGGTATGCAAGGCCTTCAAATGAGGCTTCCAGGTAGCAATGGAAACCGATTTCTCATCAGCCGCATAACTACGCCATACACACTACGTGCAGGATATATAATAAAAAAAGAAAAACAAGGCAGAAGGGAGCAGGGGATAAAACAAAATTGAAAAGCAGATTAGTAAACCAGTACAAGTCATGGCTTTATTCATCATTCATAGCATTGATACATGCCTGAGAGGTGGAAGAATACTTTCATAAAATCGCCAGGTGGCTGTCAGGTATGTTCGACTGGAATCAGTAGAATAAAACCGCCACGTAGCCTGGTATGAGGAGAGAATAAAAAGCACAAGGGAACCAACAAAACATGAAATAATGGAAAAACCAAACCGGTTAAGGAATATTAATATTTCGCTCACACCATGTGCATTGCCTGTTAGATTTTCAAGACAGCTGAAAATGATTGAAACTTGAATAAGTAACTGAAGTTTATGATAGAATAGATACCAGCTACTATTTGAATAAATATGTTTTTGTTAGGTTCATTCGGTTAGGTTGTTATTCTTCTGTTTCCCTCTCAGGAATCAGATAATAGACTCCTATTTCTATTTGATGTAGGCATTCCCTCTAATGCAGTTTTTGTATAAAAAATAACCAGCAGCATACAATAAATTAAGTATTAGTCCCTCTCAGCCACCCCAAAACCTTGGACCCTTTAAATATACAGCATAGTGGTCACTGGTTGACCATTACTTCTCCCATTCTTGCCTCAATATTGGATTGTGAGACCAACTATCATGTTTCAGTCTTTGGAAACTCGAAATTGTGAAAAGCCCATGACAACAATTAATACTTTGTTTGCCAATCATGGTCTCAAGACCCATTTTGATTCCCATTTCCCGTGAATCAGATAAACGTTCTCTCTACAACTGATTAAGCAGTTTTATCCTGGTAGAGTACATGCAACCAGAAAATGTAGTCATAATCTGTATTCACTTAAAAAAAAAAATCAATCAATTGAGTACAAGCACAAAGACCTGTTCGTAGCCAAGAGTATAGTACTTTTGTCAATCACATTGCCAAATTTCTGCATTTAAATTAAATACATTTATTACATAAATATAAACCTGTGCTGCCGCTAAGCTGTCCTATCCACTTACAACTTTTCTGCCATCAGCCAACTACATTTGGAATTTGTGCATACCATGTCTATACTTATCATGCCTTGGCCCTTAGGTTATCCTAATAAAGTAACTCTGGCAAAAACAAGATAAACATGATTCATCCACTGCATTTATCCATTCCATTTATCTCACTGGAATTTATGTGAATATACTAGTATTGAGCAAAAGCTATGTATTTTTATAGCAGTCAAATGTTCTGTTGCCTGTTTACCATTAGAACTGATCACAAACAACAACAACAAGTCTGATCATGCCACATGTTGCATCTCGCCGATGGAAGAAGACGGGGTTAATCAACAGTTGCCCACACAAAGTCGACAACCACTCTATCTCTATCTGTTGCAGAAAGGTAGTCATCATATGCTAAGACATAGTCCTTTCCTTTTGTGCCCAATAAAAGTGGTATATATATTTTTTTTTCCTTCAGCCACTGTGCTCATTACTTACTTTAAAAGTGTAAAAAAAACATGCCCACATTTTTGGCCGCTTTAACGCTAACATGCCCATAACGCAAAAGGGAAACATGGCCTATCTTTATTTGTTTCCTCACTGTTTTTAAATGTGGCTCATTAACTGAAATAAGTTTGGGGCCCTTGCTATATCAAGTATGCTTTCCCATTGACATCTTTATTTCCTTTTTTAATATGTTGTTGATAAAAACTGCAACCCATGCTTTTTGTATTATGATGCAAAAGAGTTTGAGCTAAATAAGGCAAAAAAAAATTCTGTAGTGGTAAGCAAATACAATTATGTAAATAATGGCTATTAAACTCTGCAATCCCGCTTTTGTCATTTTAAATTTGTCTCTATGATGTATCTCATAACCACTTTCAATATTAAACTGTGCTCCTCCAACCAGTATGAATTAAAATATTACAAAACAGCCAAAGTATAATAGAAATAAACAAGATATTGTTTTAAAGTTTATCAATTTGTTCTAGAATGCTGAATGCAGCTTTTTTTGGGTGCTTTCATGGTAACATGCTGCTATTGACTTCAATTCAACTGTTCACACTGGCTTTATCCAGATGTTTCTACAGCCCAGGCTGTCAGGTCACATGACATCTGTTTTACATGTTAAATCATAACATGCATAATATGAAGCTGCATGTACACAAGGGTCCCTAGAAGTCAACAAACTTCGTTCTAGGGGGACACACCATTGACCTGTATGTTGAGCAGCAATGTCACTTTTGCTCACATCCTTGGTGTCATCAATGATGCCTGCGATGTGAAGGGTGGAGAAGGGAGGGGTGGGAAATCAGAGCAGATTTAATCAAAGCAGTAATATGGTATGGTCTGACCACTACGAAGGTTAAATTAAGCTTTATTTACCAAATCACTTTTGGTTAATTGAGGATTACCTGAGTTCCCAATTTTTTACGATTTTTTTTTATAGATCTTACCCAGGTTAGAGTTTGTGCCAATGTCCTATGACTGTAGGTCTGTTGATGGACAAAAATGTGTGGCCAATGATACAGAAAAAAACTATCTTGATGTGGGGGAACTCCACATATATTTTTTTTAATTATACAATTAAAATGCTTATATTAAAGTCTCGATGCAACTTGTTATGCATGTGTTAATGGGTTCAGCATAAAGGAGGGAATTTGTCCTGTTGTCAAAGTGTCCAAATACACCCTCTGACCGGAGGGGGTGGCCAGACAGCATAAAACATGGCTCTGTGCAAAGGTCTCTCTAATATTTTATTTTTTTTTGCCCAGCAAAAAAGGGGATTTTACTAAAATTTTTGAAAATTATTAAGATATAATTGAGAAATAGAGTGGAGCATTACAAACATTGGTTATTATATATGGACATATATGGACAAAAGTCAGAACAAAATTAGGTAATTATACAAATTACGTTTTTTAGTGATAAAGGTAATCATAGACCGGTATTTATTTAATATTTACACCAATAGAATTTCCATTTAGCAATTGGGCAAGAAAAGTATTCCACCACAATTGTCAATTCTGGCAGAATAACATTAAAGCTTCCATACACATACATATTTTTTTTTACAACATAATAACACTAACATATATAGAGGGAGTGCAGAAATATTATTTTTTTTTTTTTTTTTTTTTTTTAGTATAAGTGGTATTTTTGAGGAATTAATTTATTATTGAACAACAACCATGTTCTCAATGAACCAAAAAAAACCCAATAATATCAAAAGCTGAATATTTTTGGAAGTAGTTTAGTTGTTTTTAGTTTTGAGCTATTTTACGGGGGATATCGTGTTGCAGGTGACTATTACTGTGCAGAATATTAGGCAAATTAACAAAAAACAATTATACCCATTTCAATTATTTATTTTACCGTGAACCAATATAATATCTCAAATTCACAATATACATTTCTGAAATTCAAAAACTAAACAAAAAAAAACTTCAGTGACAATATAGCCCCTTTCTTTGCAAGACCTCAAAAGCCTGCCATCCAGGATATGTCCGGTTTTGATCTGTTAACCATCAACAACGTTTTTTGCTTTATACCTTCTGCCAGCACGCTGTGGAGTACTTGGACGCGTGTGATGGAGCATGTCCTGCATGAAAATCATGTGTTTTCTGGAGGATGCAGACTTCTTCCGTACCACTGCTTGAGAGAAGGTGTCTTCAGAAACTGGCAGTAGGACTAGGTGGAGTTGAGTTGAGTACAATCATCAACACGAAAAGGCACCCCACAAGCTCATCTTTGATGATACCAGCCTACACCTTGCTGGCGTTTTGAGTCGGACTGGAGCTCTATGCCCTTTACCAATCCAGCCACGTTTGCCATCACATGCTGGCCCATCTAAGACTCACTCTCATTTCATCAGTCCATTGAAAACCATTAGAAAAATCAGTCTTGGAGATACTTTCTTGGTTCCAGTCTTGACGTTTCAGATGTGTGTATTGTTCAGTGGTGGTGAGTCTTTCAAGCCTTTAGTATCTGAGTATTGCACACTGTGTGACTTTTGGGCACTCAAGTGATGTTGACAGCTATGAAAAAATATGGGCCAAACTTGGTGGCAAGTGGCAGGTATTGGCAGTGCCACGCTTGACTTTCTCAGTTCATGGGCAGTTATTTGGAGCCTTTGTTGTTTCCACACGCTTCTTGCGACCCTGTGTGATCGATTTTGAATGAAACGCTTGATTGTCGATGATCACGCTTCAGAAGCTTTGCAATTTTAAGAGTGCTGCATCCGACTCTGCAAGGATATCTCAGATTTTTGACTTTTCTAAGCCTGGTCCAGTCCTTTTTTGACCAATTTGCCAAAGGAAAGGGAAGTTGCCTAATAATTATGCACACCTATATAGGGTGTTGATGTCATTAGACACACCCCTTCTCATTACGAGATGCACATTACCTAATATGCTTAATGGTAGTAGGTTTTGGAGCCTATACAGCTTGGAGTAAGACAACATGATCATAAAGAGGATGATGTGGTCAAAATACTCATTTGCCTAATTAATTCTGCACTCCCTGTATATATAGGACACACAACTGCCTTCCAAAAAAAAAGTCGACCACCTGGATTTAACTAAGAAATATTTAAGGTCTAGGTTCAGCAATAGTATGTGGAATGAGGTCAGCTGACTACCTGAATATACTGAATGACCAGGTTATTCCATCAATGGATCAGGCATATTTCAAGATGACAATGCCAGAATTTATTAGGCTCAAATTGTGAAAGAGAAGTTCTGGGAGCATGTCATTTTCACACATGGATTGGCCACCACAAAGTCCAGATTTTAACCCCATTTTTATAATGGATTGCATTTTTTCCCACAGAATTCTATAAAAATATGTATATATTAAATAAAAGAAAGCCTATGTATAACAAGTATTAACAGCCTTTGAAGGTGTATTCTGTTTCCTCTGAGATGTTTCTGCAGCTTAATTGGAGTCCACCTGTGGTAAATACAGTTAGTTGGCCATGATTTGGAAATGCACACCTGTCTATTTAAGGTCAGAGCACAAACCAAGCATAAAGTCAAAGCAATTGTCTGTAGACATCTGACAGGATTGTCTTGAGGCACAAATCTGTAGAAGGTTACAGAAACATTTCTGCTGTTCACAATAAGCACATTGGCCTCCATCATCCGTAAGTGGAAGAGTTGAAAACTACCAGGACTCTTACTAGAGCTGGCTGGCCATCTAAACTGAGCAATCAGGGCAGAAGAGCCTTAGTCAGGGAGGTGACCAGGAACCCGATGGTCACTCTGTCAGAGCTCCAGAGATGAAGAACCTTCCAGAACGACAACTATCTCTTTAGCAATCCACCAATTAGGCCAGACAGAAGCCATTCCTTAGTAAAAGGCCAATGCCAGCCTGCCTATTGTTTACCAAAAGGCAACGGAAGGACTCTTTAACCATGAGAAACAATATTTTCTGGTCTGATGAGACAAAGATTGAACTGTGATTTGTTGTGAATGCCAGGTGTCATGTTTAGAGGAAACCAGGCACTGCTCATCACCAGCCAATACCATCCCAGTGAAGTATGTTGGGACATCATGCTGTGGGGATGTTTTTCAGCGGCAGGGACTAGTGGGCTAGACAGGATAATGAAGCGATGACTGCAGCAATGCACAGAGACATCCTGGATGAAAACCTGCTCCAGAGCGCAGATGGTTCATCTTTCAGCAGGACACAACTAAGATATCAAAGAAGTGGCTTCAGGACAAGTCTGTGAATGTCCTTGAGTGGCCCAGCCAGAGCCAAGAGTTGAGTCTGATTGAACATCTCTGAGATGCACCGAAAAGTATTGAGCAAAGGCTGTGAATACTTGTGTACACGTGATGTTATTTGCCAAAACATCAAGTAAACTTTTTTCACATTGTCATTGTGGGGTTTTATATTTAGAATTTTGAGGAAATAAATGTAATTCTTTTTGGAATAACATATTGGCTGTAACATAACAAAATATGGATAAAGTGATGGGCTGTGAATTCTTTCCGAATGCAATATATATAGTTTAGATATCTAAAAAGGTGATTACTGTATGTGCTTTTTTAATTCACAGAACAAGCATAACAGCTTTCTTAAGTTTGAAGAGTCAAACAAAAACAGCATACTTTTAACTTAAATTCAAAGTCCCAAACAATCCCTTATGAGGTATCTGTAGTTTGAGCTTTATGCCTGCCAGTCAAGGGCTTCAGGGTATAAAGCAGTAACTTGCTGTTTTGTCAAGTAGAGACAGTATCCTGGCTTTCATAAAGCATTTGCAATGTTTCTACTTTCTGGACAACAAGTATAAGCCATACCAGTCCTGATCTCACACTCCCTTTGTGTACAGATTCAATGTCCCAGCAGTTGTGGAGCCCTGACATACTGGTCTCAGCTCCTTTTGCAGTGTGGCTTTCTTGCTGACATCCAGCAGGTGAAAACCTCCTGTATTTCTGTATTCATGTGAAGGGCCACCCATTCCAGAGCCTGGGACCCAGTAACCAAACTAAAAAACAATGCTCAGCAGCCTAGCATTGTTGTAATTATGTCCTTCAATAATACACCACCTAATAGGACTACTGTACAGTATATATATACCTTATTTTACGGACTATAAGACACATCTTTTTACCATTATAATCAATTCACAAAAACCAAATAGGATTCCCTCATGGGACTTTGGTTGGAACAGTGACACTGTTCCAACCAAAGTCCCATGAGGGAATCCTATTTGGTTTTTGTGAATACATTTCAGGGATGGGAACAGTGACTACACCCACCTTCCAGGCTCTTCCTTGACTATCCATTATAATCAATTGGAACATTTTCCTGTGTCTTATGGCATGAAAATATGCATTTTTTTTTTTTTACTCCCAACCATCCTGGGAGCAACAACTATGCATCGTAGGAGGAAGAAATGTGTTCCATTCCCTCCCACCAAGCCAAAACTCTTAGCTGCAATAGCACTAGCAATACCCATTCTCTGAAGACACTGACCAACTTATGGAGAGAGAACTTGTACAGATAGATAGGATGAGTTGTGTATTTACATTAACATTCTGCACGGCAATAAATACATTTTGTGACAAAGACTCGCATCTCCTCCCATATGTAAATAGCTGCTCATGGATAAGTTGTTCAGTGCCAGATTGTAAAATATGGTAGGGAAAAAATAGGTCTCACTGGAAAAAAGGCTCTTGTGGAGGAGCCCGTCTTTTGATTGAAGAACCTTTTTTCTTTTATTATATAAAAAATTATAAATTATAAAAAAATTTACATTTGATGATTTACAGATTCCATATGAAAACATCAAGAGCGTTGGTCCAGGTCCATTAATCAGAATAAGAGCAAAAAGGAAAAGGGGAATATTTGGTCTTAAAATACCTATGGATAGATTTGAGGACCAAAGACACATTTGGTCCTTACGTAAAATGTGTCTCTTCATAAGTTGATCAGCGTTTTCCGAAAATGTGTACTGATCATATGTGTATAAACACATACAAAAGTTTCAGCTCAGCACACTATGCTGCAGCAAAGACCTACCTCCTGGCACTGGCCTTTTGACTGGAGGAATATAGAGTGAATACTGCATGGTCCAGTCCTGCCTAATTTGCTGTACCATTCTGTATATTCACTTGATAGCTGAATGGCTGTGTCTCTGTTTTTTTTAAACTAATTATCTCTCTGGATTGGTGGCCAATCCATGTATGAAAACTGTGGGGTGCGTCTAATTGTCCAGTGCATCTTATAGTATGAAAAATGCGGTATATACAGCATATACACAATGGAGAATATTGCAAATCTTCAAACAGCCCTGCGCTATAATTAATTCTATTAAGCACTAACGAACATGAGCTTTTAATTCTGTTAGATATGCACAAAAATGCATTTCCCATTGGGATACACACATCTGAGATTTTTCAAGCTGTCATGAAAATGAATTCATTGGCTCCATTATTGCATATTATTGTGTTTCCAGTGTACTACTAATAGTAAAGTGGAACATGTTGTAAATACTTGGCATTTTGTGGCCCATGCACCATAATCATAGAGTTTCCCTTATCATTTTAAATTTTCACAACTTTTTAGGCTTAAAAAATATTCTCCTACAGATTGATTCTTTGTTTTTATTCTATATAAGGAATACTACAGCTCCTCCTCAGTCATTAATTTGCAACACTGGAAAAATTTTACAGCAGGCTAATATTAGTATGTTATTATGATAAAAGACATACTGAGATGTAAATGCATATTGTTGCATTGATTACATTGTATATGGATTGAATAAAGGTCATACAACATACAAGCTATCCCTATCCTCACCTGAATTAAGCTAGCTGCAGGATTCCTCCTTTTTTCAAAATGCTTCTGTCTGTGTTGTTCTTGAACTTTTAAGGCAAACCCGGATCCAAGAATACCCTGTAATGTAATGTTTATTATTATAAATAATGCCTTGCATAAAGACAGTGCAATACACTTTGGAAAGTAATTACCACAGTTAAATACTAAAAGTAATGGGACTTCTACATACAAACAACCAATTTACATTTTTCTCTGTACTTGAGATACATTTTCTTTTGTCCTGAGACTTCAGTGGTTGTCAGAGCTCTGAAAATGTTGCAGATTTTTACCCCATGATCATTAACCGCATACAACATTCATGTGTATGCATGATAAATGTTTTCTGTTCATTGTTAGTATTTGTTACATTTTACAATTATTGCTTCTTTTAATACAAAGTAGACTAGGTGGTGGTATCAGATATGTTAAGTATACGTCTGATTTACCATTTTATTTTTTTAAGTAAATCAACCTTAATGACTAGATTGCATGATGGTTCTTTCATGTCCATTGCCTTGGTGTGTTTGTAACAAAGCATCAGCAGAGATTTCCTAAAAGAAATCAAAGTATGAAAAAATAAGAACATTAAGTGTTCAGCATATGGTTGCTCCTCTTTGGAAACTTACCTCATAGTCCAGGGGTAATGCCTGTATATATTGAAATACACTGCTCATTAAAAGGGAAAACTTAAACACACTTTTGGTAAATCAAACTGTCCACTTAGGTAGCAAAACTAATTCACAATCAATTGCACACGCTGTTGTGCAAATCTCATCCAGGATGGCACATCAATGTGAGCTGTGGCAAGAAGTTTTGCTGTGTCTGAGTAGTGTCCAGAGCATGGGGGCGCTACCAGGAGACAGGCCAGTACATCAGGAGAGGTGGAGGAGGCCGTAGAAGGGCAACAACCCAGCATCAGGACAGTTACCTCTGCCTTGGTGCAAGGAAAAACAGGAGGAGAACTGCTAGAACCCTGAAAAATTACCTCCAGCGGGCCACAAATGTGCATGTGTCTGCTCAGTCAGAAATAGATTTTGGGGGTTGAATGAGGACGCTTACAGCCCAAAACCGTGCATAATGTTTGGCATTTGTATGAGAACACCAAGATTGGCAAATTCGTCACTGGCACCCTATGCTCTTTACAGATGAAAGCAGGTTCACACTGAGCACATGTGACAGACGTGACAGAGTCTGGAGACCCCATGGAGAACGTTCTGCTGCATTCTCCAGAATGACCGGTTTGGCAATGGGTCAGTAATGGTATGGGGGTGGCATTTCTTTGGATGCTGCACAGTCCTCCATGTACTCGCCAGAGGTAGCCGGATTGCCATTAGGTACCGAGATGACATCCTCAGACCCCTTGTGAGACTATATGCTGGTGCAGTGTGCCCTGGGTTCCTCCTAATGCAAGACAATGCTAGACCTCATGTGACTGAAGTGTGTTAGCAGTTCCTGCTAGAAGAAGGCATTGATGCTATGGACTGGCCTGCCCATTCCCCAGACCTGAATCCAACTGAACAATTCTGGGACATCATGTCTCGCTCCATCCACCAATGCCACATTGCACCGCAGACTATCCAGGAGTTGGGGGGTGCTTTAGTCCAGGTGTGGGAGGACATCCCTCAGAAGACAATCCGCCACTTCATCAGAAGCATGCCCAAGTGTAGTAGGGAGGTAATACAGGCATGTGGAGGCCACATACACTTTTGAGCGTGACTCCAAATCCAAATAAGTTGATACATTTAATTTCCATTGAGAAACTGTGTGTAATTTTGTTGTCCGCACATTCCACTATGTAAAGAACAAAGTATTTAATAAGAATTCATTCATTCAGCTCTAGGATGTCTTATTTTTGTGTTCCCTTTATTTTGTTGAGCAGTGTATATGTAGCATTCCTTCTTACTACTACCTGCTAGGCTCCTAGGTAGATAGAACTCATGTTTAATATAAAAATAAAATAACAATTGGCTGCAGATCCCTATAAAAGTGGATATGGTAAAGTTTTAGTTGTGACCGGATGCAAATGTTTCACTGTGTAAATGTACTATGTCCAGCAGTAAAACGGTCTCGTCTGGTGTGTCCTGCATGTTTTTCAGATTTCTAAATATCTTAAATTTGGTCCTGGAATCTCTGGGTACCCACAGAGCACCCAGGGAGTTGTGGAGTCCAGGCCATTGATTACACACTGTAGTGTAAGTAGGCAATATGCATGAAAGGCAAATTACACTTTTATTTAAATATATTTTATTACACTATCATAAAATGCGTATGCTATAAAATAGTAACAGCTGCATGGTATTAATTCCATCCAATCTACAGGGTGGGCCATTTATATGGACACACCTTAATAAAATGGGAATGGTTGGTGATATTAACTTCCTGTTTGTGGAACATTAGTATATGTGAGGGGAAAACTTTTCAAGATGGGTGGTGACCATGACCCCCTTAGACTTTTATCTTTGTGGTCATCTGAAGGCAATTGTCTATGCTGTGAAAATACGAGATGTGCAGCACCTGAAACTACGGATACTGGAAGCCTGTGTTAGCATTTCTCCTGCGGTGTTGCTATCAGTGTGTGAAGAGTGGGAGAAGACGGTTGCATTGACAATAAAACACAATGGGCAGCACATTGAACATTTTAAAAGTGAACAGAAACTTGTAAATAACTGAAAGAATAAAGTTATGTAAAAACATGACCCTCTTCCTATTGAGAAAACAAAAGTTGGATTCAAAATGGCCGACTTCAAAATAGCCGCCATGGTCACCACCCATCTTGAAAAGTTTCCCCCCTCACATGTACTAATGTGCCACAAACAGGAAGTTAATATTACCAACCATTCCCATTTTATTAAGGTGTATCCATATAAATGGTCCACCCTGTATAATAGATATTTGTATACTATATATATTTAAATTCTGAACCACTGGACCACATGAAGTGTAATCATCTGGACAGATAAAAGAATATTTTATTGTTAGCCTGCTTACACCTTTTCAGGAGCTAAATGTCATCAGCCACCCACACATTATATAATGAGGATATATAAAGCCTCAACTGACTTTCAAAGACAATCATCAGCTTGACATATAAAATTTCATTTATCATCTTCCCACTTCATTTACTGTGTCTTCTCAGGATAACCTAAATGTGGTACAATGTTCTAAGTTCTGTTTTCCATTTTAATTGGACTCAGATAACAAAAATCGTCTATATTATTGTACTTTTAAACTCAGCCTTGTGGCCTCATTAAAAAAAATTTCTTGCAGGTATTGATCTGAGCAAGAATAAATTCAATAATGCAATAATGGTGGACAAAGACTAATATATGGGCAACAGATCACAAGCAACAATCTAAAAGGAGGATATTACCTTTATTAATTCAGAGTATTCTTGATATTTAAAAGGAAATCTTAACTTAGACTGTAAAAAGAACAAAGAACCTGGATGCATTATATTAATGTGGCTCATGAGGATATTTTTCAGATTAAATGATACACTGCAAGAGACGGCAGCGATCTTGCTTACTTCTGTAAGCCCTATTAGTAAAACAATAGTTATAAATAATAATCTGTTAATAAAGATGCATATACATAATCAAAAGCAAGTTTTCTTTAATGCTATACAAAATACCCAAACACCCATAAATATAAAAATATGTCTCAGCCAAACACAGATGTAAAACACCACTTATTACCTGTAACATTGATTTTAAATGTCAGCACTCTGTTTAGATTGTTATTGCGACATCAAGTTAAATACTCACTGCGGGTAATGCAAAGAAGGAAATGCCAAGCAGAGCAAACCCAGCTGAGAGAAGTCTTCCAAGCCACGTGTGTGGAGTTTTGTCACCATAGCCAATGGTTGTCAATGTGATCTAAGAAAGACACACAAAAAATTGTTTACTCCTTCACTGCAACATGTTCTTTTTATTAAAGTTAAAATTAAAGTGTCCCTTCTACTGCTATAGTAGATGATGTTCTAGTGTAGGGTTCATACATTGGTTAGCCTTAACATTAAAACAGGTATAGTAAATGTTATTTGTTTTTTTATAATGACATTTGTCCAGGGTGGGGTACATTATGCAATAAGTCACTGCTTGTTAACAAACAACAACAAGGTTATATATATATTTGGAGCACTGATGGTGGAGAAAAGGCTAGTTTGCCTGGTCCGATCTCAGAGAAAGATACCAAGGACAACTTCAAAATCTTTTGGTGGAAGATGGATATAAACAATATTATTAATGATGTGGCTGATCAGCATGTGCTAATTTAGTTGAATGACCCTAAATTGCAGCATTTGATGAAAGCTAATAGTAGCTATTTATTGCCCAATATAGGCCAGATAAATGCTATTGCAAAAGATCCAATACACATCAGAACCCATTGGACATTGTACACATCAGAACCTCATTAAAGCCACTGTATGTAGTTCCAAAACAAGAAAAACTAATATATTTTTACATAAAAAAGTAGACTTACTACACATTATTAAAGATTACAGATAGGGGTGTCTTATTGGGAATGTAAATTACTAATAAAAAAAATATTAAACTTCTAAGGGTGTTGGAGATCTGGGGGTTGACAGTCAGAGTAGACATAAAATGTTTTATTTAGTGTGAGTTGGAATAAGGGTAGTCTTACATGATAAGAATATCCCAAACTTTATATTTTAACTGGAAAAGTTGGAGGTCATCTTATAAGCCCGAAAATACGGTACATACATACCTGCCTTTACATATACATCATTTTTAATGACATCTCATTCTTAATCCATAAGCTTTAATTTGTAATTGGCCCACACATTTGCCCTATAACAACATCAAAGCTAATAGGAAGGCCTTTTTTTATGGGATTTTATTGGATTCTTGCAGGCTAGTCAAGTTCCTCCACCCTCATTTATCCATGTCTTTATGAACCTTACTTTGTGCACTGGTAAGTAGTCATGTTGGAACACTGAGGGCCTCCCCTGAAGTGTTCCAACAAAATTAGGGGGATTAAATTGTCCAAAATTTTTTCATATCATAAAGCATTCAGAATTTATTTCACTGAAACTAAGAGACCAAGCCAACGCCTTGAAATATAACCCCACATCATGACCCCCTTATAAAAAAGCTTTATCCTTGACACAATGCAGTTAGGAAGTATGATTCTTTTGACATCCACCTTAACTACTACATCAGATTGCTAGACAAAAAGGTACTCACTTCAGAGTCCAGTGGCAGTGTACTTAAGAGCACTGGGCCTGAGACTTTTCATTGCACTTTGGGACACTTGAAATCAATGATTTTAAAGGGTGTTTCTATGGTTTTGGAAATTAAGTGTGTTATGCAATCTCCCTTGATATCTACCATCATTACAGTTTAATACACATTTGACTTGCATTAAAATGTACTTCAGCTTATTGGTCTTAGTTCATAGGTACCAGATGTAAAAAAAAATACAACTAAAATGGCTCAGTTGTTGGTTTTTACCTGTTGTTAAGAAGCTCTAGGTTGATCTATGGCATTTCTTTCTATTTTATAGCACATAAGGTAGATATTGGTTCAGTGGTTTCTGCTGTCAAGCGTATAAAGTTAAATTTCTAGTTGTTCACCCTCACAGATTATCTTGTGATTGACAGCTCCCTTCACTAGAAATCACTAGAAATATGAATGACTTACAGTTTTAGTTAAATGTGTATTCTACAAGTAAAAGAAAAATAGGAAAGGAAAACACTGAATCAATCAAGATGAGCAGCACGCCACTTAAAGTCTATGTCTAAAGCTGGGCATAGACATGTAGTTTTCTGCCCGATGCTGCTGCAGATCGACTTTGCGTGATGACGTCATCACGCATGGCCGGTCGTGCAGAGAATTGGTCGTGCACCCTTTGTGTGCTGGCCATTACTTGGGATCTGTTGGATCACAGTGTGATCTGACATGTGGCATATTTCTGGTCGATCTTGCAAGGTGGGCACATCCAATTTTTGGGCCGGGATTTGGTGGGAGAGGTCGAGAGGACGAAAAATCAGGCAGGAGTATGCCGTCTTTGACCAGCTTTAGACATCAGCCATCAGCCACAGCTTACTTTGGGTAAACAATCAGCATGACTTTATAGCATATAAAAAAAAACTAAAACAACTTTGTGTGTATATATGATGTTGCATATGAGTTTTATGATTAATCTCCATTAATAGACAAATATTAGTTTCACATAATGTGTTGATTATGTTGAGCTGATAACATATGTTGACTGATGCATTGCCTTTGGCTTCGAAAATTCGCCCATTTGCTTTACTGTGAGCAAATTAGGATGTGCAAACTTAGTGAATATTCTGTCGGGATTAGTCTCTAGCCATCATTGGGTTAGAGTGTGTGTTTGCGTGTTTTGAGTCGTGTTTGTTGGAATAGTGTGTGCATGATGTCCTTGATTGTGTTTAAGATGATCTGATGACTGATGGCTGTATGTGATGG
>CM070035.1:77194518-77205926 GCA_036250615.1 Ptychadena robeensis | reverse complement strand
TAAAGAGGATGATGTGGTCAAAATATTCATTTGCCTAATAATTCTGCACTCCCTGTATATCATATTTCAATATATTTAAGACCTGAAGTTTGTTTATGTTGTGTCAATAATATAAATAATAGATGTCACTTAAGTCAAATAATCTGTAAACATTTTGAGAAGCTTGAACATTAGTTAAGATCAATATACTTAATGTGTAATGCTAAAAAAGCTAATAAAAAGAAATGCAACCCTTAGAATCTTTTGTATTATTCCCTGTTGATTGTAATTATAAAATTAATGGCTCTCCCAACATTCACACTGTTATGTTTTGTATCATTATGTATGCTTCTGTGAAATGCAAAATTGCAACAATAAAAATACTACTCATCGTAGAAGTAGTAGATTGAACATTTGACATTACAAATAAAAACAAATAAAATAAAATACAGAGGCAGTAATAGTTTATTTATTGTAGAGGTGTAGAATACCCACTTAAAAAAGGCTGGAGTGGAGGGGGCAGTATTTTAAATATAAAGTTTCTTTATTAGAGCGTGGAACAGGATTAGGCAAAAAACATAAACATAGTTAAATTATTGAACAGATACAAAACTAAATAGATCCATAAAAGTGATAACGTTTTTAAGTTTTCGGTTTCATAGGGTCTTTTAAATGCAATTGTTTGGGATGTCTGCTTTAATTGGAGAAAAATCTGTCCTGATGCATTCCTTTGCCAATTGACTTAAAAGTTTTACACATACAGCTGCCTCGATGCTGTTTCAATGAGAGTTTTTAAGAACTTTAACTTGGGCTTAATGGAACCAGGGCTTATATTTCAAGTGTTGTAGGTTGTATTTTTGGGGATACATAGTATATATTAAAGCCTAACTTCATATTTATCTTCTTCAGGATAAAAAAGCAAACTCTTGTTACAATTTTTAAAATAAAATTACATTATTTATAGCCAATCAGTTGATTTATAGTGTTCATTTAACTCGCTTATAAAAAAAACTCAGTGCAAAGGAATTTATTACCGTAACTTCATGGAAAAAAACATATTAAGTAGAAAAGAAAATCAGACAAAACAAATATATCATCTACTAATGATGAAAAATGCTATTTTAAATATGTAAAAACTGATTATTTTAGTAGTCTATCACTGCACAATTTAAGTTTAAGATGTTGTACATATTTCTTTTCTAAATGCATTTAATCATTTAATTAAAACAGATGTAAATCATTTCACAGAGAAATGATTGCACCTTAGTGAACTGCATTATGGAGATGTATTGATTACCGGGCTTCTCATAGCTACTGTGTATTATGTTTTATACAGCTAATAAAAATTAAATATAAAAAAAATTGTTATTAATCAAATTAAGGGCGCTACTTAAATCACTCAAGTGTGCCTTGCTCTTACTAAGAACTAACAGGCATAGCATAAATAATCATTTTACTTAGCAATCTCTTGTAACCCACTCACCATAAAAAAAAAAAAAAACACAAAAAATGATGACCGGTTCAATTCTGAAGAGAAATGACTGGTAACCTCCATCAGCAAAGAAATCTATTTTGCATTGTTGTCAGCACAACTAGACTAATCTGTATAAACAAAGATAATTCTACCATTTAAGATGGATCTTACTTACCGTACCCCACCATAAAGCATCTGCATATGTTTGAAATTGTGTATTAGCTTCTTTCTCGACCAAATAAACAAGAAACGAGGAAAAGATGAGCACTAGAAATCCTATGTACCAAGCTGTGATGAGTTCCTAAATGGAGAACATACAAAAATGGAAAGTTAATAAAAGTAAAGTAATAATGAATACAGATTTTGTTAAACTACCAAAAATCACAAATCTTCCTATTCCATCACCACACCACATATTCGCAAAACTCAAAATTCACAAATAAGGTTATATTTCCCCAGTGTTAGGGATGTTTCACGTTAAAGCACCTGACTTAACACAGGGGTTGCATTAGGATGTGTTGGGACATGCGTCAAGAATGTGTCTTATTGATGTATTTTTTTCTTTCTTCCCTTGACTGACACATTCACTTGACTAATTGCATTAAATGTCAGCTCTATGGGTGCAATGACGCACCCATACATATGCTGGGTTGTGTTGCATTAATGACATTAACGCAACCTACCACAGGCCATCAACTCATGTGTGTACAAGTCTATGAATTTACAATGGATGTGTCAACATCGTCAAAGTAGGGAAATTGACGCAGTGGAGACATAGCCCTCCTGAACATTGTGAGGGGTTTTATCCAGACATCTAAAGCTTTAGCTTATTTTTTTTTCAATATCCTCTTTCTGAATCATGTGTAAAAAATAAAGCTAACTCTTCAGAGAGATCAATAGCACAAGGTGCAATCCACAACTGAATGTCACAAGCAGATCTTCCTTCAGTTGTGTACTGTTCAAATTACAATGACATAGATCCTGCTAAAAAAAGATATATTTCATGTTGTGATCTGATAACTAGAAGTCTGACCCAGAATCCTTTAGGAATTATTTGTTTTGCATGCAATGTTTCATGTTCATTTTGTGGCGAATGTTATGTTAATTGGTGTAAAATAGATTTGTTATGACCTTATCAATATTTAACAGCTAACAATGTAACCTGACATAGTAAATCAGACATCTATTTTTAAACTACACCTAGCAGTAATGAACCATAAATGCATTTCATGAATGGTACCCCAATGGCAGAATGTTGTGTTAAGTTTCATGCAATGCAAGGCTGCACAACACTTGGTGTTTTATTTTATTGTTAAACTCCATGTATGTTGAGGACAAATCCTCTTTTGGTCTTTTTTATGCATTACAAACATTTTGACAAATTTAATTGTAAAATTCTACCTTTTACATTTTGGTGAAATTGAAACCGTATTTATTAGTTGCTTCCAACCTGTTTGATAAGGTAATGGATTGTCTGTTAAAGTCACATGGTCCATCCACCCCTTATTGTAAAAGAATAACCTGCTGGGAATCAGTATTAAGTAGGCATTCATTATGTGTATACAAAACCGCTTATGAACCTGTTCTAAGCACAAAAAAGTAATCTTTAAAAATCTATAAAAGTAATCTTAAAAAATATAGCCCACACTCAGGAGATGATTCAAATCAACTTTATTTATTCAAATCCAAATATACCAATGCACATGAACAAGGCTTTTCCCTCATACATGTTTGTTTGGATTTAATTGAATAACATTGAGTGCAGAATATTTCCTATGTGCTTGCTGAATTGAATGTGTGCAAACACATTCTTAAACCCTGGAACTGAAAGTGGTGGATTTCTAGGTATTTGGACATTTAAAAAATCATAGCAGGGTGAATTTGGAATAGAATAATTTGAAATAACAAGTTACAGTATGGACTGTACATAAATTCTTGTTAAATAACACACAATCTCCAAATACTGTATATATTTCTATGAACTATTTATATCATATCTGGCAAAATGGGGTGCTGTTTACCTTGCTGTGTGCATAAACAACTGAACCCAATAATTTCCACGTCCCCCCTCTTCGATCCATGCGCACCATGCGAAGAATCTGTAGGAATCGAAGACTTCGGAGTGCTGAAGTAGCAAAAATATTTCCCTGAGATCCAGCAGATACAACTGCCACTGATGCAATAAGAACTATGATATCTGGAGAGAAAAGTTTAATTGTTATGTCACATTAATGTAAATGATTCCAAAACATGCCCAAGTGAAACTTACATATTAATGTTCTTTTCTCCATTAAAAAAAGTACACACTCGAAGACTTATGGGAGAGACACCCTAATCATTACATGTTTTCACATGTCTTGATTTATTGAACTCTTTATTGACATCTATTATCTTTAATGTTGTTAACATTTTCTATAAAAATTAGCATTCTAATTATCCAGGTTTTACACTTCAGTTTAAAAAAAATAATTAATCCTATACAAACCAGATGCCACCATTTTTAGCTTAACTATCTTGGTACTCCTATGCCTAGAGACACTACTACTATCAGGGGACACATACCAGGAGTCACACATAAAATATTGAATTTATAAAGGCCATTGCAACATGTGTGAACATTGTTGATTACATTTTAAAATGATATAACTCCACTTTTGGGAAAGAAAAATACTCAAGTGTTAGGGTCTCTATTAGACTGAGATTTCCTTTAGATCCCCGTTTGTTTTACCAAAACCATGTTATATGAGGGACTTTCTAAACAATCAAGCCTACCTGTGTTCAATCGCAGAGGACCCTATACTACATAGTCGTTGGTCGATCTAAAGGATATCTGATAGAGAGATCTAAAGTTGTATGGACAGCTTTAATAATGGGTTAGTTTGCCTCAATAGTTCACCTCTGGCACCCATTATCCAATGTCTTTAAGAGCCTTTATATGGGCAGAGCTTTCTGCAGAGGAACAGCATCCAATCTTTTTACTCAGTGCTGCTGTTTTGCAGGTAGTCTAAAGCCAGCCATAGACGCGCCAATTCCCAGCCATAGTTGCGGGCGATCGTCCGGCATGCGCGCTCCCGCCGAACGCATAATAGTCGGTAACTACAGGGGTGCCCACCTTGAGGTTTCGACCCAAAAGGCGATCCGTCCTGCTGGTTCTCTTTCTGGCCAATCCTGTTGTAGGCAGTTAACTTGGAGGGGGAGTCTCCTCCCCCTCCGAGTTGATTGGCTTTAACCTGACGGGAATCACCTGTGTTAGTGGAGCACACAGGATTCCTGGCAGTTCTGCAGCCGACTCCTCACAGCATGACGTCACCACGCTGTAATGAGTCTGCTACAAGCCGGCCATGGATCGAGACGTCTATGGCCGGCTTTAGTGTTCTTCATGGGAAACATACTAAAAAGAAACCAATAATCTAGTCTAGTGGAGATATTCCTTTATAAGAGTTGAGGGTTTTCTGAATTAGGAAACACATAAGAACTGTGATTGATAGTCTTAAATAAGTTACTGAACAAATATTCAAAACGAAATCTGTTATTTGTTCCGGTAGAAGAGTTGTTGATGTGAGACTGTCAATGTCAATAAAACATTCAATAGATAAAACATTTTTTTTTAATAAACATAATAAAATATCAAATGCAATCAAAACTAATCAGTGTGATAACTAATTATAATTAAGTTTATACATTAGATACACATACTTGTAAACGATCTGTTTTAATTGCAATTCTTTGAAAATGCTTATCAAATCATAAAATAATTCATTCAAATGTAGAATTGTTGTTTTCCATTAAATGCATTTCATGGACTAATTCCAAAGCATAAGTTGATAATAATGTTTGTGACCTGTTACGGCAAAAATGTTTGCTAGGCATTGCTAGGCATTGTTGAGGGGGAGATACAATATTTGGCCAAAGATTTGAGGACAGCCTAATAAATTATTATGTTCAGCATTAAAATAATTTTTGTTGACAATTGTCAGCTTCCAACATAGTTAAAACAGTTCGGAGAAGGCCCACAGGCACAAAGGCATAAAGAACTATATGAACTATAAGAACTGTTAAGAACTATTGGAGGAATAACACACATCCCTAAACTCAACCCTTACAAACAAATCTGAAAATCAAGTTAGGTCTTCTCACCCAACACCTAACCTAGATTCATAAATACACTTGGAAGTGGCACAAATTGGCACAGACAGATTTCAAATATTCGACATTCTACATAATTTTGGTCTTTCTCATCTGAAGTATAAACTGTGTTCAGAACTACCTAGGAGCATCTCTAGTACTATCATGTGCTTAATAACGTTGTAATACTCTATATGTATTTTAAATGTAGAGCACATAGAACATGAAGTATCAAAGCAGGTGGAAAAGAAAATCGATAATAGTAAAAGTAGCAACAACTACATTACCAAGGCACATGCTGGGTGTGTATGATGTAGGTTAAATATAATTACCTATTACACAAAATGGTTTCCTGGCATATCTTAACCGTCCCTGCCATCCTCGGTAGCGACAGCAGCAGCCTGCAGACCATATACGAATAATGTACTCCAAACCAAACACAACGATCATTACAAATTCCTAAAATGAAATTAGAAAGAAAAGTTAGGTCTATCATTAGTGTAAAATTGTGTTGGTTTTCTCCTTTTCTCTTGTCTTCACTACATGGAGAGACATGAACAATGGTCTATACTTGTGTATAATATTAAAACAACTACTGCAATTATGCCATTATGTGTGTGATTATGAAGGTGTAGGCAGAATTGGGAGACAAAGCCCCTTCCCAAGCCAGCCAAGGCATGCATGCATTACATGGTGAAGTATAAAGATCAAGTAATTATGTCATTTGGTCTTAAATAAAGTAGGCAATACAAACAAAAATACGAAACAAAATTGTAAGGTAAAATTACTAAAACTGTGAGGTAAAATAAAAAGCTTGTTTAAACCTTTCCTAGAAAATCAACCTGAATGAATGAGAACCTTCATAGACAAACCCTACCTATTCTATCCTAAGTGACAGAAAGGGTTTAGGCTTGGGAAACTGTTTTTTCAAACAATCCTTATAGACATTATTGTGAAAAAGCGCCTATTCGTTTGTGTCTTCTTTTTAAGAGGCTTACAGCACCAAGCCACCCTTTAAAGTGATTTTTCTTTGCTTTAAGAAAGAAAAGGCTTAATGTTGAGAGAACACTTGTCAGGGTCACCATGTTGTAGATGTAGACACATTATGTAAAGCACTGAAAAGTGTACGCCACTGAACCACTGTAAACCTTCTTTGAACTGTTGTATTTGTGTGACTAAATGCATTACTAGCATAAAAGCAAAACAACTTCTTATTGATAGATAAAGATGTTATAAAAATAAATGCATTCAGGACTGTCATGAAGGGAGTTCAAAGCCCTGTGGAAATTAGAGAGCTTTACTTAGTGACTGGATGAAGCAATTGGGAAAGCAAAAATAATCTTTGTACTGCACTCATTTAAAGTGAACTTTTTGTTTTGTCCTTGCACAGGAAAACTTTAAGCACTTATGAGGCTCAAGAGGCCCCTGTAAAAATGGCTCTGATGATAGGTACCTGGTGTGATTGTACCAAAAAATAAGAATGGTTTTGTAAGTAACTCACTGCTTTAAAGTAATTTGTGGCAGACTATGTACATAGAACATTAACATTTAGCATCTTGCAGAGAGGAAATTAATAAAATCTTTAGGTTTTCTATAGACAATTATATAGCACACTGTATTAGTGCATTTTTGTGTACTTTCTGTGAGTCTTTCCTTACAAATAAGACGTATATTACATATTGCTCAAAAACATGTGCCAGGGCACATCAAGGGATATCTTATTTTTCCATGAACAGCCTTCCCTATAATTATTCTTGGAAAAAAAACATTTTGTAGTAGGGCTTATATTTTGAGTATACTCCAAACCCCTCAAAAGATCATGCTTCTGCTTTAGACTAGGACAGACTATTTGGTGTTAGGTCCTATTTTTGGGGAAACAGGTAGTTGTGACTTGGAAGGAGGTTAATTGGAAGAATGGGACAGTAACAGTGAAAATTTTAAGCACAAACTACACACTGAATATCAGAATAAAAAACAATTATAAAAGGAGAATAATTGTTTTTTATAGCTAGACATTTGCCTAGAAGATGCATACAACATTTTGGGAGATTTATTAAAATATGAAATGTTTGTAGAATAGGTAAACATTGTAGTGGATTTTTACATCAAAGACATTATTCTTCATAGAATTGAACACTTCATTTTGATTGCATACTTTTCACCACTAGATGTCCTCCATGAATAGCTGCATCATATATTGGACTTCTAGAGTAAGGCTGTCGGGCCTTAAATAAACATGGTTTTTCAAAAATAATATTGCCTTACTAAAATGATACCACAACACAACGGTGAGTATAGATGTAATTTGTAATCAGTTCATGAGCATTGTCTTGCAATGCACTGCTGATTTTTTTGCAAGTATGCTTTTTGATCTATTGTGGTGTTTTGGGAAACCCAATAATTTGGTCATTTTATTACACCATACATGTAAACGTGTGTCTGTTTAATGCTGTGCAATGCAACCCATCTGGTGTGAATATTCTGTAAGCTTGCATTAACATCTTGTAACACTCTACTGGACGAAAATCAGCAGTAGGCACTCTCCAAAAGCATACATGCCATATCCCTAATGAACACATTCATAGCATTTGTTAGCATCCTAAGGCAAAATGCAATGATGATGATGATGTTTACATGATGAAGAAGCTAGTAATCCTTTAAAACATTAGTCTGTAGTATTTAGGTGCAAAGCAGGATGAACATGGGTTATTACATCTTGGAACCCAAAATCCACAGCTGCTGGTTAGTGGGCCGACATCTTTCATGAAAAAATAATGCTTGAATTTCTTCAATTTGTGTTAAATGGTGAACGATTATGCTGAGTGTTGTACACTTTTATCTCTAAAGCTACCGTATTTTCTGGAGTATAAGACGTATAAGACAATCCCCAACTTTTCCAGTTAAAATATAGAGTTTGGGATATTCTCGCTCCCCCCGGCAACACTCTGTACCCGGCAAAAATACGGTATTTGATTTAGCAAAAAGCCAGCCAAAAGTTTTTCTTAAATTCTTTTGGATAAGGTGGCAGGGGTTAAAGATGTTCTCATGATTTTTTAATTGCTTACATTTGCAAAACTGAGTTTCCCATCCCTTCTTTCTAAAATATGTGCGGTTCTACTTTGCATGTCATCACACAAAATGCATTAAATCTTATCAGAGTCAATAGTCAGATTTTTTAATGAAATGAAACAGTTTACAATAAATACAGTTAATGACTAGTGTTGAGCTTGATTATTCGAATTGCGAATATATTCGGCGAATATCGGCTGTTCGAGAATTCACAAATTTCATGAATATGGTGGCTGATATTTGCAAATTCAAATATTCACGAATATTGATTTGAATATTAGTAGCATTATTCACCAAATATCGTGAATTCGAATATTGCCTATGCCGCTCATCACTATTAATGACATGGGGCTTTCTCATTCTGTAATCAAGGAGGATCCCTTTCTATTCTACAGAAAAGTTTGCAATGTCCTTTCCAAAGGTAGCCTTCTCACTATCAATAACCCATCACCTATCTGCAGGTAATAGGAATCAGTCACCTCCTTACAGGGTCATCTATTATAATCATTTCACTTCAATTCTAGTCCCCAACATTGTACTACATCCTGTGAGGGAAGGCGTATATTACAGAAAATCTAATTTCCCTCTATGTATAAAAAAGGAAGAACATTCATTATTCTGCTATTTGCTTAAGTGTTAACTAAACCTTGACATCAATTTATGTTATATCTAAGAACTATAGAGGTCAATTTCCTGCTTGTTTATTTCTCTTCTCACTTTTTCTTGAAATACTGATTCTAATTAATTCTACCTGTAACAAACTAGGCTGACCTTTCAGGTCTGGCTTTAGCTTCCACTGAATTTCATTTTCCTACACAGAATAGTTATACAACAGCAAGCTTTTTCCACTCCTATAATAAGAATAATAGCAGTCATAATAATAGTTGGCTTTAAAAGGAACTCATTATGAGACAATTAAGGTGACCAATTTTTTGAGGTTTTCACCTTCTGAATTCAAAATGGACGTGGAACAAGTAGGCAGATCAAGAGTTTAAGTTAGAAGTCTTTATTTAAATGTCACTTTAGGGTCCATGACTTAAAATTCTGACGCAAAAATATCACAAGCATTTTCAGGACAATTTTTCCTGAACAACTTATGTATTTCTCGCATGTGTCAACTTTGTAAAGTAAGTAAAGCAGGTCCCAATAGAGTGAATATAGAATGGGGTGTTAAAAAAAATAGCACTTTTGGTTGTAATCGCACAATTAAGGAATATTACATTTCTCTTTCATCTGAAAAAAGGGTTACGTTTGCTTTTTTTAACTTCATTTAATAGTGTTAAATTTACTTAATGAGCTGCAGTGTTTGATAAATGAACCGGCTAGCAAGTTTTAACACTGGCTGTGGTCATTATATGGTTTGTTTTAGTTCATTATTTTACAGTGATAGATGTTTTCAAATATGCTGACATTCAGTATTTTAAGATTATCTTTGTTTATTTTTCTTCATTTCAACTAATTAATCACTAAATGTGCACACTCACCCAGGGCGGGCTGCATATATTACAGTGACTCTTTTAATAAACATGTATATTGTTTTTGCCAAACTTGATAAAAATTTTATGATTCTATTAAAACAATGTTGTTGCTGTAAACCTAGCCCACGTGAACCCGTCTACAGAGTTTATGGGATCGAACTGGCTCCATTTGCATCAATTGCAGCCCTATGTCAGATCACCAAAATGTGAGCATTACCTACAGCAGTGGTTCCCAAACTTTCCATGCAGGCCCCCGCCCCCCCCCCTTTTCTATTTAGGAACATTATTGAGCCCCCCCCTCCCTATTCAAACGCATGTTAAGAATGAGGGCCCACGCCCCCCTGGAATTCCTTTGTGCCCCCCCGTTGGGGAACCAATTGCCTACAGTAACCTAGGTTAGTCCACACCATCATACTAACATCCACCCACAAAGCCATTTTGATTTGTCCAATACCCTAGATAGTTTCATTCTGTGAGAAGTCTGTTCTTTTTCAGGATGGGCTTATAATCATTTAAAAATAACAATTAAAACATCACCAGTTTTAATATTTTTTTCCTCCAATCAAATTGTGCTTTTTTTCTTGCCTGTTCCCTTTTTTCAATCACTTTCTGCCACCAGTTATGCAAATTTATAGAAACTCTAACCTGTCCCTTTTCCATTAAAAAGAGGACTACCTGTGAAAGAGTTTGTATTTCTGTCTATCAAATTCTGAGATTTACATGTCCACATGGCACAGTTCTACCTAGCAGGGGAGGGGGCCCTAAACTTGACCAGGTTAGGGCCGACTTGCCTATGTGACGACCAAACAACATACTTCCCCCTTTGAAAGAACCCCACACTCAAATAAAACCTGACATTGAATTATCTTTGGAAGTTTTATGGATAAATGTAAGTGTAAATTACATTTTTAAAAGGCCACAGTATATCAATACATCCCTCAACACTGCCTTCCTCATTAACCTCCCTAGCGCACTGCATAGGTACAGATTTCTGTACCAAAAGCGCACCATAGACTTTAATGTAAAAAATTTTTGTTAGTAAAAAAAAAATGTACATTAAAAAAAAAAGTTATTTCAAGTATAATTTTTATTTTGTTTGATGTATATAATAAAAATGTATTTAAATGTAAATTGTGTTGTTTATTACTGTAAAAATTGTACTGGGTACAGTAATCGCTGTGCCCAGTACAATTCCCTGTTTTTAACTTTTAAATTTCCCTCTACATGGCAGGCATTTGAATTTGCCGCTGCCCACCGACATCGGTGGGCGGCGGGAAATTCAA
>CM070035.1:77171373-77186934 GCA_036250615.1 Ptychadena robeensis | reverse complement strand
CACCCCCGGAGGGGTAAGTAGTATCTAAAGGGGTTAGAAACACACCTCACTTGGGGGGGGGTGGGAACAAACAAAGAAACCGTACAAGAACAGTTCTTAAAATAGTAGGAACCTGGCAAATTGGAAAGAGACTGGGAGGCAGTTATGCCGACCTCCGCCATCTCCACTACTAAACACGGCCCCTTACAGGGCTCTAACATTTCAAAAATTAAAATTGGCCTGTCATATGGATGCATTCGAAGTTAAATTCTAACACACAATCAAAATATTGCATTTGTAGCTAAAGCTAAAATAAAACATAAGAGAACATGAAACAATAACAGTGAATGCAAAGTGGCAAACTCTGTTATAAGGCAATGAGGCAACGTCTTTCAGTGGCAGTCTGTAATACATATGGTTATATAGGACATCTCAAAAAATGGCCATTGGCCTAATTACCACTCAGTCGTACAGTCTGCGCGGGTTAAAGGCATTCTGTCGTCGTTCAGGGCGAGAGGATCGACCCTCCCTGGGTGTCCGCTGACGTTTCGGGAGCGGTGATCTCGAAGGGCCCACTGTGTCATCCTCCAACCGGTGGCGACTGGCCTGGTGTTGGCTATCCAGCGCTTCATCCTCGAGGACCACATCCTCTGGGGGATGCAAGACATCCGCATACCAGTCTGGCACTGGGATATCAGGTAAGTCCAAAGCTGCAAAGAAGGCTGGTAGGTCGTCAGGAGTGCGCAGCGTAACCGTGGAGCCTCTATGGATCACATACAAGCAGAAGGGAAAGCGCCATCCATACTTGATATCCCTCTGACGCAGGACTTCCAAAATGGGTCGCAGGGCTCTGCGGTGTTGGAGAGTAACCGGGGATAAGTCTGGGAACAGCTTAATTTCAGCATTGTGATATAGTACAGACGCCCTTCCCCTGATCTTCTGCATAATACTGTCCTTCAAAGGGAAGTTATGAAAACAGCAGATCACATCCCGTGGCAAATCATCTCTGAGATTACGCGGTTTCAGTGCCCTATGCACTCTGACGAATTCAATTGGGGTATCGATGGGACGATCCAGGATCTCGTTGAAAATCTCAGTAAGAGTTGGTTGAAGTTGGTCTGTGGTGACAGTTTCAGGGAGACCGCGAACTCTGATATTTGGACGACGACCTCTGTTCTCTTGGTCTTCAATGCGTCTATGCATATGTAGCATTAGTTTGGTGGTGTGATTTTGTTGACGTTGAAGAGAGGAGATGTTTGAATCACGCAGTTGACCTGCAACTTCTACAGCCGCCACCCTGCGGTTCACATCTTGGAGATCTAGGCGCAGATCCGCAATTGCAGACTGCAGCGAAGCTTTAATATCAGAGGCAAGGGAGGCCAGATCATCTTTGGTGGTCAGATGTTTCAGCATACCCTTAGTATAAACCTCAGGTTCCGAACGAATGGAATCACCATCATCAGCGCTGTCAGTTTCTCGCTCAGGAGAACCCCCCGTATTTCTCGTCTTCTGAGAGGACGTGCCGCCCGGGACGGATTTGGAGCGAAAGATTTCAGGGATATGTTTGCCCGCCTGGGATGCTGAGCGTAGCGATATGTCCTGAGTGGGAAGTTGCTTGCCGTGTTTGCCCATGTTGCCTTGACAATGACAGGATATTTGAGTGGAGAAAAGCTACGGTCGGCACACCGTAGTATTCACGTAGACATAAGAACGTCTTCGGGTAACAGTGTATAAATCGTTCCTGTACAGGAGATGGCACACTCTGTTGTTAAGCAGCAAGGTCAGGTAATCAAATCGTTGGTGGTGGTAGCGGAGGTGACCTTAGAGCTCTCCGTTAAGACTGTGTTGCGGTATAGTGTTCCTGACAGTGGGGGTACAGAAGCAGTCCTCCAGATGCAAGAAGAAATTCAGGAACCTATTACCCCAGGTGACAGCAGCTAGCTATGGTATAGGGCCTCTTGTATAGGGCTGCTCAGCAGGTGGGTCACAGTGAATGAGGGACAACACTGGGCATGGATCAGTCACAGGGTTGGGAAGATGGAAAGAGAAAGGCTCACCAGTACAGATGTCGCTGGGGTCCTCAGGTGTTCAGTTGGTACCAGGTCCCCTCACCATGCATGCAACAGTCACTGAAGATGGAAGGGGTAGGCCGAAGCCGCGGCCTCAATTTTGGAGCAGTCCGATTTTGGCCTGTGTGTGGAGCAGTCCCAGAAGACCCTGAGTCAGACGGCGGAAAGCCCGTTGTTGTGGGGGACACAGCAGGAGGTAAAGCACAGGGATACGGGCTGTATGGGAGTGTTTGCGCTCGTCCCACGCGCCGAGGTAGGCCCAGGCCGCGGCCTAAATTTTGGGGGCCGAGTTTTCAAAGATGCGCCGGGCGGCGGAGGGTCTGATAGTGCCGTCCAGATACTGGTGTGGGGTCTCCAGGTGGATTCCGGTGTCTGATTTAGGCGTCAGCAGCGCAGGCTCCAGGGTGATGTGGCAGTCCCAGCGCCCGTTATAGGCCGAAGCCTCGGCCTCGATTTTCGGCCGGTCCGCGGACTTGCGGGCGGAATGCCCAAAGATAGCAGGCTGTGTGGCTGGAGAGTCCGGGAGCCCCCCCAGGGTATTGGGGTCTACAGCAATGATCGGCCCGTTGATCTTATAGTTTAAACAGTGTGCTACGTTTTTCATCCATACCTTTTTATACTTTCTATAGTTTTTATTTGTATGTATGTATGTATGTATATTATTTATTATTTAAGAAATAATTTTGCCTTGATGTTTTAACAGTGCTACACTGAAAGTAAGAATACAACCAGTCACTCAATGCAAATAAAATTACAGATCAAAATATGTTTCTTTTTTCTGTTATCTTCCCTTTGATTACTGCCAAGAAATACAGCCAGAGAAGTGCTGTAGCACTCCCTGGAAACTATCCATCAAGTGAACAGAAAGAACAACAATAACAGAGCTCTGGGAGAGTTACAAGTGTATTTTGTATTTAAGGGAGAGCAAATCTTCTGTCACTCCATAAATAAGTCTAATTTGACCGTCAGAAAAATGGGAGAGCCATTAGATGAATCATAGTGTAAAACTGCCTCAAGTATAATATGGAAAATTACCATTTTGAGGCCAATATCTTAGGTACAGTTAACATATTGTATAGGTATGGTTAGTATGGGTTCACTATTCTTGTAAAAGATTGTAGAAGCACAATTCTTTTCATTGGATACTTTAATTGACAGAAATATAAAATACATTGTTTAACATTTTTAAATTCAAGAAAGGCAATATACCAAAAATCAGTCTACCCGAAAAACAAAAGTAGTTTTTTGTTGTTGCAGACAGGCTTATTAATTCAGTGCTTTGCAAGACGTAACTATTATTTTACAATTGTATATGTTTAAAATCTGCATGTTTACACGCTCTATTGCAAATATGAAAAAAACTCTATTCAGTTGTCTATGCAGACATACAGGGAGAAAATATGTTTGTTTTGCTGTAGGTTGATTTGCTCTTTCATGATGTTTCTGAATGTTCTCCTGTATTGTTGCCACCCCTCCAGTTCTATGAAGCTTTGAAAAGTCATGACTTTGAAAAGTCATGGCGTTTAGGTATGCTCCTATACCCCCTATGCCATGACGGGGATGTAGGCACATCCCCTACACATGCATGACTTTCTGCCCCACCTGTTCACACAGAGGGCAGTACGCCAACCTCCGCTGTCTGCTCTGCAGGAACCCGCTGAAAACTGCATGAACAGGCGGGGTAGGAAGTCTTGCATATGTACAGGATTCACCAACATCCCCATCAAGACATGAGATTAATGCAGGGGGTATTGGAGCACCCACAAATGCCATACAAACATAGCCTTAGACAAAGAATCTTGTATATCACATAACTTCAGTAAAAGTATTCAAGTATGAAATAATATGCTGTCATGTCAGATGGTTCTGGTCTTAAAGAAAACATTATGCAGACATTTGCAAATGCATTCGGAAGCCACACTACTGTGCCAAGGCATCTGTGTAAAGTGTGATACTCAAAATTATAGTCTTAACTATGGGGGAAGATCTAAGCAAAAAGTTAATAACAAGCTTGCTTAATTTAAGGTAACCGTATAGTCTTTGAAGGTAGTAGCAATACACCAGAAACCCAGATATTTCTATTGTTGCCCCTTTGCATTTTACTTTTATCTTATTTACTTTTAAAGTTTGCTCTGTATTTCATAATCCTTCCATATCTACTAAAAGGATACCTAAGTTCTTAAAATTGTTCTGAAAATCTGTGGTAGCTTATTTCTTTCCCTGCTGAAACATCTGGCTGGGCAGTTGCATGTCATGCTTCACTTCATCTCAGTCAGAATGACTTGCTGTGTTATAGGAAGAGAAAGGAGTGATGTCCAGCCCAAATCTCTCTGCTTAGTTCCGTTACACATTTCTGATGTCTGAACCTCATGATGTATATTACACAATACTGAAAGCTGCATGATTGCCATTATGTTAAGTTAAACATTCTGATACATGTGTGCTATATACTTTTGTACATTTTACACTTTTCCTTAAAGTTGTTTATTTTATCAGCTTCATAATAGTCCTTATTCAAATATTTTTTTATTTTCAGGTCAGACAGTGTTAGCTCTCTGTTAATATACATATCTACATATTATGTGTTATTTGCAAAAAATAACACATACTGCATTTTTCGGACCTTAAGACACACTACCCCCCCCCCCCCCCCCCCCCCAACAAAAGTGGTAGGAAAATGATGGTGCGCCTTATGGTCCAACGGTGTGGTAAAATAATATTTGTTTCGGGTCTCATGCACCTGCATTGGTTCATCCAGTCAGTCTCATGATTGGCTGGCCGGGTCTATGTGATGCTGCACAGTCTCCTGAAAAGAGCCCATCATGGCAGGAGAGACACACATAGTCAGGACAGTACAGGGAGTCCTTACATTATTGTTACATCATATACAGTATCTGCTGAGTTTTAGGCCTGTTGTGGGTTTAAATGTTTATAATTATATTTTCTATATAGACTAATAGAGATAGTTTGATAAGAATATTTATATAGACATATCAAGATATTTAACCCGTAAATGAGGATACTATGCATCTAGAGCTGGCTCATGAACAACAGTTTGATTAAGAAACATCGCAGAGAAGCAATTTCACAGTATAATGTTTAATTCATTATAATTATACATATAACAAGTAACATAATAACAGGACAATACAAAAAACATATAAGACAATAGTAGTTACAGTTTAGTACCTGCAGATGGTAGGTTGGACAGCATTTCCTCCTCTCTCCTTCCTCCTCCTTTACCTAGCTATAACTAACATTTTACAACATATTTAACCATCATTTCTAGGAGGGTCAAAGGGGCATGTTCCTCGAATTTTAGGGTGTTACCTGGGTGCTCATTGGAGAAGCTATGTTTATGTGGGCGACTCCATTGATTATAATATTGATGAGGTTAATTAATTCTGGACCTGAACAAGATGCCACAAAGTCTACTTTGTTTCATCTATTTTGCATAGATCCTTTAAAGTAGAGTTGGGTCCAGGAGTAACTTTCCCCCTGTGGCTTGGTAAAGTAATGTGGTGCCATCCTGGACTGAAAAGATGAATAGATTTCTCCTTGCTATTGTTAGGAGGCATTTGTGGTAGTGGTATTTACATTATCACAGGAGGCAAAAGGTCTTCAGATAACATCTTACTGTCTACAGGGTCTATTGTTGTAGTGAATCACATGTAGACAAGTACGATACTGTGTGGTATAAAATTTGTCTATTTGGCTCAATTCCAGGTTCTCATCAATAAGACTTCTCATTTTGCTCTTTATAAAGTTCATGCTTAAAAATGATTATTCACATAAATATGTAGACCCAAATAAAGAAAGCAAACACAATTTTTTTTTAGTTGATTATATGCGTTGGGAATACTATTCTGGCCATTGACAACACAAGTACACTGAATCCACACTGAAATCCAGGTACACTACTTCCTACATGATAGTCACTCAGACACTGGACAGATAGGTGTCGTCGGTTCTAAACAGGTAAATGGATAAGGTGTGACCTGTGTTCTGTCCAGTCTCCTCTGTACTAAATGAGATCCCAGTGTACCAAGCAGTCACTAATATAGTTTCCAGTTTCAGTGTTCCAAGCTGAAGTATAACGTCCGGCCCTAATAGTTTATTGTTGGGACCAGATTAATACCTGGTCAGGTAGAAGGATAAATAGTCTGCGTCACATGCTCTGATGAGACTCCCCATGAGAGGGAGAGTTGGGGGTTGTTGGTTTGGGCATTGGAGTTAGCGCTGTGAAAAACAAAAAATGTACCCAAAACATTTATCCTTAAGAAGCTTAAAAGCCACATATGGCTTCCGAGCCGCTCTTTGCCAACTATTGTTTTAGGAACTTCTTACACTTACTGCAATTGCTAGATACATTTACTCATGGTATCATACAGCCACAATTACCACTATTGGCTTGTAACAAGGGACTAACTTTATTTTCTTCGAGATTCTTCTGTACTCGTCGTCAGTCCGTAGGCCAATATACATCTGTATCTGATCTGTCTAGACTTTCTGACTAGGGAGAGCTCCAGTGGGGTAATCAGGGAGAGCTCCAGTGGGGCCCTGAGGTTGACTGGGTTCAATAGTTCCACACTTTCCTCACTGAACTTCTGCCAAGTTACACACAGCTCAACCCCAGTACAGCTCTACCACTCCAACCTTAATCCAATTCCGTGTACTTTCTGTACACCCACACCATGACCAGATGCCATCCCTTCAGTCAATCGCAGGAACTCTTCAATCATGACAGGCCCAATATTATTTACATATATAAGTCCACACAGTTCCAACATGTAGAACTGAATGTATAGGCACCAATTTACTTTGATTTTACTCGTTATAATCTATTTTATGAACTTCTCTACAAACATTGCAGCTCATTTCTGTGTGCACAGAGGCTTGTTGTTTACTTTTATGACCCACTTTGTGAATGTCTCATGTAGAATATGTGTATTTCTTTAACTGCTGACTTCTGAATTCTATGTTGCCTTAATCTATCTACCCATGTGTAGCATTAGAGAATTACTATTCTTTTGAGCAGATGTACGAATAGCTTTATGCCAAAGATAAACCATGTACTAGATCAGCATTGCAATGATTAGGTGTGAAGAAAGAAACAAGAATCAAATATGCTTGGAGCAAAGGTGGCAAAGAAGTTGCATCTTGGGAGCTTTGAGTGCAGCTCTTCAATCCTCTGAAGGGTTGTATGACTTTATCTCAAAGGTTGCTTAGCAATAAAGAAAATAGAAACGAACAATGTTTGATGGCGTGCACTCTATGAAGTGCAATAAATAAAACTAATAAATTAAAGCTAAAATCACTAGCACTGTAGATTGTCACTAAGATAAGGTTTCATTGCACTGCCAGGCAGCAGCAACAGGCCCATGTATGACACTGCAAAACCATCTAATATGTACAGTGGAGTAGTGAAACCTAATCACAGTCTCATGTTTACACTATAGGTCATCTATAAAAAAAGGTTAATAAAAATAGTTCATTTTCTTTGTTTATTTGACTATGGTTATGTCCACAAAGGAGATTTGAGGACATAACATTATGAGGTGTGAAATGCAATAAAAGTTACCCCTTCAAATTAATAGATTTCTCCTTGTACCCCTGTAAATTAATAGAGGCCCTAGTGATATTTACAATATTCCAGGAGGCAAAAAGGTCTCCAGATAACATCCTATTGTCTACTGGGTCCATTCATAAAAAATATCTTCAGAGAGTTTGGAGTTCAAGTGATACCTTTTATTGAAAAAGCAAGCTTTCAGGATGTCTCAGAGCTGTTCTTCAGGCTTAATTAGGCTTACTGATTAAGCCTGAAGAAGGGATCTGATACATGTAGAAAGCTTGCTTTTTCAAAGACGTTAAGCCTGCCATACACATACCGATAATATTTACGATCGATAAAACCTGACCAATATTAGTAGTTGATCGGCATGAAATCTGTGCAGGTCCACACGTTATGACAGATGAATTTCAATCGAAAATGTCACCAATTTCGATCGAAATTCATCTGTCATACCGTGTGGACGTGCACAGATTTCATGCTGATCAACTACTAATATTGGAAAAGTGATCAGACAAGTAGAACATTTTTTTATTGGTCTGGGAACATCAGGCAAGTGTTTTGTGTTTTTTAGACCGAATTTGTACAGATGATGCTTATTAGCATATTGAAACTTCTGGTGCCGGCATGTTGCAGCTGGTGACTGGATGGATTGATCATAACAACCAAAGTTCTTTTTCGAGTGTTTGTAAAAATTATATATGAAATAACCATTTGGGTTTTTTTTTAATTGCTGTTATCATTGTATTATAATAATTTAGTAATGGTTTACATTTTGTTAGTTTCTAATAGACTGTTGTTATTATTTACCACTAAACATGATGCATTTTGGGGTGATTTCTAACCTTTAACCAATGACATGCATTGTCACCACCTATTTATACACTATCCTATCAGCTCCTTTCCATACCCCCTACATCACTTCCCATTGAAAAGCACATTGTCCAATAGAATTAATGATTATTTTCAATGGCAATTTCAAAACTGGAAAAATCGATCCAAAATCGTTTTCCCATTTTAGCTAAAATTACGATTGATAAACGATTGCAACACCGGGATTCATCTATCTGTTTTTATCGATCATAAATATGATCGGTACGTGTATGGCAGGCCTTAGTCAGGGCTTGTTTCCATTACCTCATATATATATAAGAAGAGGGTTGGATGGGTAGCGGGTTCTGATGGTACACCAGACCAGCCAACCATCTGGTTTTTTTCTCTTTGTCCAAAGGGCAAAGACACGGGGACTTTCGAACGGGCCACCCCAGCTCTACAATTAGACCCCAAGTGGGGATTAATGCAGTTCAAAAGAAAAACCAGTTATACTGTGCTCGATATGTGTTCACTAAACAATATAACAAGTCCATAAATTCATTAAAAAGGTCTTTAATATTCTTTGTGGGCGATGAAAATTCAGGGCGATCATAGATGTTTCTGGCGATCCACCGAGCGCACTGAGCAATTTATAAATCCCACCAGGTGGAGAAACGACTATTTACACTGCCTTCATATCAGAATAATATGTACATTACCTCATATATGCTTAAGCAGCCCATACACGGGTCAGATTTTCAATCAATCGACTTAAAACTATCAATTTTTTAGTCGATTGATTGAGAATTGAGTTTTGCCCACCTGGTTAAATCGACTTAATCCGATCAAAATTTAGTGAAAATTCAGTCGTTTTTTGATCGGACTGGATGGTAAATTTTGATCGGTCGATTGAAAATTGGTTCGGTATTTTGAGAACCAAGTGTGGTCAACCAATTTTTGATCGATTTTTTTCTACCTATTCTACCTCACTTCTGATTGAAATTTTAATCGGACTATTTTGGATCGATTGTTTTGTGGAAAAAAAATCGATCAAAAATCTTGTATTACATATGGCATACAATGACATACAATCAACATACAATTTTATACCGACTTAAAAATTTATCGTTTTAAGTTGATTGATTGAAAATCTGACCCGTATATGGGCTGCTTTAGTGGGGGTCCCGATGTAGCAGATAGACGTACCTGCTTGGCGGAGGATCTGTCTTCACGACGCCAAGACGCTCCACCGATGTAAGGCTCAACGTAGTCGAGTACGTTGAGCCTGTGCACCGGCAGATGTGTAAACAAGAAAAAAACTTCAAGGCTTAGTGTAAACAATTGGCCAACATACCAAAGTACATATTGAAAAAACGCTGATGCCCACATACAGGAGGGGGTCTCTTGAAAAGAAACCCCATCCTACATGAAAGGCATCTAGTAGGATTCCCCCTTAGAAAGGAGCATGGGGACTTAAAAGGCCAGTGTAGTAAAAACAAGTTAGTATCAAATTTAATTTCAAGTAAATAACATGAAATTAAATTTGATACTATCTTTTTTTTCAGGATGTGTAAACAGATCATCCGCAGAGCAGGCAATATCAATGTGCTACCTCTGGAGGGGTCCCGACGTATAATGGAAACAAAGCCAACAGATGTCTAAAAACAGTAAATCTAGAAGAAAATGTGCATAGTAATATTAAGTATTTTGTATCTCGCTGATCACCCCATTAGTAAGTGAACCATAATGCATGCATGCACATTATGACAGAGGCCAGCCTACCATTTTATGGACTGTAGTTCCACTTTAAACCCAAACACTGCAACAATGGAAACACAATATAAAGTGAAGTGCCCATTAGTTCTGTGAAAATGTACTCTGTCTCTCTAGGTACTAGAATATCCCCAGGCATCAAACTAGGAAATGGGCACACTTCCCATGCCAGTTCTTGACAATTATAATGTTCCTTTATTGTAGCCATATTAAAAACACACATGCAGACACTGGGAGTACATGCATCTGACACGTTTCCTAAAGGTTAAAGGTTAACCTGGAGCAGTAAAGAAGGTGAACTGTTGATATAACATGTGGTATATTCTATAAAAAAAAAAAAAATTTTTGTAGTAGGTCATTGGATGTTTTCCATAAAATTAAACATGTTGTTTATTGCAGTGTATATAACCACAGTATTTTCTACTGTGAGATCCTTCAACGTTCTCATTTACCACCTTCAGTAAGGGCATGGGTAAGGCCCTAAAATCAGCTAATGTCAGCTCTGCCTACCCACAGTACAGAGAAAGGAGAAAAGAAACTGGCTTGCACTACTTCAATCAGACTTGAGTAAGGGCTTGCTTCCACTATACATCGGGACCCCTCCGCTAAGCGTATCACACAGATATTGCCTGCTCGGCAGATGATCTGTTTACGCATCAGCCAGTGCAGAGGCTAAACGTACTCGACTATGTTCAGCCTTACATCGGCAGATCGGCTCAGCGCAATGAATACAGAGTTTGCGCCGAGAAGGTAAGTCTGCTACGTTGGGACCTCCCAACGTAATGGAAAAATAGCCTGACTCTTTACACATTCTTGCAAAATATTTTGCATGAAAAAAAATTTAAGCATCCTAATTTTATGTGGACAGGATTCCAAAGCTATAGATGTATTTGGAATTATTTTAATTAACATTTTACTTGTTTTTTCACTCAATGAACAGTAGACAAATGATCTAGTATTATTACTAGTTACAAAGCTAACAAGGAACATTTCTATAACAATCCATATAGTATATGTGAGACATGCACACCCACACAATTCTGTCCTTACTAATCCAAGTGTGATATAAACGCTAATAATCACAGATAAAAAAAAACCAGACTAAACACGTAACCTAGGACTGTACAGAACAGTTCCCACTTGATGTGATTTGTATTTCTACACAAATTTATTAACTTGAGCTTAATGACCTGATATCCATGGGTTATTTCAAAATACATTTCCTTATGAACATGGAGTTAAGCCAGAATACAATAAAAACATTATTAAAGTAGGAATTTTACAATTGAATGCAAATTAGCGAATCACTCTTCAGCTCCAGCTTTCTTGCCAGTGGGTTTAAGAAGGAAAGGAACTACCGTATGATTTAAAATTTTTCTTACTAAGGTTTTGAACAACAGAGAGTAAACAAAATAATCAAGAGGATTATTTTTAAATGATTAAAGCCTGGATGAACAAGAAAATAAATGGCACCAGCTTCTCTGGCAGTCAATGTTCAGATTTATAAACAATGTGTAACAATACATTTGTGTATATAAGAATATTCTCCAAATACTTTTACCTGTGCCAAATTTTGATTGTTTGTCATGTATGTTCACTAAAATTGCAGTATAGTTTTAAAAGATTTTATTAGTATATGGATTTGCAGTGTAGTCACACAAGTCAAGTGTGATTCTGTCCCTTTTAAGGGTATACCTCAGAAGGCTGTGCGGCATGAGGAGTTAAGAGGAGACAGACAGGAAGGGGAAGGGCAGTCCAGAGCAGGGAGTCCTGATGAGTCAAACCGGGCACACAAACTGGCTCCAGGTTCCTGTTGCTCCCCCATTTATGCAGGCGTGCATGCAGCCCGCGGACAGGATAGCACGCGATCTTGGCCGACCCGGTTGCCAGGCATTGTGCCTTCTCCAGAGTTATCGGGAGTGTCCCCTTCAAGTGGGGAGGGGCGGACGCCTTCCAGCAAGCCCAACGGTGTGGGTTCAGTGCATGCAGGTTCCAGCTCTGGCCGGGTGGTGTTGCTGCGCATCGATTGGAAGCGGTAGGGACTCTTCCCCATTGTTCCTGTCTCCAGGGCCTGTACCCGTGCTAGGGACAGGCTGAAGCTTAAGGCCGCCTTACAGAGACTGTTGCCGTGAGTTAAGATTGCTAGTTGCCTTTGTCTTTGGTTGTTCAAATAAAGAGTTTAAGCAATACGCCCGCCTCTGAGTCGTGGTCTGATCCTGAACCTGTACAGATTTACCATGTTACCATAACCAGGGCCTTTTCTCCCGCTATGTCCGCGTGGACCACAAGCACCCCCCTTCAACAACTTGGCCCACGGCATTAACCCTCCCCTTCAACAACTCGACCTCCCTGAATCAACCGTCCTCAAACAGATAGATTTACCATCACCAGGGCCGTTTCTCTCTCTATGCGGGCGCATATGGCCCCAGGGACCTTGGGGGAACTCGGCCAGCAGAACGTTAACACCAAGTGCTCCCCCGGCCCAGTGATGGCAACCTCCCCAACAACTTTGTAAATAAGCCCTCACTATGGGTTTCTGCCCATGCATCTAGAAGAGCATTTTATTTTTAACTCTTCACTGATGATGGATCAGAAGTTATAGCACTATGTTGACATTTATATATTGGGGGGGATTGCATTTTAATGCGTGAATGCTAATTGTACAATGCATGTTAAGACCCATAGTATGGAATGGGGCCTGATTCCTTCACACCAACCATGTCGCTACACACAGACAGAATCGCAATTGTAAACATGTATTTGGTGTAGAAGACAGAAATAAGTAGCAGTCTGGCACTTGGCTCTCCGAGACACTTATAGCATTGCTCATAATAGTAGTCTTGTCTGTGTTAAGTTCATTCCGGATGGCAACTGGAAAGTTGAATATAAATATCTTGCTGTCTGACACAGAGGAGTCAATTAATTAGTCATATGCCTCCCAGGGTTATAAACATACATGCTAACTGAGAGCACTGCTAAGCATGGAGGCTGAACATCGCAGGGTCAGCAAAGATTTACTACTGTGAATTGAAAAGACAGACTTTCTGTGAACATCTTGACTGAAATATAAATGTGCTGGAGTCCTAAAAGTATTCTGAGAAAACGTCTCCCTCATGCTCTTATTTCCATGTCATAAACTGCCCTAAATTTCTGCTGTAGAAAAAAAACTGAGAACTGACTGTTTAAAGGTCTGGAATGCTGAGGTAATTAAGGTTCAGAAAATACTAATTCCATACCTACATAGTAAGTATTATACGTAAACCTTTATGAAATATAAAAGGCTTTGCAGATAGTCATCTTTATTATTGGGCCCTGCAGGGAAATATTTTGAATCACCACCCATGGGTCCAACTAAGAAGAACATGATGATAGGTTACTTATAAATAAAATACTTTGGATGTGTGATACAATATACGGTAACACTATTCCCCTAAATTCCAGGAAGGTATCGAAATACATTTGCATACAGTATATATCAACTTTCTCTTCTGCTAAAAATTTGTTTTTCTATACACCTGGAACTGGGTGCGATCACAAAATTTTTTTGACAGTCATGTGTTTATGACCTCCCTGCTTTGATTAGACAGTAAAGGATATAAACTGACTGGTATAAATATTCTTTCTCTGTGTTCTGTACCTGACAAGAAAAATACTTATGTACCCACCTTTTTGCTATCCAAACCTGTTTGCTATTGCAAACCATACATATCCTCCCTCTGTTTATATGCTATTGGTTACATATTCAAGTATATACCAGTAAATAGTTTAAAAGCTTAAACCTAGTTAAAATATGATTTGATAGGAGCCTGAGCAGACCAAATAAAGTCTAAGGGGTCTGTTCTTTTACCAACATTTACAGATCAGATATGATGCAGATAATTGTAACTGGCAAAGCACAATAGTATTAGCTTCAATTTACCCAGATCCATTATCTTAGTCTGCCAGGGAGAACATGATGTAGGTCAGTTCTGTTTTTTTCCTTCAGACTTTATGTCACTTGGGAGTTTCAAAAAGGATAATAATTTTATCAAATATACACACATATTAACACGTGACTTGGTTTTGCTTTTGTACTGGTACTTTAATAAAGAATCTAGGGACAGGGATACAGGCTCCTGAAGATGAAAATATATCAGAACACACAGTAATTAACATGTATCTAAATCCAAAAACAAAATCTTTATCCCTTATATTATAACATTTTCTTATATAGTGTGTATATATTGGGTTTTGTTTCTTAGTTTTTATTCAAATTTATTTGTACTTGGTTATTCAGCTATTAACAAAGATCTCCGTTCAGAGTGGCTACATTTATTTTACAGTACCTATGTAGGGAAAATGTAAATACTGAGTTTGGGATATTCTCGTCGTATAAGACTCCTCTTCCAACGCACACCAAATAAAATCTTTTTTTGTTTACTCTGACTTTTAACCCCCAAATCTCCAACACCCTTAGAAGTGACATAAATTGTATACATTTGACAATAATATAGCTTTAATCTTAATCTCCCTGCAATACCAATTTCAGCCACAATGTCGCTAGTGAGCACACTTGCCGTCAGTAGCAGCCAACTACTTTCACACACATCGGGAAGGAGAATGATGGGGGTGAGGGGGATGCTGAAGATCTCTCCCTCTGGCTCCTGTCGGCCAGCGTGCAGTGTGGGGAGCATGGATCTGGGGAGCATACCTACAGGCTCCACTGGATGGTCGGCAAGGGACGGAAGTGCCCCCTGCCCCCCCCAACGACGGCACCCGGTGTATAAGATGACCCCCGACTTTTGTTAGTCGTCTAACAGCCCAGAAAATACAGTATTTTAATCAAAAAAATCCTGGTAACCGTGTTCAAACTGTTCATTGCATGCACCCATCAGTATTTAGGGTAAGAAAAATAGAACTGAAAGGATTACCAGATAATATAACTAAGTTACACGGGTAGAACATAGATGTTAACAAAAGAAAAAAAAGCCCGGGTGACATACAGGAAGTGACGCCATTGATGTCATTTCTGGTATGTGGATCCTCATTCTTTTGCATTCCAAGCAACGGAAATGACATCACGGACGTCACTTCTGCTACCGGGCTTCCCTCTCGGCTGATCTAACGAGAAAAGGGCTTTACTCTCCCTGCTAATGCCACACCCCGCTTGTGCTGATAATATGCAGGGTGGGACATTAGCAGGGAGAATAATGTCCTCTCCCTGCTCGATCAGCGCGATTCGGGAAAAATCTGGGATTTCTCAAAACCAGGATTTGGCCGGGAAAGCCACATAAAAAACTTGACTTTCCCGGCCAAAACGGAAGGGTTGACAGGTATGGGGTAGAAGCTACAAAAGTATTTTTTGAAGACTATAGGGGG
>CM070035.1:77139516-77171160 GCA_036250615.1 Ptychadena robeensis | reverse complement strand
GCTAAATGCCCAGGAGGTTAATGAAGTTTATTAAAATATTTTGAATCAATGCTGAAGTTTAAGGTTATGCTGTTAGAAGAAAGGACAACTATGTTAGTATTTTTAAATGCAGTACTTGAGTACTTCCACAGCATAGTGATCCCCTTCAGTCTTAGTACAGTAATGTTACCCTCTCATATACTTCCTGTCCTAAAGACATTTATCTTCCCACTCAGCACTACACATAACCCCTACCCTTTTGATAGATGTCATGAATGTAAAGACTCTCCCTTGTTGGTCCCTAGCACTCAATCTATAAACAGGGTTGAATGATACATGTTCAGATAGCATAACAGTGATATAGGCTGCATTATAAAATGTACTCTAGAAATATTATGGAATATATATTTATCCCAGTATTAGGTACCATGGGGATATCAAATGTTCAGTGAAGTGTTGATATGACAGGAAGAAAGATCAAAAGCTGTAACATGTCAGAGAGCAGGAAAGGTTAATTGATCCCACAAGACTTTGTTTAGCCTACAGTAAGAAGAGCCAGGAGTCTGCAGATAAATACTGAACACCTGTGCAGTAAGGCTCGGTATAAGCTTTGTATCGTGTATAAGTCGTATCTCTAGGCTCTACAGAACTTTCCGCCATATATCACTCAAGGCTGAAAGTGAGAGTACTCAACTTGTCTTACAGAACATCTCCTATCATTCTACAGCTGAAAGGAAATGACATGCCAGCACAATCCCTTTCTTCATGCTTAAAATACCTCTTCCGATATGCAATCTGCTTGACACAACAGTAAAAAAAGTTGATGTTTACATGCAATTACAAAACTGTTTTCAGATAATGAAATGATTGATTGATACACTAACCAATATAGTGATTAGAAGAATTTCTAAATAGGTAAATTTGGGTTAAACATTTAAAACCTTATGGAACTGTGAGAATCAGATCTCTGTATAAATGGCCATAGGATTCATACTTATTCAGAACTGAAGGGGTAGGTTACTCTATACGTTTACAACTACATATTTTCTTCTCTGCTTGCTTTTTAAAGCCTTATAGACTTGTATGAGGCTGTGTCAAGACACCAAAGAACATGTGCCCCTTTGTAGTCTAGAACTCTAAAGTCCAGACAGGGAAAAGCACTTGTGGACATATCGAATATAAAGAAACCAGATGTAAAAAATAATCTGCTGAGGGGACAGGTCCAAGTTCTATTTGTCTTAAAAACTTGTCTATATGAGAAGCAGTACTTGAAACATTATATATATATATCTATATAGCTAACTTAAGCCTGCCGACAGACAAGTCCCGATGAGCTCTGGAATGCAGCGTGATGGCGTCATCACGCTGCATTCCCGAGCTGCCTGCAATGTCAGCGGCGGCTGTGTGTCGGCTGTAACCTTCAATAAAGACGCCGGTCTTCATTGAAATTAACAGCATCGGCTGGCATCGGCCAGAGAACATCGGACATGTCCGTTCTCTGGCCGGCCGAGCTTCGGGGGCCACAGGAATCTGTCTCCCCATGTGGGCATACACCGATTGGCGGACGATTTTGCCGCCGACGGCGCGAGCATGCACGCCCATCGGTCAGCGGCAAAATCGGCCGCTAATCGGTGTGTGTATGACAGGCTTTAGTCTGAAATGAATAACTGATCTAATGGAATGCAGAATGGTCTAAGTGAATTTGTTTACAAATCCAGCTTTGATGCTATATCCATTAGCATGCCATGCTTTACCTCATGTATAATCAAGATATAATCAAGGTACAGCACTTTTCTAAACCAAGGGTTTACTGATTCTATCACACTATTCTGCTTCTCTAGAAACAAAGCATCATGATGGTAATAGATGCAAAAATGTATCAATGATATGGAAAGTCAAAGGGGCATTGTATGCCTATTTCCAGCTGTATTAATATAAAAATTAAAGGCATAGGCAAACAAATAATTAATCAGCTGTTATAAGAAGACAGTACAAACATTGGGAAGTACACTTACAACCTTAGGTCAGTTTTGAACTAGGGTATTAACAGAAAAGTTGACTAATTGACTTCAGAGCCACAGGTCGATGACTCCTGAGGAAAGTTGACGAGTCATTTTTTCCTCTCTCTGTATATGCACTTGTATACACAATAACGCCTCTGTCGCTTGGTAATGCTGACACACGTTGCTTGACTTAATTAATAATTATATTCACTTTATACAAAGGGAGGGAATTTAAACATAAGACGAGAGACATGTCAACAGTGGCAGTAGGTGACAGACACACATCACAAGTATGGAAATACTTTACTCCAGACCATGCAACCCCCATTGGGACCTGTACAATCTGAAAGTTAAAGTACAAAAAAAGTACTAGCCTTATGAACACCCATCTGAAAAGGCATCCGCCAGCTAATACAGGTGATGCTAGCCCTTTCCTGTGTCATCCAGAGCACATTGAGTAGCTTTACAGTTATATTTATTTTATATTGGCAAGGTAATCTTTTATGAACCACAGGATATAGTGTTGTCTTATTCTGTGTGTCTTGGCTGCCGTGGTTTAAGCTATACCCACTTGTTTTGCATTTACATTTACCACAAAATTCAAGGTATTATCCTATATTTTGTTTTATTGCCATGTTGACTGTTAATGTTACAGAAAAATTATTTTATAGTTCATTATTGGACACTTATGTTCCACTGCTGCATCTGTGTGATGACGTCATCAAATGACAAGTCGACTTGACTATGACTTTAGTGATGGATGACTCTAATTGACAAAATCTTAAGTCATTAATGCCCTAGTTTAATCTATTTCGTGGTAAGCAGGCAGGCGTGTGCTGGTAGCTGCAAAGCCAGAGTGTGTAGTGCAGCAGTGCAGAAGGGGGTTCTTTTTACAGTCTAAGATGGCCACTGACCCTTAATATCAGTGGGGTTCTTATAGCTTAAGTTAACATAATTAAGCAATGCCAAGTTGTTTTAGGGAGAGTGTTTTTGAGCTATGATAAAATTGCAATCAGTTGTGAAACATGATTTTAAGATTAAATAATTTTTATTTTTTTCATTCAATAAATCGTAACATACATTTTTGGTGCCTCAGAAGTCCCTTGGAGTCCTAGGCTCCATATGGGGAAGCGACAGAGTGGATGCATGAGTTCCTTTCTCTCACTCCCAAATGTGTTCTTGTTCAGTAGAGAAAACATTTACAATAGTCAGTGTATGCATTTATTTATGGTCATGCTTGGAACTCAAAACATGCATAAAGTGTATAGCTTTGTACTGCAGAATATATTTGTATATGCAATTTACCAATACTGGTGGGCACCATTGCATGCTCTTTTACTCCCAGAGAAGATTTCTTATACTGGGAGCTATGACACATTGTGTCCTAGAACTAGGAGATCTTAAACATATATTTCACACCCATTTAGGGTATTTCAGTATTAACTAACAACAGGTATAGTATCTATGGGTGAATTTAGTGTAATCTTCTTAGACATTTCAGTAATCAGCAGATTTGGATTATCTGTTTAAATAGATTGCATTTATAATTTTGAAAACTGTCATTCAAAGTGGATGTGGATTGTTTTGTATAATAACTTACCAGGACAAAGAGGCAATATGAAGCTTGCTCTTGATGTTCAGGGATGGTGGAAAACACTGATAAAATTAAGCAGCTGAAGACAAGAAGAAAACTGAAAAATAGAAAACAAACGATCACTTAGATTGCTAGATTATATTTTACTATCAATCTTGCAGGCAGGTAAAACAATGCAATTTATACACCTGGTAAAACTAACCCATTTAAGCCCCCTTACACCTTTAGACCACTCCATACAATTTCCATTACATCTACCAACAACTATGTAATGCCGGGTCCTCCCTGATAGAATACATAGTTATTGGAAAGGTGTAGAAAGGTCCTCATACTACATGGTTTGGGTAGAAGTTGATTGTACAGAAATTGTATGGTGGGATTTTAAGGTGTATGGGGGGCCTCTGAGACAAAAGATAAGTGAGAGACTGAATATTTACAGATAGATTTGATTATCATGCAATGTATCAATTAAACCATACAATATGTGCTAAAACAGATCCCTAAAAATGAACAATAAAAGATTTGCACTGCAGTTATTTACAGAAATCAATAAGCAATCATTAAAAACTGTTCGGACTACACAAAATATACACAAGCCAAACTATGTCTGCCTGCTATAACTGCTGAACACCTTGGCTCTGACATCTAGTAATCTAATAGCTCTCAAGGCTATTTCTAGGAGCTAGAGACAATGATATTTTAGAAAAGAAACTTTGATACTATTATATTGATTGCATAGGGTTGTGAACAAAGATGGTTAAGAAAAAGTAAAGACATATTGACCTAAGAAAAGGGCTGTCAAACTGCAGTAAAATCTGTCTTGGAATGTAATAATATTTGACCCATGAGATTCTTTTTTAAATTGTATTTTTAGAATGGCACAGATGTATCTTCTATTTGACATTTGATGTCGCATGTGTTATAGTATAATACTTTGCTTGTTACAAACTCAATGTTTAAGAAAAACTTGTTTCCCTATGAAAATGGTTCTCCTTATATCTGATGAGAAAGAAAAACTTCCACTGCAGACATTTCTTCAATAAATATTTAAATTTGGCATGTGACTTTGTGTAAGTTTTCAATTTTGGGCCACTCTGTTTGAGTTTGACACCCCTGACCTAAGGCATAAAGATACTCTTTTGTAATGCAGCCTTTGCACTGTGTTGTAATGCTGGCAATGCATGTATTAGGCAATATCCTTTGCTTAGTACACATGGGATACACTGCATTAGCCTTTCTGTTTACTTCATCATACACATATGCATGTAAGATAATATTGGAAAACAGCACAGGATGCCCCCATGTTCCCGTCATCATCATTGAAGTCCAATTGGATTGGATTGACTCCATGGATGTGTGGTTAGGCCAATGTTGGCACAGATTCTTTTGTGCCACTTAAGACAACCTAACAAGAGACTTAATAGAACTACCAGGGAGGTTGTAATTTATATGTTTGCACATTATATCTTTGTTTTTGTTTATACCTTCAGATTTTTAGATATTTTGTTTATGTTTTTACATATGAAATATCATTTTTCACCGTTATGGTTATATTTTGGTTGATCTGTCTGATATTTACTAAGGTCTCATGAGTATGGCAGGCTTAATAGGTCAGATTCAATCATGTATAAAATACTATATATATCTTATACCCCTGAGGATGCTTGCCAATCAGGGAAGTACCTTTCTAAAACATGTTTCTATAGCAATCAAAATACAGGATGTAGGGCAAAGGCCTTGTATAACATTCCCTATAATTCATTTATAAAGACTGTTTGACATTGCACCAGATCTGTTTTTGTTTTTACTTTTGTATGTTCAAGGCCTGGTATGCACCTTTGTATTTTACATTTGTATTTTCATGTTTTTTTTGTGAACATGGCCATTGAATATAATGCACACTTTTTGTATATACCTAGCATGCTTAAAATCGATAGGTGTGTATATTAAAATACTAATCCTAGTTTTGTGCATCGGTATTTACTTTTATTATTTTTAAAAATATATCAGGAATAAATGGTATCTTTAGTATAGCTGCATAACCTAGATTGCAATATTTTAGCAATCTCCACACACAACCTAAAATATGTATAGTATACTATATCCCAAAGCTCATGTAACAAAGACCTTAACAAATTGCTATTATGCAGGGAAATTAGGAAGAAACTCCCAGATGTTCACATCTAGCATCTGTTTCTTTCCCTAAACAGTGTTTGTTGTTGTTAAAAAAATGAACAAAATAACATTATTTAACCTAAAATCACCTCTTGTGATCTTTATGGCTTGTTGATTCAGTCTGGAAATAATTTAATTTCGTTTGAAATGGAGCATTTTGTTGCATTTCCAGGTTATCTTTTTCTCTCAATAAAAGAAACAGATGATGCTCACTTCACTTTGATTCACTTGAAAATCAGGAATGACAAAATGAAAACAGGAATACAATTTTTCACCCATTGCACTACATACCACACAGTATATTGTGAGTAGTGTTTTGGATGATTTCTTTGTGTGCTGTACAGTATGTTACATTGGACAGTAGCCTAATTTAATGGGCAATGTGTGAAGAAAAAATGGCCAGGGACTTTGAAGAGCAATGCCAACAGTTACTGGAACTAGGTGATAAGAGAACAACTGGAAAACCACACTGGCAGTAATGCAGGACAAGAACACACCAACATTAGTAGGATTTACAAAACACTTTCAAATCCCACTTTCATAGGTTACATAGCACCACTCGAATATGATTATAATAACAGAAAGATTGTAGTATACATTTACAATTGCTTTACGCAACAAGTGATCTAGAGGTATACTTGCACAATTCTGCTATGTAGCCAATGCATAGAATAGAGAGAATATCTCCTCGTTGTCTTTATATATGATGACTTATTCAGACAACAATGGAAAAAAGAAAAATGTACAGCATACAATTACCACTATAAGAAGTCTGTATATCAGATTCATTTTAAAATATTTCTAACCCAACTACTGGTAGGCTATATGCACAGACATTGCGCAGGCAGGTCAATAGTTGACAACTGCCATTATGTTATCCCTATGGACAACAGCCCAAAAACTACCCTGCTAACAGTGCGTTATATTTGCTGGGCAGCTAGACAGTGGTATTGACACATTACTAACGGACCATGTGAATAGGACCCTATCATGGAGTTTGATTTTGACACACCAGACATGTTAAATGCCAATTTCTGGTGACTCTAACATTTTATTTTACATAGGGGGTTATAAAGAAAATACAGTCAATGCACTAAATAATAGTTGTAGAAATTGGCCTAATTGTATTGAGGTAAAATAGTTAACAGAATAAAAGTTTCTGAACTATCCATATAGAGACATCAAGTATTATATTTTAGCTTTTTCAGCAGTCTCCCTATTTCAGAACTGACACTATTACTCAGTGTACTTGTAAATGACTATCATTGTCAAGTATACATGAAATAATACAGTTTCCACAAGGGTTGACAAGCAATTGTGGAAACATTTACAAGCTAAAACATCACCTAGCACACCATGCCTCAATGACCTGCTAGTGTAAGATCTCCCTTAAAAAGTCATCTTTCCAACATTTCTCACAAAGCAGATAGTGCTATCCAGACGCGGTGGAAAATAATTGTTTAACAGTTTTGATAATGGAAGCCATACGGCTTAAACTTTCCACCATTTATAGTTTTAGCTTGAGCTGTTTATGTAGGAAAATGAGATATGGCAAAGGTTATTACCATTTGTTAGATGTGTTTGACAAGTGCTGTATAGCGGACAAGATTTCTTCCATACAAGAAGCCTACTAAATTTATGTTATAAACTCTCATTTAGAATGACAAGCTCCTCTATTGCAATATCACAATGTCTTCCTTTAAGCTACCTCAAATTGTATTGTTATAACTGTATAAACCTGTGCATTGGAAAAGCAGTTGAAAGAAGCTGCACTTTTAAATGGGTAACCAAAATTTATTATGTATTTTAAGTGCGTATTTTCATATTTTGAGTAGCAATAAGTATGTGCTGTTCACATTTTAAAATGCTTGATGTTACATGTTTTGTAATAATCATCAAAGCTCTATATTTAAAGTTGAACTAAGAGGAAAAAAAGAAGGATTAGCCCCTACCCCACTCACAACAAGGATTAAATGCTTATTTATGTCTGGGTTCAACAAGATAAGAACTTTTAGTTACAGTGTTTTTCGCACCATAAGACACACTCCCCCTCCCCTCCAAAAAAATCGAGGGTGTGTGTCTGCATCTTATGGTGCGAAAGCTCAGCCATTCACAGGCTTTGCTCCCCACTGTGCCTTCGTATTCTCCAAAATAAGACTAGCCGCGGAGCTGCAGGAGCTGATAGATGGAACAACTGCCCATGGGATCTGGCTGGACCTCCACTGACATAAACAATGAAGTACATTAGAGCGTCTTATGGTATAAAAAAAGTGCTTTAATCCCTTTCCTTTTTTCCAAAAGTTCATGTGTTATATTTTACACTACACTACAATGTATGCAAGAGTGAGGGGTAAGGTAAGTAATATACATAAATAGAGCCACTCTACATCATGCTGGCAGAGTACAGGCGTTCCTACTAAGGCTTTAGTTACTTTTAAAGATATTAACATTGACTTCTGTTGTATGTAGGTCATTTCAAGGTTTACAAACTATGCTATAGAATAAATTTCCACTGTATGTAGAGAATAAACTGATAACAGAAATCACATGGGCTCAAGGTAAGTTATATGTGCTAACATGATCAATTTTTATTAAGCATAAGGTTTAAATCTAAATACTGGAAATGCTATTGATGTGATATATCTGATCAAGTTTAAAACACTTGACAGTGTCCCTTAGAGAGAATGCATATTAATGGGTAGAGAATCTATTAAAGCATAGAATATAAAAATGCACTACGTGCATCAAGTTACTGATTTAAAATAGCACTGTTGTATGACAAGGAAAGATATTTTTACCACAGGTGGTAGAACCTCGTTGTCCAAGTACAGTACTAAATCATATTAAGGACTTTATATATATATATATATATATATATATATATATATATATATATATATATATATATATATACATATATATATACATATATATATATATATATACATTTATATATATATATATATATATATATATATAGTAGGTATTCAGCTTAACCTCCCTAGCACACTGCTGAGGTACAGATTTCTGTACCTAAAGTGCACCATAGACTTGAATGGAAAAAAAGTTTTTTACATTGTAGGCCTGTAATTTCCCAAAGTATGTCCATACAGGAGTCTGGTAGATATCCTGAATATAATAAAATGTTCAGATGCTTTGCGAATAACTCACAATATCAGCTTAATATAGCAGCTATTAAAGAGGTAAATCGACTTAACAGGTATCCCTTCAAGGCTTCCTGCCCATATTAATTGTGCAAAAAGGTAACCCTTGCAGGGGGAAACAGTACTACAAAAATGGTCTTCAAGAAATGTTTAGCCTCATCAAAGCTCAACACAGATGATATACCTTGGCTCCATGAAAACACATATTACTGGACTCACTGTAGCAACAGGCCTGGTCCCCATACTTCTTGTGAGCCCCCCTGTATCCGCAGCTGAAGCAGCTCACTTTGTCCTACCTGGTCAGGAGCACTGACACAATGGTATCAGCACATTTTGTTGAGACACTCCCAACTTGACAATGACCTCTAAGCAGGTGTAAACCCTGGAGTGCACCTCAATGGAATGGGAAAGCCCACCTAGTTCCTTCCCTCTCATTCCAGAGTTTGGGTCCCTGTAACCAAATCTAAACAAAATAACACTCAGAAAGCTATAGATACTGTGCAATAATATCCGGGACTCCTTCCAGGATACATCACCTAATGGGTACACAGCCTGAATGCAGGGGAAATATTCCAGTTTGGCAGGAGCCAAAAAAAGTCCAATTTAAATAGCACATACCCATGACCTGTAAAGCTGTACTTAACCCTAAACTCTATCATATGTAACGAAAGAGAACATGATAGAGAACTGTTAATCTTTACCTTTTTGCCTAGTCTCCACTGGTTATCCTTAACGTGTTAGCATTATGTGTTCAGGACAGCCAGTGGGTGGCACAGTCCTGATTTTCCTGGGTTAACAATACATCACGTTGTTTTTCAATGAATGCATGCCAGTATAAGCCTTTAAATGAAACTTGCTTAGCATTGCAGATCATTGTAATATAATATAGGCTACAAGATGTAATGTGTTACTAAAAAAAACTGCTAAGGGTATCAAGTTTATTTTCTTAACTGAAACATTTACCAGTAATAAAAAAAGATTAGAAAAAAACTTTCTTGGGTATCTCGATTTCCAAATAGAACATATTAACATTGTTGTCAGACTGAAGAGGGAAAGCCACTAATGTGTTTAATTAGTTGGTTTTCTCAACCACAATCCTAAAATTATATTCTGTGCTTGTCTTCACTGCTTTAAATTCAGGATATAAATATCTTCCCTCCTGAAGCCTCTCACTTTCTAACTAACCACTGCCGTAGGAAAACAAAAACCAAAAAGTTTTAATTACCTAAAACTGCAGCCACATAAAGCTCTGTCCTCAAAATCTATCTGTTCTGTATTACAGAGAATGGTCTATTACAACGAAGCAAAGAAATCTCACCACTTATTAATTGACAGCGCAATTTGTTCTTTTTACTTCAATTATTTCATAAAATTAAACATGCTTAAAATGCCAGGATGTGTGAACTGGGTCTTATTGTCTAACCAATGCACTAGTGGCAGGGTTCTCTCAGGATCTACAAAAGTATCGCAACATAAAAGTTGATGTGAGAGGATGCACATCTGTAGTACTGTATTTTTAGGACAATAAGACGCACCCAATTTTTAGAGCAGGAAAAAAATTAAAATATATTTTCAGTGTTCAAATCAATTGGGGAAAAAAATCCCCTGCTATACTAAATTTCAGCCGAAAGGTGTCATTAGATGACAGACATATTATGGCAGCTTCCTCGCACATGGGTGAAGATGGGGGCCCCGGGGGAAGCTGTGCAGATTTCTCCCCTCTACGGCTCTGTGTGGGAAAGCTGCAGTGTGAGTGCAGCTTTCGCTCACATGCAGATATATGGGAGGATCACATGCTCTTTCATCTATCTCTCTGCTCTTGATTGCTTATGTCAGCAGGGCTCTGTTGATATAAACAATATAGTTCAGATAGTCCATATGGCCATGGGCGGATCTCCCATCTGCCACCTTCTCCACCTCCCCGGGAGAGTGAAGAGGCTGGCAGGGAGCCAAGGCGTGACCACCCACAGCCTAGTGGGGGGAAAAAATGCGCCTTATAAATACGTTATATCCAGGAACCCATACCAGAAATGATCCCAGCAAGAAACTTAACTAAATAATACATTGCTTTAATGTGAATTGGGAAGGAGGACTTGGGTGCTTGTGGTGCTGAATGGTAGCAAAATGGTGGATAGTGTCCAAAAAGGCTTTACCATAAACGTCACCAGCAGTATTGCAATCCCAAATTGAGCAATTAGTAAACACAGGGGCAGATAGAAACCAGCACAATCTTTTAAATACTGAACAAGTGCTATGGTTCATTGATGGCTTCTACATCTTAGCATTGTGTTGTATTAAAAGATAGATTGAATGAAGACTACAGCTCTTACACTGGGGAAAACACATCATGTATTATGGATCCCTTACACATTTACAGTTCTAAATTAGTTATCATTACTGCTCAGAAAACTTTACAAGTTTTTTCCCCATCTCCTGATTTATTTTGTTTTTTTCTGTTCTCCTACACAAATAAAATGTAATTGAAACAGATCGGTATTTATATTCCGGAGATGGTGCTTTGCATCTCTTTTAGAGATGGCGAGTAAATTGAAATCTCTCTTTATTGCTTGGTTGACAGTGCTAGCAGAGGTATTTTAATGCAGGAAGGAAGAAATGAACAAAGAAAACACATCCTTACAAGAAATGGGCTATATAGTCACCATGTTCTGTAGACTTTCAAAGCAAAGTGCACCATCATAATATAAAGTCGCAGAGCCTAGTGAGTCATCCAGAAACATAAAAGCCACCATGATATGGATGATAATTCACCTATGTATTTATAGAATTATGTATGTGTGTTGTTTTGCTGCAGGTCTTTCAAGTGTGCTGGGTACTCTGAATATATAAGACCTACCTTCCCTGAGCTTACTGTTTGGCAGTCATGAAAATTATATTCATCATCATACAGAACTGGTTTGGAAAAAAAAGAAAAGATAAAGGTAAAAAAATATCAATTTGAATGGGTCTAGTTAAATCTACACTGCCCATCATACTAATGAATAAACATAAAATATGTTTATACAATGGTAGCTAAATTATATTGTAATAGCTCATTATTTGTTATGGTTGCATTATAATTTGGATTTGTTTGCCGTTACAACGAAAATATTGGAAATGGGAATTCATAAATATATATCGACGAGGGCTTTAACCTTTTCCTTCTTTATAAAAGGCTAACGAAACCACTATTGGCTGAATGTGAATATATACAATACAATGAATATATACAAAAAAAATACAATATACACATTTTCTATAGTCAACAGCAGATTTAAAACTATTCACTTGTAGCCTAGGAGCAAAATGTCACTTATCAGCTAGCAAGACTGGTTTAATCCTGGGGTAAAAGAAGAAGCTCCTGTGCTTAAACTACTAAACCACACTAAGCCTGAAGGGCGACTGCTTAAAGGGGATGTATACACAAAATAATATCTAAAATTAAACTTTAACTTAATTGTGAGCTGGAGTGATGGTGGCATAGATGGTGTAGGGAGCACTCTCTACAGGCCTTAAAAAATACTTACATGCTACTTTTATACCCCATTTCCCTGAAAATAAGGCATCCCCCAAGAATAAGGCACCCTTACATTTTTGCCTCACGCTGAAATATAAAGCATCCCCCTGAAAATAAGGCGCCCCATGAAAATACAGTATTGTAACTCTGGACAGGGGGGATCAGAAGGAGCAATCAAAATGACACAGGTGGATCAGAAGGGGTTACTAAAATGGTAATCCCCCCTCTGAGTCTCCTGTGCCATTTTGATTCCCCCCCTCGGATCCCCCCTGTGTCATTTTAAGTGATCCTCCAACCTTATAGCCCAGTGCCCTATTCTTCTTCATGGAAAAATGAGACATCCCCGAAAATAAGACATAAGGCATCTTGGGAGCAAAAATTAAAAATGAAAAATTCAGGGAAACACTGTATTTATCTGCCAGGCTTCTAATGGTTAATTGAGGGCACTGGGGCACCATATAATGGTTTTTAATGGGGAAAACAAATTTTTTCAGCTGTTACTTCTCTCAGAGTTATTGGGCAGAGGTGCCAGCTCAATATAGATTTGGCAAACACAAACATATTTTTTCAGCTGTTACTTCTCTGTAATTGGGCAGAGTGTGTCATCACAGAAGAGAGATGAGGGGTAACGAGGAACATTTGGGTTCGACTTATTACAAGTACACATTTGCATTTTTGTATTCGCCTATTCTGCCCTATTATCAGCACTTCTTGTGCCAATGATAGGTCTGCTTTAAAAAAAGGAGTGGTTATCAACTCATAGAAGATCCCATTTGTGGTTCTTCTTACTTCCAGAAGGCTACATATCTTTTACGCAGCTTTTATTTATTTATTTATTTTTAAGTACATTGAGTGTATTAAAATGAGGTTGAATCTTTGGCACACCTCTAGTGATAGAGAGGGTATTTCAGAAGAAGAGGGTATTTCATTTCAATAGATTTTTGTTGTTGCCTGTTGTTGTATTTAAGAGTATGTGAGAAATTGCAGGACCAAGAAGTAACATTCCTTACTCTACTCTTAATTATATCAGGGTTGAAATATATCATTCTATCCTGTAGTGCTTTTATTATGGAGAGAATGATGTTGTTTCTATCGCTATGAAATTGTTAATGTTCTTTAGACTTATGAGAGGTAACATGTAGTGCACATTGGCCACAAGAAGCTATTCCCCCTGTAGATGACTTTTGGGCCTATGCCTAGTTCAGCAATGTAACATGAAACTGAAATTTTTCTGTAGCTACGTTTATTTCTCTTTTGCTGCTTTTTATTACCCATGTGCTGTAGTATATATAGTTTCTCTGGTTTTCTTGTAAAATACATTTTTATTTTTAGCAGCTTCTTTCTGGGTCCTCTGCCAGTATACTAGGAATATGATATCTGCGTCTTAGAAGGAGATACAAATACTCCTCATTATTCAGAAAGTACACACTCTGCTGTTAGGTTTTTGAAGACTGTCATCTTACTGTGTGGCCTGTCACCTGCTCCTTTCAAGATCATCACTCCCTTTTATTTATTACTTAGTGCTAGTCTGGGGTATAAATGGCCTCTGGGGAAAATAACATAACTGGACTGCAGCCAATCTTCTCATTTTACCAGCACGCTGCAGATAGTATGAAATAAAAACCTTAAAACCTTAAACGTAGATAAAATAATGTAAACTAATCACTAGTAAGTGCTGATGGCCTATGAGACCATCACTACAAGGTGACTGTGCTAAATATAAAATTTTTGAATCTTTGTTACAACAATGGCATTTCAGCTCTCTACTATACGTTCAATTAGACCCTAGGTGCCCAACCTGCGGCCCTTTGGGCGTTTTTCGGAGGCCCCCTTGGTCCTCCACATGTGGCCCCCAAAACCTAACTGTTAATGCAAAGGGCATAGCAACTCACCTGTGTAGTGGTCACATGTTGACCCAGCTTGCCTGTTGGAATCTGGCCCACTGCTTGCTGAGATATGTCGGCAGGGGGGGTTTGGATCGATGTTATGTGCGGCCCTCTATTGATGCTGAGGGCCGCACTTGTGGCCCTCCATATCAAATCTGTTGCCCACCACTGAATTAGACGCATGTTCTGAAACCCATCTTGAGCTAAAACATTTTACTTTTGAGGTTTGGGTAGAGAAATAATTGTTAAGTTAGGATTGTATGATTGCCACTGATCACTTGTTCCACTTTATGACCTTGATTGTTTAACAGTCAACACCAGGAATTGTTCAGAGAATGAAAGGTGTGTGGCGAGCATAAACTAATTCCACCCCTCTTCCTGTCCCTCTGATTTGAAAAAGGAAAGACAGAAATAAGAGGAGGGGTTTGAAACACAAGTTGTTATAATAGCTGGACAGAGAACTTTTTTAAGCCGGCCATATATACGTTTTGATTCCCCGGCAATCGTTGTGCAATCGATCACAAGATGGTGATGCAAGAATCGCAGAACGATCACACAGTGATTGTTCGGAAATCGAAGCACACCACCTGAGGGAATCAATCCCTGGACATTACTTTAGATGGGGACCAAGGGTAATGGCTATCAAGCAGAAAAATACCGGCATGTCATATCCCTGTTCGAATAACATTTTCTAGGAGAGGGATTGATTGCAAATATTTATTGCATTGGGTAAAAACTGCCTTGTCTGTGGCCAGTCATGTTAAAGCTGCCTGAAGGCTGTAGTAGAGGATAAGTCTTCTCGTAATAGACTATTTTTGTGATCTCGCCATTGGACATATATTTGCTTTTTAAAGCTTTAAATTACTTTATATTTTAATGGAATATTTTGAAAACACTGGGGTATTGTGTATAACATTTTAAGTTTAGATCAAATCAGATCATATCAAGATGAACATTAGAATGGTCCGTTTCAGGTTTGTCTACTGAATTCAGTAAGTAGATTTTGCTGCTAGATATTAGAGGCATAGAAATTTCCGAATCAAGGAAATGAAATTGCTGTCTGCAATTTTTGTAGGTCACAGAGTCACTCGGCTTTAGTTAAATATAACCAGTATAATAAAATGTAATGTCAGGATGCCAGCGACATGTGCGAAACCAAAATGGATCATTGTGAATGAACAGTGATTCACATATAGTAGGCTTTCGTCTCTGGAATGTTTGTGAGGAAGTCTGTACTTACGTCTGCCTTTCCTTTACTAGTACAAAATGACTTGCTATAATATTCTTTGGCAGAGTTAGAGATTTTCTTTCTTTCTTTAAAAAAATATATATTTTTTTCCAATATCATAAAAGATCAGGAATCTGAATAGAGCACATTTTTTATATTTCCTAATCACAAAGCTGTTTCAAGTCCAGTGGGTTGTGATCCAAAAAATTTTAATAAAATTCAGTAGACCTAAAGGCCCCCATACACGGGTCCGTTTCCCATCGGATTCCGGGACGATCGATTCCGGGGCGATCGATTCCGGGCGCGTGCACGCGAAACGATCGTCCCGGAATCGCATGAAGCCCACCTTGTCCGTCCGATCACGTCCGATCGTTCAAGGGCCCAGAATCGGATTGGACAGAGAACCAACATGTTGGTCTGTCTGATCCGATTCAGCACACATCAGGGGGAGTTGCCATTTGTGGAGTAAGCGATCGGACACGGAATCGTCCAGGAATCCGTGGGACAAGGTGGTATGTAGCGATCGGACACACTTAATTGGCCGATCGATCAGACCTCGGATAGGTGATCGATCGGCCATGGAATCCGACTGTGTATGGCTAGCTTAATGCGTGATTGAGATGAGCAGAATAATTTAATATGATGTGCAGTTAAAGCAGAACTCTTGCCAATATCTTCCAACAGGGACATTCATTCATTAAAGGAAGTAAGGAAGTGCTAAAATTCTGCGCTGTTTTTTTATTGCTGACTGTGCCCTCATTGGCCATGAAAAGTTCTTTATGGAGAAGTAGAAATACATTTCCTAAAACGCACATACATTAAATAAAATAAACATTACAAGCATTGAAAACCTTATAACATTTCAGCACTCAACACTCTCCACCTCAGCTGACTGTAGCATAGACACATTCTGTGCAATGCTTACCTCTCATTTAGAAATTCTAAAGCATTGCAACATATCAAAACATTGTATGAGGACACTATCTCTAGGTTGTTTTAAACATGACCCTGACCATTTACAATTTGCAATGGCCCTGACCATGTGTATAGTGATTTATGCCCATTTGTATACAACTTGACAGTACACTGTAGGCAGTTAAAGAATGTTACGGTTTAAAAAACACAGATAACTTAAGTTAACAAATGTGATCAACCTTATAATGAAATTGAAAATGCAGCTGTATATTGACTACACAGATACATTAAAGCTTTTGCAGAAAGAGAACGCAGGTGTGAATCTGCCAGAGGCAGAATAGGCAGCATTTCAAGCCTAAATTGACTTCAAACAATAAATGAATCGTCTGTTACATAGCCTTTGTTATTGTGATGTATCTATGTTTCTTTGAAAATATGTTATGTTATATATCAAACAGAACTCATTACTATTATTACTAATCATTTTATAACAGGATGTTAAATTAGATGCTCACCTTCAAACTTCAAATAAAAAAAGAAACAGGGAGCATCTAAATATACCTCCACTTGGTCTTTTTTAAATTTTAGTAATAGAACCTAAAGTATTTCAAATCTGTACCAAACTCTGCAAAAAGTTCAAACTTTATTAATAAATGGATACATTTTTTTTAACCTCTTCAAACATTTATCGCAGAACAAAAGGGATCACAAAGCACTGTAGGTTTTCTAAAGTAGCACTGCTTTCTGCACATTTGTTCACATTTTAAGAATCATTTATTGGCAAAAGTATTGGAATTCCTGCCTTTTAATCAGTGGTTCCTGAACTTGGGGGTGGCTAGTGTGAAAAGGCCCTGAAACTGTGTCGTTTGAATGGGGATGGGGGAGCTCGATAATGTTCCTATCTAGAAAAGGGGGGCCCTGCAAGGAAAAAACACATGAACTTCCTAGACACTTCTTAATTCAACTGCTAGCACACCATTTGCAGTTATGACAACTTAAACTCTTCTAATAAAGGCTTCCCAGAAGGTTTAGAAGTGTGTTTATGGGTGTATTTGACCATTCTTACAGAAAAAACATTTGTGAGGTCAGTCACTGTTGTTGGGCTGGAAGGCCTTAACCGCCCTAGCGGTCAGGACGGCAGCATCTCGTCCAGCGCTGCTGGTGCTACTATACGAGATTCTGCCGTCCATTACACATCGTGGCAAACCGGGACAAGCGCATACTCCACAGTTCTGCACTGTCCCGGTGTCCCCGATGTGACATGCTGTCAGCATGCTCCTTCCTCCTCCCCCCTCCCCGAGTGACGTATGACTCACATCGTTGAGGCGGCGGGAGATTGAAATACATTGCATGAATCAGTTCTATGTAGAAAACTGGATTTAAATGCATCTAGTACAAAATCCTCGCCCAATAAAAATTCAATGGTGCCCCAGAGGGCCCTTATGCAGTAACGCCTCTCCTAAACTGGTGTATTATCACTCCATCAACCAGGTTAGAGAGGGTTACTCAAAATGGGCACAACTGGGGCACCAAGGACTTTATTTGGGCGTGTTTAGTACATAGCAGCATGCTTTGTTCCCTGAAGTTTGGTGTTTTTCATCATTTTATAAAATTTTTTTTTTTTTACTAATTGTTTGTTTCAAACATGATTAGATTCAGGAGTGCTATTAGACCCTTGTACAGACAGATTTGGGAAGTTTTAACAGGCCTACAACATAAAGAAAAATTTACCATTGAAGTCTATGTTGCACTCTTGGTACAGAAATCTAGACCTCAGCAGTGCGCTAGGAAGGTTAATTCCACTCTAATCCTACCAAAGATTTTCTTTTGGCTTGCATTCGGGATTTTGGAAGGGCCAGTCAAATACCTTTACACTAAACTCAGTCATCCATGATTTAATAGACTTTGCTCTGTGCATGTGTCATGTTGGAACCTACAGGGCGGTCCTTGGGAGATCAGATCCCTGGGCACCCCCCTAAGGCCACCCCTCCAAAGTCCATAACAGAGTCTCACCTCACGAGCACCCCACCACCCCCGGAGGCGAGGTGGTTACTCATTTAGTTACAGGCAGACTTTTAACACATTAAATGTCATGAGCATCTGAAGGTTATATACATGTAGGAGGGCAGTAACCTGTCACTGTAGAAAATTAGTGACTTCTGTTCAATGTGCTTCTCAGTATTTTTAATCTGTTGTTCACAATTGTTTTCACTTTGTATAACACAAATATTTGACTGTGGAATATTTAGATGGAAGGAAACTTCACTTATGAACTTATTATACAGGTTGCACCTCCTGTTTTTAGAGTCTGCATGTGTATGTGTTTGGATTTATCCACCTGTGGCCTGGAAGTAGATAAAACACCAGAATTCTATGATCTGAATTGTGACCAAGTACTTTTTTTTCAGCAGACTGTAGTTTTCTTTGGTGCTCTAAGGATTGGTAAACAATTTATATGAATACTTATTGGACAGCAATAAAATGTACCTAAATGTTTCTATATAGTATATTTACTACTGAACAATCTTGGGAAATTAATTTCTTGATGAACATTGATAAGAAACAAAGGAGAACTAGTTAATTTGCAGTGTAGACACACAAATCAGAAAAATGATTACGGTAAAAATTCATTATGCTTACTGAAACAAAATGAAACTTTCTGACAAAACATTTGTGCTTACATGTTGTCTCCATTGTATCTTTGTTATGCACATGCAGTGACACTACAACCAAATCTTAATCTTACTTCTCTTCCATAATCATATGTCAGTAATATAATCTAAGGAGAATTTTAAGTCAATTAACCTACCAGTAAAGCTGGGAATAGACGGTATGATTTATTGTCTATTCCTTATTCGATTCTATGCACTAGCAGGCAACGTGATGACGTCATCACGCCTGCCTGCTATTGCCGAGAATCGGACAGCACTCTTCATCTGCAGCTCATTAGTTTGGATGGGGGCAGCCATCACCAGCTGAACTAATGGGATCGGGCTAAAATTTACCGTCCTGTCGGATAACTGTGCGATGCGACAGGATGGCTGATTTTAGCCCAATCCTTGTCTTCAAATTAAATGGCAAATGAGTTCATTTATTTAAAAAAAAATTCTTAAGCTGGGAATAGACGGTACGATTTACCGTCTATTCCTTATGTGATTCTCTGCACTAGGAGCTGCGTGATGACAACATCACGCCCGCCCACTAGTGCCGAGAATTGGACTGCACTCTTAATGTGCAGCTCATTAGTTCGGCTGGGGATGGCTAATGAGATCGGGCTAAAATTTAGCATCCTAACGGATAACTGTGTGATCCGACAGGACCGCTGATTTTAGCCCAATCCTCGTCAGTTGCAGCCTCCAATTCCTGCACAACCCGATCCCTAAAGGATGCGGGAGCGCGCATGGCATCGGATCGGCGGTTGGATCGTGCAGGATTCGGAACATGTATGTCCAGCTTTATTAATGACTGAAGCCAATTTTTTTAAAAGACTACCAAGGGGTCACTAAAGCTAGATATCCAATTATATATAAAAAACAATTTTAACCTTAAGAAAAATGAATAAATAAATAAACTGCATTTTTACTTACCTCTGAGCTATACTAATGGCTCAAAGTAGCTCAATATCCTAAAAATAATAATTGCTTTCAATGAGACAAAACAAAGACAAAGACAGATTTTTTACAGATTGCCTCAATAATAAGTGGTTGGCCAACGAGGGACAAAAGTTGTGGTGGTTTAGGTGTGCTTTAAAATGTACACACACATAAGATTCTCTTCATATGTTAACAAGGCAAGAGCAAGGGCCCATTACTTTTATACCTTTCTGGTTGGATGTCTGCAATTGAAGTCAGGAATGGATATTCCAAACACATCCTTATGGTCTTGGAAAAACATTTGCACTTTGTTCTCAATCTTCTATACTGAAGGTCGTGAAAAGCTTTTTATAGTCACAAGCAAATGTTCAGTATTGTTGAGCAAATTTGGTTGCCTATCCAAATTCACTAAACTTGGACTGGGTACACAAAAAAGGTATACACTTGTAGACTCTATGAAATGGTGAAACAACACTCATAATATTTGAAACTGCTGCACTCCCATCCTGGCAACTGGCAAAAAAGCTTCCCCTCTTTAGGATGAAGAGTTTCTTCTGAATTCTAAAGATTCTACTGAATCTTTCTTTTAACATTTGGAGTAAAGTTTGAGTGTATTCCTAAGTGTGGCTCGGGTAGCTTATATTCTCCAGCCATGCCTGCGCCATCCCTCTTGGTCGCCATTCTTCTGTCTCGTCACTGAACCCACTTCCCTGACTTCAGCAATGGTGTCGGGGAGGTGCCCCAACTATTAGCATGTGATGGTGTTGGACATGTGAACAGGCAGCCAGAGAAAGCGGGAAATACAAAGTGATTATGTGGTAATTGTTTGTATTTTCTGTACCAATTTTGAAAAGAAAAATTCAAAATAATGGTACCGCCTGGGAGGTTAAAAAATTATAATCAATGAATCCCTTCTGGCCTGAATATCTGCAGAAACAAATCAGCTGAATAACCAGCAGATGTTGATTATCCTCTCATCGTTGGAAAGTACTAAAAACGCGAACAGTTTAAAGTGAAATAAAAAGTAGAATTGCTATAAACGTCAGTTGTTAAACGATAAGAGCAAAAGACAAATTGTGGAACGAGAGACTGTTAGAATAATCTAAACAAGTATTTACGGCACCACGCATGCTTTCATACAAGCCAATTTTCCATGATGCTACTGACTTAGAAGCCTTTGAAGACTTGTGCCAAAAGCCTTTTTCATATCTGGAAAAAGAAAACAAAAAAAGGAGATCTTTCCATAAGTTAAATACAAACTCCAAGTTAACAGGATCCAGATAAAAAAGGTAATGGTGGCTGACAAGATTAATAAAGTACACCAACACGCACGACTTTGGCAGCATGTTTCTATCAGATGTAACACTCTCGCCGGCCCCTTACTCGCAGGCTACATAGAATTGTATTAAGCAGATGTTGAGTAATAACTCTCTGTTTAAGTGCAGCCAAGCATTCACAATCATTCGGTAATAAGTCTTTTTTTTTTGTTTAAGACATTGAATAAATGGCGATCTGTGTAACGGTCAACAAATCAGACTATACAAGTTGTTGAAAAGATAAGAACTTTTGCCATAAAAAAACTGTGATAATTGTATTTCTAAATGATTGATATAAATGTTCAGATGTGTAATGTATGTGAAGGAAGAGAGGGAAATGTCATTATAGCCACCATATATAACTGCAAAGTAAAATAAGCGTCAGCGAGCTATAGGTACTGTATGCAATAATTTTTACTTATTTAGAAAAAAGTAAACAAAAAGTCAAGGACGTTCATCTATTTACATTATTTACATTGACTAGTACATGAGCAATGCTATTTAAAGAATCCCCCCAATGTTAATAATTTATACAGAATCCCATTTATGTTCATACAATGACCAATCTTTCAGTAATAAATTCCAGCCCCATATATTCTGCACAATGTATATCCTTCTGTTAGGCCATCTTTCCTCTTTCTGTCACTAGTAAGGGTGTACATACATGGTTCTATTTTTTCTTTTGATCGTTTTACAAATTGATCTGAGTGGTCCTCTTTGTATTTTGATTGATTTGTATCCTATGGTCCTATGGAGAATGCACATAGAACAAGGAAAGGAATCCATTGGTTGTGAAGTGATCACATTATGATTTAAAACAATATTTTTAAGGTTGAACGGAAAATCAAGTCGTGTATGCCTAGCTTTACTCTAACACTTAAGCTTTGCTAACACAGAAAGGATGTTCATTGCCTCAACCACTTAATACTTAGCCTCTCTATTTTGCATGTGCAGGTTATTTCATTGCTTTTATATGTCTTTTCCATATATATTTGGAATTTTGCACATCTCTCCTGCAGCACTAGTGCCATCTCTATCTTTTGCCCATATTCCACCTAACATACATTCTTGTTTATCTCCTCAATCTCCAGCGACTGCCCTGTAACTCTATTCTCTTTTACAGTTCCATCTCTGATCTCCTACCTTTTCAACACAAGTTATAAATATGGATTCTGGCATTGTATATACTGGCAAAGGGGACATATTTAAAAGTAAAACTCAAGCAACCAGCATCCAGCCAAAAAATATTAAAACAAACTCTTACCCTGTCAATGCTGTGCATACATCCTATTGCACATCTAGTGATATGACATTAAATATTGGTCTATATACGGTACTGTGATATGGTTTACTGGGAGCCCAACAAGTGTGCTTTCCTATTAATAATTGACTCTCAAGCAACCAGAAACTACATTTATATAAAATTTACCAATCTCCATAGGTGCACAATAATAGGGAGCCTACTGTACTAAAGGACAGGGCAAACCGTGGATTGTAGTAATATCATATCATTAAATGATTAGGGATTAGGGATGGACACAAACAATAGGAATCCATTTGTACAGATATAGATTTTAGGAGTGGATATATTTCAAGCCAAAACCAAGAGAATTCCTATACAGTAATTTAAACTGTAGCCCCAAGCAATAAATACTTTTTTTCTGGTGGGATCAAAATGTTTGGCCAACAGTAAACAGAATGCATTGTATTACTGAATATTGGATTAGGCACAAGGAAACACCTCAAAGAATGTTTCTATGTAGAAAACTTCAAAGATATTGACTTCAATAGAACACTGCTGGAAGTAGAGACATTCTACTGTTTCTTTTAAAGCTCCAAATGGTTTGGGCCAGGCAAGAAATAAGCCATTCTCAGAGCTCTGTTTTTGGCTTGCTTGCTTGCTTATGATAGCAGGTATTTACAGTGGATTTTTAGAAACTTTTAATAAAATATTTTTAGACTCCATCGGATGTAGGACGAACAATAGACAACCTAAAATGTATATCTTGTCAGTCCACGCCAGGCCCACTAAATGTGAATATTTAATAAACAAATAAATACATAACTCGTATGTGTGCATTACCTTATACCTCCTTATAACAAATCCATAGCATCTGGGTCATTGAATATAAAATAAAGGGTATACTTTTCGGCTACAGGTAGTTGCTCCTTCGCAATTCACTTTGGCAGGTCAAGCACTGAGCTTGGCTGGAGGAGGCAGAGAAACTTACTGCCCCAGAGGCAGTTTTTTCTCTGTCTCCTGTAACTCAAGCTTGGCAGGTGGGCCAAGAAGAAAGCTACTGGCTTAGGCTTGAGTTCCAGGAGGAGCAGCAGAGGCAGCAAGTTCTTTCCTCTGCCTCTGCTTCTACATCTCCTGAAACATCAAGCTTAAGCTAGAGGCTCAAGTTCCAGGAGCCAGGGAAGCTGTCCATGGAAAGATCTGTCCAAGGCGGTTCTTCCCTCTGCCTCTCTGGCTCCAAATCCTGGAAATGCAGCCTGGCTGGTCACATTACCCCAAAGTTCCTACCTTCTGTAATAGTCAAAGCTGGCCACTCATGGCCCATCTGCGTGTCATTAGTGGGTGACCAAAAAAGCAGATGTATATAGTGGTGCATCTTATATTGCAGTGCAACAAAATAAGGTATATGTTCTACCAATTTTGCACATGTTTTCTATAAGTAATGTAGTTCCTGGACAACCCAAACAAAGGTCAAAAACCCTCCTAAATATTTTATCAGTTTTAGGTATTTTAGTTTGTCAGAAAAAATCCATGACAGCTAAAATCAAAATTCTCTACTCTGGAAATTAACTATCCTAACTAAAATATCTTGGGCTGAGTTTGCTGTAAAGAATTTTCTTGAAGCTCTGTGATTTTTATCAGAGCATTTTGTATCTGGCAGAGTGGGTCATGCTGGAGGGTCAGGTCTGCAAACTCCTTCAAAGGCAGAAACTGACTTTTATGATGTTTAATAGACTAAGACTGAGAAGCTATGTGTATTTTTCAAGGAACTGCAGAATTTGTCAGTGCCATGTAACTGAAGTGTGTGTGTGTGTATATATATATATATATATATATATATATATATATATATATATATATATATATATATATTCTTGTGTATGCCATTTCGGGCATGCTGTATAAGCTTAAAAATTTTGTCACATGGAAGAAAGTTTTTCCATTCCTATTATGATGTTGGCTGGAATGTTCCAAAATGTACAGAACTCCTGTGGAGGGCATAGGCGTATTTCCTTTTCAAAATCTAATTACAGCACTGTTGTCTACAAGGAAAAGAACTCACTGCTAAGTCTACATCGCCATTTGTTCTGTTGAAGATATTTTACAAATTGAGTTTGTTTATTTGGTTCGAGTGGAATGATTGCCCACCTGTAAATACTGCTCACAATCTCTATAGCTACCTACTGATGATCCCTACTTATATTTACACACAAGACACTTTTTGTGCTGGTAGAACCCATTCTGAAATACAACAGCCTGTTCATCTGCTTTATAAGTGATAGCATTTGAGATGTTTACTGGAATAATCATTGTAGCTTGAGGCCAATAAATACAAATTTACAGTGTTTTTTCTTTACATATCAATGTAGAGAAATTTTAATGGCTACATGTTTGTTTTTAAAACACACAGTGCTATCTGCATTGGTATCATCATTTTATAGACTTTAGTGTCTGGCACTAGATTGAAGCTATCAATGTTTCTACAGTAATTTTATATTGTCTTCAGCAATAATTGAATTTTAACTCAGAAGAAAAAAAAACATGTCATAACTAATTTCAACATCTTGCATCAGAAACAGGAGGTAGGTACAAAAAAGTCAACAAAGGTTAATTTGAAAATATCTTTATCAAATAACAAGAGTAAATGAGGGTAAACTTAAACAGAACTCCGGATAATGGGTCATCTTGATAATTTTAGGACAAGAGATACATAAATGTTGTCTGGAACTGTATACCTAAAATGTGTCTACTATATATATATTGCTTGCTAATGAATGTGGCTGGTATGTATGTTACAAACCTACAAGTATAACATATTTCATATGGGTCAAAATTTAAAAAGTGCATTATTGATCATTCATAGTGTAGTACATGCCGAGGGTAAGGTTTAGATTAGTAGTTGTAGTAGTAGTAATAATTGTAGTGGGGTGTTAGACTAGGCAAAACTATGCTTTTAAAGTGAGCCATGGAATGCATCAGCCGAGGGTGCGATTTGCCCGCGTACAAAAAGCGCCACGTTATTGCTAAAGTGGTTATACCATTCAATTGAATGGGCTAAACATTTTGTCTGGTTTTGTATGTGTCTTACTGATGCATCTATTTATTTTAATGGCTACATAAATGTGTCATTGTTGATGATAGGCAGTGTCACAGCAATGCAAATGCAAGGTTGATGTTCTTCTTGGTGCAAGCAGTAAAATGATAAAGAACAACAGTAAAACGTAACAAATGATAAAATCATTTTTGCATAAACACCTTTTTATTTCTCCAACCCTTCTCTACATCTCCAGCAATTCAGGGGCTTTTTAATGAATTTACAAATTTAAGCCCCCCATACACCTTTAGATCAATCCATACAATCTATTTTAGATCTACCAACAACTATGTAGTATAGTGGCCTCCCTGAAAGAATACATAGTGATTGGAAGGTTTAGAAAGGTCCTCATATTACATGGTTTTGGTAGAACAAAAGTTGATTGTACAGAAATTGTATGGAAAGATTGTAAGGTGTATGGGGGGCTTTAGAGAGTGGAATTTTCAAGATGAAGTGAAACTAATTTGTCCACTAGATGGCAGGCCTGCCTATATTTATTTAAATGTAGGGAATGTTCAGAGTTCCGGAACGGAAAGAAAAAGAAAGATCAGGCAGCCAGGAGCTTGGTCCCCCCAGCTGAGTGACAGGTGAGTTCCTAGGTTGGGGGCTGCAAGTGGAGGACAGAGGTGGGCCACCAATTAATGCAAAACGGGCTGCAGGTTGGGCACCTATGCTGTAGGGGATACCTGGACACAGGTAACAGGTCTCAAATATGTATTTCAACTATATATTTAGTGTCTTTTCTTGCACCATACAGTAACCTACAGCAGTCAAATATAAATGATCTTGAACTGGATTAACAAAACAAATTTTATTGAGGTAGGGTTATGTTTATCATTTCTGTTTGTGTTGTGGAATAAGTAGGTAGTCAGACTAGACATTACACATACTTTCCATCTTTTTTTCAGGAAACTAAAGCCAGTGAAAAAGGAATGCAAAATGCCTGAACTACATGAGTTAACATGATTACACTGTGATTTTCTTACAACACACATCATCAAAGGGCTTCGAGAACATCTGCAATGTACTTGAAAGAAGAAGTTCCCTATTGTCCCAAACCATCTGCTACACAACTCAACAAACAGACCAGGTGAGTCTATTGTAAGAACATCTAGTATAAAACAATCTACAAATGAGTTTGTATTAAACTAATTTACAAAGAATTCTAATCTGCAGGCATTATGGAAACCAGCAGTTTACTGAAAAAATATCCACATGCTTAAAGTTTGGGACAAAGGGAATAAAGTAGAAAAAAACATCAGCTGCTAATGACTATTTCTGTATTTATTTACAGATTATCCAGTGCTTAGAGTTTCTCCGTATTTTTTGCATTTATATGGCACAACAAAGTAATTAGTCATAGTAATAACTGTACTAGAACTATAAAACAACATTCCACCAATCAGCTTTGTTGTAAAATTAAGCTTTGTTTTTCAAGTGACTCATGTTGGGCCATCCCCATTAGCAACATTTGCTAGGCCTGTGTATTGTATATTGTGGCATTTCTCCAGCTTACTGTAAACTTATAGTGCCCTGCAAAGAGACTGGGACAATTCACTTTAATTGGTACTCTACTTGCCATTCTCAGGCAAGATGAAATAGACAGAAGCTGAATCAAGTTGTTTGCTCTTTTATGTGGTTTCTCCAGAGAACAGCAGAATCATCTAGTCATGTTAGTTCAAACAGAACAAGCACAGGACATCGGTGACGTGCACACTACTGAGAATGTAGCTGTGATTAGCTGCTACGTGCCAAGACAGAAGGAAGCGGCTGAATTGACTAAACTGTGCCATGGCTCACTCTCTCTACCAAGTTGTCCTGTAATTTCAAAACTGCACAATGTACCGTAATATCTACAGAACCTTTTTTGTAGTGGAATGGAAAAAAAAAGAAATATTCTTTGTGAATGTCAAATGGACTAGAGCCAACATTTTTGTAAGAAAGGAAAGCAAATAGCTAAAAGGAAAGTTCAAAGGGCAGCCAAGATGAGGGAGAATAGGTTGACCATCAGAGAGAGAATAAGGTGGACTTCACTTTAAAGACAGGATATGACTACCATAGGGAAAGTAAAGGGATAAGGCTGGAGTTCTTTGTTAATAATCGTACAGTATCAGTAATTAGTGTTGAGCTCGAATATTAGATTTTCGAATATTTAGCTCGAATATCGCCATTTCGCGAATATTTGCAAATATATATTCGGATATCTGATGCGATCGCGATTTTTCACGATTTTATTTCGATTTTTCGCGATCCCATTCATTGCAATGGATCGCGATTATATAATCTCAATGCAATTTTTTTTAGCTGACATGACGGATATTCTCCCAGTCAAATATCCGAGCTCCTTTGACTTGCATGTATTTTTAAGGATTCTTAGATCGCAATCCATGTCCACAAGTGCGGATATTCGAGATTACGAATATGGAATCGAATATTATGGCAGATATTCACGAAATTACGCGAATTCGAATATTGCCTAGTCGCTCATCACTATCAGTAATATGAGGATCTATCTGTCTTTGAAAACTAAAGCCTCCCATACACCTTTAGATCACTCCATACAATTTTATTTAGATCTACCAACAGCTTTGTAGTATACTGGCTTCAATACATATTGATGGGAAGGTTTAGAAAGGTCCTCATATTACATGGTCTTGGTAAAACTGATTTTGTTTGTACAGAAATTGTATGGAAAGATTGTAAGTTGTATGGGGGGCCTTAATGGCAGAGGAAAAGATAAAGTAATGCACAATAATGCAGGTACAATGTAGACTAGCAAGGAGTAGTAATATTTTACAGGGATAGGATTTGCTGTGTGTGAGTCAGGATATCCACATGGCTCGAGAGACATGCACACAAGACAAATAATGATAAAGTCCAAACTCATCCAAAATGAAAGACCACACTTTAAGCTTGATTAAAATTATAGGCTATAATGTATCTTAGAAAACATTCACAGTATTGCATAAGCAGTGCTTCATGAACAGGGCTAATGCTGGGCATACACATAGCGAGCAGGTCAGACAGACCTACTCCGATGTGTGCCGAGATGCTAACGTGATGACGTCATCACGTTAGCATCCCGTTGCATTATGGTGCCCCTTCAATCGGCCGGGCACGCTTTGTGTGCCGGCCATAAGCTGCAACGAAGACGCCGTCTTCATTGCAGCTTATGGCATCGGCGCCGGCCAGAGATTATCGAACATGTCCGTTCTCTGGCCGGCCGAGCTGTGGGGCGACAGGGATCTGGCGCCCCATGTGGGCACATGCCGATTAGCGGCCGATTTTTAACCTGACCGACGGCGCGAGCGCGCACGCCCGTCGCTCAGATTAAAAATCGGCCGCTTATCGGCATGTGTATGCCTAGCATAAGCTCCGATCACTTTCAAATCAAATTAGAAGTAACTGAAGAATATTTACGTTTTTTACAAATTTACATTGAGGTCTAAGGTCAATCCTAATTAAAGGCCCCTAACATGATTGTAATTGTCACCAAATTTAATTGAATTATATATGGTGACTGTGAAAACATGTCCCAAGTCACAATTCTTAATTAAATGTTTTGCAAGGAACAATTAGAGTTATATTCAGGGCTTTGCAATTAACTAGTTAAATTATGAGCAATTAAAGACTCCAATGCACCAAATGTGAATAATAATAGATTTCTGAGTTTTAGCTTTAGTCATAACACCTATCAAATTTATATAGCTTTCCGAGGCCTTGTTAAGAGTATCCCATCTCTGTTTTGGAAATGGTAATCATTGTCACTTGGACAACCTTTTTTACCTGAAGGGATATGGAGAATTCTTTCAATGGGAAAACCTTTTCTGGTGGCACCTGTCTTAGAGAAGAGTGTTGTTAAAAGTTCCTGTCTTTGTTGTATCTTAATATTAAGATGAAATTAATGGAAACATTTCAAGCAGGTCACAGACAGCAAACAGGAAAAGAACACAGCACAAACATAGTAGTCTTAAGCCTTTAAATTTGTACTACTGTATGCAAAACTGGAAAATGGCTTTAGATATACTTTCATTTAGTGAGCAAAGTACCACAGAATGCTAATAAATTGTGATGATATAAATAAACCTAAGCAGGGTCTTAGGGGCCTTGCTTTAATATAGCATAGTATCGACATATGTTGCTAAATAGATTTTTTTTAAACAAAATACTTAAAATTGAAACAGATGGCTTCACCACTTGAAAATGACGTTTTAAGCAAATCTATTTGTCACTGAAGGGTCTGGGATTCAACATGCCTTAGAAAGACATGACTATAACAGATGCTGCTCTCAAAATAATTTTTCATTTTAATAGTAATAGGCTAGCGCATACAATGCTGCTGCAGTGGTATGTGTATTTTTTATCAATGTCTGTTGGTGACTTTTAAAAAATAATTTAGATATACTTTATGAAACAGGTATGAGAAGACTACCAGAAATTTCATTTATTTTGCAAACAGATAAAAAAAAAGAAATGTAAAAAAATGTATATATTAATTAAACAAGTTGTGTGACAACACATCAGGCTTTTCAACAATATGTGAAGTCAATGTACAAATGAACAGTTGAACTAAAATGTAAATGTTTATTGCACTGTATGCTATCAGTTTAAAGTTTAAAACCAAGCATTGGTGTCAAGAGCATTCTAATCAATGTGTTATGCTGTCCTCTTGTGCCTTTAAACATGATGCCAGTTTCTGAGGTTCTGCTAACACTAGCTGTAAAGACTAGAACAGGACAGGCTGTGCCTTTTATCTTTGCAAAATCTGGTACTTGTACCCTGTCCAAAAACAGGTGCATATATTTGCAATACATATATGTGTGTTAGTCAGGTATGTAGGACATGCTGATCCAGGCTGTAAGTCAATGCGCTCTAAGCAGATGCCTAATTCAGGCTTGTCTGACCATCCACATCATGATTCAGCCATATACAGATGAGATATGAGCTATGTGGTGTATTGTCTGGTAATTGTAGTTACTGGATGCAAAAAAAGCAACATTTTTGATTTATTAAAAATTAGGTGGTGGTGTGGCTTTTTTTGATGGACATATATGTGGCTATGGTAAATGTTTAAACGGATTTAATGATGATTTAATGATTTATCCTCTGAAATAAGTAACGCACAGTTTATTGAGAATACAGAATGATGTGATGTGGAATGCACTAAACTGGAAAAAAAGAAGCCTTCACACGCTCTGAATATTCCATCTCATTGCTGTTTAAGACATTGTGCACCGTTACTTGGATTCATCTACAATATACCTAACTGATTTAGAGGACATATACTACTTATTCTAACCCCTTCTTCCCCTGACCTAACCTTATCCACACTCCTACTCACTAAGTTCACTCACTAACCGTTAAAGGGCCATGGTCTTTCTTTGTGGACACCAATATAACACATTACCCTAAACCATTCTTTGGGACTCCTCACTGACTATAGGACATACACTGCTTAAATGACTAGGTAAAGGATTTTTAAATATCCTCCGAAGGGAGGGGTGGGCAAATGGAATAGGTATACTTTACAAATATCCTTTAAAATCCTGGTTAGATTTTCATTTCAAAGTGGTATTTCACTACATTAATTAAAGCACACCTAAACTGAAAAATAAAAAACACCAACAAATTTAATTAAGTTTTTGCTTACCTCTAAACTGTCCCAATAGCTCAAAGTTGCGCAAAAAAACAAAAACAAAATTGTTTTACCTATCCTGCTGACATCTGTGGCAGCCGCCATTTTAGATTCAATGTTAGCTTCCAGGCTTGAAAGAGTTAAGGCTGCAATAATGCCGGCGGCCACCGGAGGCAGTCAGATACAATGTGTGTCAATGGTCACAAAGTGAAAGCAGGAAAAAAAACACAAGGTTCCTGAGCCAGGCAGTGTGAGGAGCTGAAACACTGTGGCTCCCGTGATTTCAGGGGTGGGGGGGGGGGGGGGGG
>CM070035.1:77110401-77139472 GCA_036250615.1 Ptychadena robeensis | reverse complement strand
ATGTACAGATTTCTCCGCACAGGTAAAGATTTTTAATTTTTTATTTACATATTGCTCCAATAATGTGGGGTTGGCTAGCAAGGGGGAAAAGTTTGTCTGGTGGGTTTAGGTGCTCTTTAACAACATCAAACTCTATCCTAATTTTAGTTCATGTATACTGGAGGTATTTTGCAGCCTGAAAAATTATCAACAAGATTATGTAAACAACCATTTTACTGCAGAGGCCAGATTAATAGGACTGTCCAGAAATGCACCAGCCCTGTCTGTTAAATTAATAGCCCAATAAACATTGTAAACCAAAGAGCAAAATTATAATAAGTAGGTTAAAAAGTCACTTTGTCTGTATTGTTCTATTTTTTTTCAGCCTCAGAAGTAATTCCAGCAGATTAATGCCCTTCATTTTATTTTTAGCATCCCAACAGAAAAACTATTTCAGTACTGCTGTTTGCTTACATATCGTATGGCAAATAAGATAAAAAGATAATAGTAAGATATAGGAGGAAAGGCAAACTGTCAATTTCTATTTATTTGTCTACTTAACTTTTTCTAGTGACTCAAATGCATTCATTAGAAATACGCAGGGTATTGGTGTTAAAAGCACCACTTTCCTCATATCCTATTTTTGCCCCTGGCCCAGTGTATTACATGTCAAACAAGGTCGTTTTCAAAACAAATAAAAAATGAGCCGCGTGTTGCCTGGAGACAAAGTGCAGGAACGAAAAAAACACATTTCTCCAATCTCAGTCAATGACTGCAAAACACAACATAAAAGGGAAAGTTAAAGAACAGGCATTTTACGCCCTTTATATTGAGCATGAGCAATAATGTATTTGGATAGCTGTGGACAGTGATTAAAACCAAAAACAACCATTGTGTATAATTTCACTCTCAGGAGTCCAATGAGAGGGGAATATATGTTTAGTGTTTCTTTTTTTTCACACACACAAACATTTAAATCAGGCTGTCAATGCAGTAATGTAAAAGTAACCATTTCCTTACAAGAGAATGAAACCTCACAAACACCAAAAACATAGTGCAAACTGTAATAATCTATTAAACTAAATATTGCTTGGCCCTAAAAGAAACTAGGGTAAGCCAGAGCTAAGGTTAGTGTAGTGTTAGTCTTCAGTTTTAAAAAAAAAGTATAAAAAAAAGTAGATGGGGATATCATGGGGCTTAATTTTGACACCCCATGAGTATATACAAGACCATAAGATGGCTAATGGATAAATAATCTGTCAAACATTTTGGCTACTTCAGTGTACAGATCAATAAAACTCGTTGTTACATTTGTATCTATTGTCTATAGAGTTAAACATCAAACACCCTAGTGGTTCTCGGGGGAATCACCCTCCTGAGTCAACGCCACCCTATGGTTGGACAGTTAGGTATCTAAATAGATGCATCCATATGCATCTTATCCATCCTGCTACTTCCCCCTACAGCAGGGGCTGCTTGTATCCCTGGGAGGAAGGTCTGGTAAGGAGAGACCTTTTTTCTCTATATGACTCTATACACATTGATTGCACAGTAAGGAACTATTGTTCCATTAATTGAAGAGTAAGGAACCTTTGTTCCATTTTAGTCTTTAGGAATTCCAACAGAAACATGTTATAATTGAGACTTCTATAGAATCACTAGGGTGTTTGGTGTTTAATTTTGACTTTGGCCTTGGTCATAATTTCTTCATGCCATTAGCATATTGTTGTTATTGTCTATAGAAACTATAACACAGGTAATTTAGGCACCAAACTGGTCTGCACTTTAGTGCAGCCACAAGCTTAGTAACTTTCAAGGTCAGGTTCACATCAAAGCATGTTTAATTTTCGGGCGGCCTTGCCATAGGACCTCTATGGGGTCCTTAATTAGTCGCCCTGTAATCGCCTGCACTGTTTTGCAGACGACCACAGGGAGTCGTTTATCCCGCGGCTGCAGGAGCGCACTGGCGGTTTCCGAGCTGCAAGCAGCTCGGGAACCGCCAGTGTAAATTTAGCCTTATAGTCTTAAGCTTTGATTGTTCCAGACTCAATGTTTGGGCAAACTTTAAATTTGTTTCCAAAGAAAAGGTTCATTGTTATATCTGCGGAAAAGGAACAACTTCCTCAATTGTAGATATTTTTTCAATAAATATCAAGGTTGGCCCTTGACATTGTCTAAGTTTTTAGACTGCTCATCTTTAAAAACCAGATAAGACATAACATCTGGCCCTGTTCTTATTTGTACATGAAATACTAATTTGCATAACCATCATGACCATGACAGTAATTTTACCACAAATGTTTTGCAAATCCCATGCTGTACTGACAAATTTAATGGATTTCTTTCCAGTTGTAAACCACATTACACCTACATTTGCCAGGCTTCATCATGAATATCAGTGTTAATAACAGTTGTTACTGTGCCATGATTGAAAATGGACTTGAAGTCTTTATAATCAGGCTATTAAGAACATTAGGCCTTGATATTTATATCCTTATTTTTTACTTTGGTTGCAACCGGTATACACCAAACAAATCTGTTAGGAACCATTAAGCATTAACCTGTGATTAACCTGAAAAGTTTGAGGTTGCGCAGGTTGCCATTGATCATTTTACCATGCATAAATATGATTAGTAGATGCAAACACAGAGGCACTTGTTTATGTAAATCGTGACTGATGTGCTTTCACATTACCTCCTCCCACCCGATCCTCCCTGCTGTATAATGAAGCCACCTGTTATATCAAACAATCAGGCAGCCTCAAAGGGGGAGCATATAAACATTATAACAACAAAAAGTAGTGATATGCATTCAAATTCAGCTGCCAATATTTCTGGATCTACCCATCATTCTGGAATATGCTTTCTTTATAATTTAATACATTTATATGAATGCCCATGTTTATTATGGGTTTGCGTTATCAAATATTCTGCGCTGTATAAATCTCAATGCATAACAAAATATTTTCAGTGTGAATGCCCTTTCATGAGTTAATATATTCAGCCTGGTGGTTTTTTCATATACCACTGCTTTGTTGTTTTGCTTTCAATATCTGTCTGCCAATTAACAGAATTACAATACCCAAATTACAAGGTTTGAAACTTAGCTTTTTTGAAGACGCAGGTGCTTTACATATGCATCTGTATAGTTTATGTTTTCCGATGACATAGATGGAAATATACAAACTCGCCAACTAAATCTTTCAAACCTTTACATTCAACACAGGTCCGTTTCTAGCATTTAGGGGGTCTAATGCAACATTTTTGGCTGGGGCCCTAAGTTGTTAAGTGGAGGGTGTTATGTGCATGTATGTGGGGGGCACTGGGGTTTCTGGGGCCCTATGTGCCCACATACTTTGCATAGCAAGAGCAATAATGTAATATGAGGTTTGTACACAATATCCCAATCAGTGCCTTTATTGTTCTACATGCCCGTTCATCTGAATTTTTATTAAAACAATAATAAGGAAAAAATCAAACACTATATTATCAGGTATAATACACACAATAGAAGAAGTACAAAGGAATTCAAAATGTAAATGTGAACACGTAGAGTATTGTGACAACAATAAGCCATGAGGGAGACCAGTCAAACAAGAAAAAAATGATTGATTAGTAAGAGAAAGAAGAAGATAGGGGATCAATGCGAGAGTAGTTTAGGTAGGACATCAAACTTCAAGGCCTCATTCACACCTTTCCATTTTGCACTTGCTCTCCATAAGATGGGGTGATCTCTCATACATGTATAAAATGCCATAAGTTACCACATGTATCCCTTTTTGTATACTGCTGGAACCAACAATGGCGGGAGAAGGTGCAATATCATTGAACAGTCTCTACTCTTCCACAGCTCATAAACCAGTAATGTACTGTATATAATTATTGAGCTTGTTAAGGTCAAAGAAAACCTCCATTCCCCACAGATGCCAATGGTTGTAATTTTGCTTTCTTCATATAGTCATGGTCAGCATGTTTTGACTTATAAATGGACCACTATCACCATGTGTACAAAGGGTTTATCTAAGTGTGCAAGACAAGATACCAATCCCTTTGCTCAGAAGAGATGTAACAATGTATAGATATCGATCTATGGAATCCAACGTCTTTAGCATTTGTCATGGATGACCCTGATACTTACAAGATTTTCCGGTATTAAACTATGGTGAAAGTAACATGCCACACATGTCGTTATAACTCCCGGCGCGCTTCGTTGCTTAATAATAAAATTAGATGTTTAATCGTATTTCCACTGACACTAGGAACACATTCCCTTATGCTAGCCAGATGTTCTAAGCATAACGTTTATCTGCTTTATATCAATGACATGAAAGCGAACAATAAACATGCCTTGTTTTCAGCATTCTGCTCAGTGCTCTATTATAAGATAAGAGAGCTCTCAGGAAACAAGGAGTGATATCATCATGGGAAAAACTGGAAGTGCAGCGTTTAGATCACGCAAAAACGTGGGATGAAAATAATAGCAGCAACCCTGTGATTTATTACACTCTTAAAATATAAGTCTGATTGTAGAGCTTTTTTTTTAATGTTAATTCATCTTTTGATGCATGGATACAGAGACTGTTTCACTTTTTCTTGAATATGAATATAAGTAACCAGCTGTGTAAACTTTGTTAATACAAAGGGTTTTTTGGTATTGATGACCAACAATTGGGTATAAGAGTGAAACAAATTATAACCATTATAGGTATAAGCCAAACCTCAAAATGCATACACAAGACTAAACATTTGTTCAGTAAATATTATTTCACAGTGTTGCTCTGTTGTCATAGTTCTCTAATATTGCACTAGCTTTTTTTTTTAAAGATGATGCTTAGTATAGTATAGATTGTAACTTCAAAACTGCAAATGGCAATAGGGCAACTATGGTCCCTCTGAGCATCTGGTAATCTCTCTGCTTATTAGCACAAGATATTATGTATGAACAAAAATATTAACATATTAAAAAATCAATTACTTCCCTGTCAGCTTTACAATACCTTAGGGTCAACTTTAGATCATCAAGTTTAAAAGTATTATACGGTCTTACTATATGATTTTTTGCTGAATATATTAACGTATTAACGAATATATTAACGTTCTTTCTCTATCACCATATGTAATTTTGTTCATTTAAACATATATTAGGAAAATATTGAAGCACTTACTTTACAGTGGCCACATTAGGTTCCTTGAAAACACTAAAGCTACCCATACAAGGGTTGATTCCTGCTCGACTCTCAAGTGGCCAATTGTGCTGCTTAGGGGCACCGGCAAAACGAACGGGGATACTTGTAGACCCTGGTCGGGTCGAACAGGGATGTATTATCTTGGCAGATCCCTGCTTGATCCATTCCTTGCGCGATTTCAACCTTTTCAGGTGGGTAGCCATCAATTCCCTATGGCATATCTATACGTGCATGGGGGGCTTTAGACTTTGTTACTAAAGATAATATACCTTTAATATAACTGCCCAAGTTGTCATGATTAGAGGCGAGGTTCCTTGGAAAAACTCATAGACCTGATGAGTTTTCTGTTATAGTCTTTAAGCTACTAAAAGCTTCCACATTTCAAAGAATAATTTATTTACCTGTTTTAAACCCTTTTTTTCATAATAAACAATACATTTTTAACTTTATCATGAATAATCAATGTATTTTTAACTGCACAGGTCACTGGCTTCCACTCAAGTAGTATATAAAGCTTAGTTCTTTCAGAGGCTTTCCTTATCAACACTAAAATTTTTGAAGTAGTTTAGAACAGTATGTATGTATACATTTAAACCGTCCATATACATGGGGACAGCGATAGCTTATCATAATATATCTAGACTTTGCTTTCCTTTCTGATATCTTGTGATAACATCATGAAAAAATTCTGTAAACAGGACAAATGGTGCATTTGGAAGAGCATTTTTTGTGAGCAAAAGTGAAATGAAATGCTGACGTGCACCTTTAATCTATATTAAGTGTGCCAGAAAGAAGTATTATATTGACTATCTTAAGCCGGCCATACACGGGTAGATATTTTGATCGATGCGCTGCGACCGATTGTTCGGGAATCTATAGCTGCTCACCATAGACCAGAATCTAACATGAAATTGATCGAACGGTAATGTCTGTATTTTCTGTTTGATTGCCATTACTTTAAATGGGGACCCTATAGCCTCAAAGTATTGAGCTAGCTTTATAAAATACTAATATAATCTTTTGTATTGCTAAAGATTCCTATCTCTGGCAAAGGATGATGTCCTAAAAACCCAGATAACAAGTTAAATGAAACTTTGCTTTTTTCCCATAATGACATGAAATGCAAAATGCATACTATGATTCACCATACTGTGAATGGTTACACATTTACTATTATATTACTCAGAATTATTCCTCGAAACAGCCTTTTAGTCATTATTATTCACAACAGTGGCTAAGAGAAGTACTTTTTAAAATGTAATGAGCCCTTTTAAGTGAGGTCACATATAAGTTAATTCCTACAACAGCATTAATATGCAGACTGAATTAACCAGCAGTCTTCTTTGACCTTTGCACAAAGTTTCTAATGAGGAAGAGATGGAAGAGAAAACAAATAGGATATGCGGTCGATAGTCACATTTTAAAATTTCAAACATTTGGAATAGAAGAGTGTTGCACCGTGTTAGCCATCGATAAATACAGCAAGTTTGGAGTTCAAGTGATACCGTTTATTGGCTAACTGAAGTCATTAGAGAAGCAAGCTTTCGGGATATCGCAGATCCCTTCTTCAGGCTAATACATTTGGAATAAAAGGGTCATTTTAAATCTGATTAATTTCTTTATTAAGATACAGTAGTAGAGTGTTGTACCATGTTAGCCATCCATGGAGTTCAAGTGATCCCCATTATTGGCTAACTGAAGTTATTGAAAAAGCAAGCTTTTGGGATGTCTCAGTTCCCTACTTCAAATCACCTTCTTCAAAATCTTCAAAAACTTCCAACTTTCTGTATTTATTAAGATATAACATGCCAGATTGGGCCTCTACAAGTTTCAATGTATTAAGCTTTTATATATACACACTTCTCAACCCAGGACGAGACCAGTTGGAGTGGCCAAACCCGGGGGACTTGCAGTGGCCCAGAACTATAGATAAAGCCCAAACACTGGATAGAAAACAAATATGAAACAACTTTATTATAAATTTCAAATATATTAGAGAATAAATAGATAAAAAGATCAATCATCAAAATATCAGGACCTAACAATGTTTATGGTCCTTCGATGTCAAGTGTCCCCCAAGCAGCTTGGGTACACCATGCAGTCAAATCAAAGGCATACATGTAGGAATAGAATCCATATTGTCGGGGGATCAAGTGGACGAAACAATTAGAAAGACCCCATGCTGTCTCATAGGTGTCCGTCCCTCCAAGACCACCCCACCTTCAACGCGTTTCGGCCCAGATGTATGGCCTCATCAGGAGGGGATGATAGGTAGAATTGGTGCTGAGAATTACTACCAGTAAGAACAGTCCAAATGGGTAAATAAAGCCAATGTATTTAGCGTCATCCTAATATATGCTTTTACTTCAAAGTAATTTCTTACACTGTTACAACAGTGCACATGGTAAAATGTTAGAAGTAGGAGATGTAAAGAGAAATGGTAGTTATACATACAGCTGAATACTAAAAATTATGTTTGTATTTGTAAACTGTTACCATAAAGTAATCATATGTTTCCTCCACGAAGGGTAATAATCTAGCTCCGTATAGTTCCCGGAGGTAGAATATCACCTCCTGTTGGTTTTACATACAGTAACAACATGTACAAACAAAAACATACCATACATAAGGTGAGTTGCCAGAGTCCTGGATGGGCTGTCGCCAGCTGGGAATCCACTTGTCAAACTATTAATGCTCTTGTGGGTTACAGATACCCAAACAGATCCTGGTCTCGCTAATAGAAGCTGAAAACAAGGGAGTGAGAACAGTTGGAACTATCAGGAAAGAATCATGTCCCGACCATAAAAAGGGGGCCTCTCCTGGTTCAAGGTGGAACCTAGATTACTATTGTACAGGTTATCTACATCAGGGTAACCTACAGAGGAGCCATAGTCCCAGTAGAGGCCAGTCACCCCCCCCCCAGGTCAAAGGGTATCAGAAGATAGAGAGGTACGTTATCAATTATGATAGAGGGTCCTCCTCCAACCCCCTGCACATCACGATCTCCCCTACCTGTTCAAATTATTACCATTTCGTGGGATACAATCCGCGGGACACCATCACACTGGGACCCCGCATGTCTGGCAATTTAAACCCCCGTCGACCAATAGGTTTTAAGCTTTTATGTTAACCCCCTCCTGAAAGAGAAATCATATTTGCCTAAACCCAATACTCGAGACACCTAATAATAAAAAAAATTCAATCGCAGCCCTGAAAAGCAGCAAACCCAAATAGTGAAATCTGAAACAAGTAAATACATAGCAATAAACATTTTATTTTGGAATCAGACAAAACTATTTAGCCTATTTTTCCTGCATAGCTCTTTATATAAGGAGATTAAACCTGGCTCTTGGTCCATTTTCTATGAAGGCGTGAAATAAGCATTTTACACCAGAAGGCACACGCTATTATTGTCCTCATCATAAGTAGAAATGCAACACTCCACAAACGTATCCATTGTTTATCATAGACCACTTATAGGGATTCAAAACTTTTTCTACTGAACTCTAGCAATAGTAGAGTGTTGTACCGTGTTAGCCATCAATAAATATAGAGAGTTTGGAGTTCAAGTGATACCGTTTATTGGCTAACAGAAGTCATTAGAGAAGCAAGCTTTCGGGATATTGCAGATCCCTTCTTCAGGCTAATACAATTCTGGTTTTAGAAGCACACATTTATACACAAAAAGTTACAAGGACATAAATATTGAAAAAAAAACAAATGAGTTCTCAAGACACACTAGACAAACTTTTTGTGTATAAATGTGAGCTTCTAAAACCAGAATTGTATTAGCCTGAAGAAGGGATCTGCGATATCCCGAAAACTTGCTTCTCTAATGACTTCAGTTAGCCAATAAACTGTATCACTTGAACTCCAAACTCTCTACTGAACTCTAGAAAGACATCGCTGTCAGAGATTTTTTTCTTCTCCCTTTCTGTGTGCTAGAATATTTATCACTTGAGCAGTACAAGTAGCTTAGGCAATATGATATTGAAGGCCTTTTTAGAATAGCGTAAGAAAGTATGGCAGTATGCACTAATTTGTAAGACAGTATAATTCAATATAAAACCTAGTACTTTGAGTAAATCAAAGGCAACTGTTCAACTTACTGTTAATTTTAGTTGTGAATGTAGAATGAAGTATACTAACTTCGGCTGTTAAACCTTTAGGCAGGGTTCCTCCCTGAAGCCCTTCTCCCATCTGCAGAAACAATTTAATCTCCCTGCTTCAGATTTTTTTATTTACCTTTGCCTATGTCACTTCCTGGCCTCACATAAGCTAGGAGGCTATGGCCTGATCCCCATGCGGATACAGGAGATTCTCTTGACCGAGGGGAACCTTTTATAGGACCCTAGTGTTTCCTACTACCCTACACAAGACCTTGCCCATGCTGAAATGGGAACAAATGCTGGGAACTTCTTTCTCAGTCTTGGAATGGGGGAGGGCCATTAAGAGCTATTATCTAACATCAAAATGCTCTTCCCATTGGGAACTGTCTATCAAACTCTTACAACGATGGTACTATACACCGTATCTGTTGGCTAAATTAGACAGATCTAGCTCCCCAATGTGCTGGAGAGGTTGCCCGGAACAGGCCACCCTCAGTCACCATCTATGGTCCTGCAAGGAGCTACGCCCTCTGTGGCAGTACTGGCACTGGCGTCAGAATTACTCGGCACGCCAGTGAAACTCACCTGTGAACTGGCATTGCTCCATTTGGGCATTGCTAGATTTCCGGGAAAACATAAATACCTGCTAGCCCACCTTCTGCTGGCCACGAAATTGATTTTAACTAGACAGTGGAAGTCACAGACGGCCCCCACATTTAGGGAATTCCTGGACGAACTTAATCTCCAGGGCTCAATGGAACTTATGATGGCAAAAAAAACAACTCAGTCGCCTCCTTCATTAACAATTAGACTCTTTGGTTGAATCATCCCCTTACCACTATCAGACTGTGATCAAATCGTCCTTTGACCACCACGGTTTGGATACATCCTTGACATGACTATCCACCATCTTTACCTATTCCCTTCCTCCACCCCCCCTCTACCCTGGTCCTGGTTTGTTATATATTTGTATTTGTCTAAATTGACGTGAGGTGCTTTTAAGCTGGTGATAGCACTGGGGAACGTGAATTGGGCAATGCTATTGATATTGATGTGCTATGTTATGCCATCATATGGCGACCCGAGTGTTATCACGATGAAGGTACTAACCATTCTGTAAGACTATGTTGTTCTTTATGCTTGTTGTTATTATGTATGTATTATTTCTTGGAAAACCCAATAAAAATTTAATAAAAAAAAAACCTTTAGGCAGACAGCCATAAGTGTAAAGCCTGTTTTTGCTAATTCATTTAAATAAATTAATTAAAAAAAAAAAATTGTAGTAATATATGGTAATAATAAATATTAGACAGAAGAATAGTGCATATACAAATTAAAAACATTCCTAGCTGTACCTACTGCTACATTCATCAAACAGCTTTCATGTATGGAAACAGCCACATGATATACAAAAATCTGAATTACCTCAACAGCAAGTAACCTGCAGGGATCACACTGATTTCCATGTCTAAAGAAGAACTATAGCAATTCACATAGGATGGCATATACTGTATTATTAAAATGAAATTCAGACTGTTTTGTGTAAAAATACATACTACAGCCATTGCATACTAACACAACTTGAAATGCTAACAGAAGTTTGGAAAGTTATAGGGCAGCACATGAAAAAATAATATAGATTTCTATTGAGGGAACTGTAAAGTCGTGAAAACTTCCACAGTGAAATGCCTGCAAAAATTCATTGCTTAACAACTAGGGAGTCATATGAATGGCTTATTACGCCAGATTATAAAGTTAGACTGTGTGCGTATGAAATTAGATGGTGTACACATTTAAAAAGTGGAATTTTGCTCAAAATGATAAAAGACATACATTTGTGAAACAAGCCATTATAAAACAAGCATTAGAATTACTCTTCCAGATCAGTGTGCAGCAAGTCAAATTTATAACTTGCTTCTGAAAAATGCAGAATTTCCCTTTCTTGCAAAACCAACCATAATGTTGACTATGTACCCATATTTCCCAATATTTCCTTTCCTTACTCTAGTTACTGGCTCATTCAGGATTTTCATATCAATTTACAAATTAATTACCTAACAAATATTGTACTCATGTGATGACCTTTAAAAGAGCATGTGCCCAAAATAGCTGGTGCACATGAAAGTGGAGTGGAGTGATATGATTTACAGAATAGAGGTAAATGTATGCTTTCTAATATTACTGTGGTATATATGTTTTTTTATAACTGTATATTCTTTCTGTAGAAACCCCCTACATTGTTTGTCAATAGCTTTATGATTTCTTTACCTCCAGAAAGAGTTAAATAGTAAGCAAAGCTTTCTCTTTCCATTTCATGTAATAAACGAATATTTGTTATATAAACAAATGTCTGTTCATTTAGTACTCTACTATAAAGTGAGAATATTGGTGAGTCATCAATTTCCTCACTTAACTTGCACATTCTGAATACATTTCAATCCATAAAAAAGGAAACCACATTTAATTCTGAGTCAGAATCCACTGACTCCATTGAATTCAACTTTTATTTCATTTCAGACTATTTATTATATTCTAAATGGGTAAGTAAAGTATTAGTACTCCAACATAAGAAAAGAATCTCTTTAACAAAACTTAGTCCAGTTTTCTATTTAATTATTAGTCAGACACTTACATCAGACATCCCAAAAATTTTTGGGGTGGTATTCTACTCTAGATAAAAACACTGATGACTTGAGTGTCAATTTAACACTGTAAACAATACATTATTTTATTTATTAATTATATTGATAATTATAAATATATCGGTATATAAATATAATAAATATACTCAAGAACGTTTGAGTACAAAGCTTGATAAAACACATAAAAATCTATTTTCACATAACAATACACATTAAAAAATCCTAATTTGATTAAAAGAGTTAAAAAAATGTCTAATAGAAAAAAAATAATAACAGACTTATTAATATGTTATATTGTAACATGTAATATTACTAATATGTAATATTGGGTCAGAGATATTTCTGTTTACCATTGTCAGATGAATGAAAATTAATTCCGGTTGGTGAATTATAATAGTTTCCTTTTCTTTCACTAAATTTACCTCTTAGTCTTCAAACTAAACATTTTTTCCTGCTATTTTAATGGCAATCCAATTCCCAGCTCATTAATTTGATGCTGGTGCTTAGTATACACTTTATATTGTAGCATTGTTGTTTCTCTCAAATATTTCATGTAGTTAATGAATTTGTAAGAGACTAGAATGTAGGAGTTACTTAAATTTCTTGCTTAAGTGTTTAGTTAACAGAATTTACATTTATTTTATTCATCAGTTTATCTCGGAGCAGCAATCACAAACCTATTTGTTCAGCTAATGTTCTATAATATAACAAAGTGTACTGTACTGTCCTTAATCAAGTGGTTAGGATTTTCTGCCTATGCTTTACAGTTAGTTAATAGGGTGTTTATGATTAGGTTTCGAATGATCTATAGACAGAGATTATTGTTAATTTATTTTATTATTAAACTGGAAGCCATTCAAACCAAAGTCAAATTATGTGTTGTGTTCTCATATATACGTTGTTGACCTATAGGGTGAGAATGCTGTTGGCTTTTAAAACATAAACTTAGAAAGATGTTCAGTACAATAGGCTCACTGGAAAGGTCAAGCAACAAGAACCTGACCCACCCAGTTCCAAATCCGGCAATCAGTAGAAAGTAGACAATCAGTAGCCGTCCAATGTACCCTGCAGCAGCGTGATGACGTCATCACGCTGCTGTCAGATATCGGAGCAGCCGGAGAGAGCAGAACTGCCTGGATAACGGTCATGTCCGATAAGGCTGTTTTAACAGGCTCGAAAACAGCGCAAGGGGCAGACTATATGGGTCAGATAGATTGCCGTGAGCGTGCAAGGTGCTCGAAACGGCCATCGATTTGACCCATATCTCCACGTCTGTACCCTGCTTAAAGCCCAGTGGTGATGCAGTGGAGATTAGGTCTTACTGGTTTACTATGACTTTAACAAGCTTTGTATCATAAACAAAATATTTATGGATTCTGAAGCAGCCAGAAACTTTATTTATCCGAAATCTACCAATCCCGGCGGCTGCAGGATAAATCAGGATCAAAAGAGACACTGGTTTGAATAAACTGCAGATTTATTTAACCGAAGAGGCAAAAACAAAATTATTTTAATATTTTAATATGAACCCACTTTTTTATTTGTTAAAGCAAGAATAGAGCTTGTACATATCTCAGAATCTGCAAATGTCCTACCTTAAAGCTTTTAAAGAAAAAAAAAACAAGTTTTGCTTTATTTTATTTTTTCTGCCGACCTTACACATTTTACTAGGTTACTTCTGGATCATAGAATTATTAACAAGCCTCCCTACGTCCATGTGACAGAAAAGTAAATCTCTAGAGTAGCCAATGTTCAAGTACAGAATTCAAAGTAAGGTCAAGGTCTTCTGAATATGTTCAGTCAACAGTATCCCTAACACAAATGAAGAGCCCATAGTATCAAATATTAATGAATGTTTTCCCTTAGTGTCTGTCATATTCTGAAGACTTAAGCTATTTTTTTCCTGTAACTTGGTATATACGGGTAAGTCTATCAGTTATTTTCTTTAACACAGGACTTTAGTTTGTCTCCTTCAGCTGTTCCTGAGATGACCCTTTCAGAGCAAAACATGAACATATATATCATTTGCGGGTTTGTTAATGATAAAGAGACAAGTGAGGAACAATGATGAGGTCACTCTAGAATAGATGTGTTGTTTTATGAATACAATCTCTTCCAAATGCCTCATGTACACACATTAAGACTATTAAGAATATACTGTTGATTTTAAATAATTGTGGAATTATTCTCCCACACAGTCCAAATGCAAATATAATAACACAACGAATTGTGCAGTTGCAGTAATAGGTGATACTGATGGCACAAAAGAAAAGGGGCAATTGTGTTTGATTTTGAATAAATAAGAAGTAATAAGAGCAGAGCAGAAAAGTATGGTGCTTTCCCAGTAGCCAGTTCTTTCCTGTAAGCTAAGGATTGAAACCCCCACTGTAAAAAACAAATTACATGCCAAAAACATTTATCATTTCAGTTCATTCAGCAACATGAGTTGCTAGGGGACTTGTCCATTTTTACAGCAGTCACTCAAGCAGAGTAGACCTCTAGACCTCACTGGATAATTGTTATTGGGGTAATTTATGCTACTTATAATAATAAACAAAAGTAATTTTTAAAGCTTTAGAGTACATTAAGCAAATTCCAGTCATTTTCTACTAGACTTCTAATAATGATAAGCATTTTTTATTCTTAATCCCTCTTCAATCTCCCAAGTGTATTTTGGGGTACATTTCCATGATCAATATTGATAACCCCAAGCCACACTTTGGGTTTAAAAGCCATAGGTGTCCCGGGCCCTCATATCATGTTAAGAGGCGGCAGGAAATACAAACTGATTATGTATTTTTCTTTTTTTGTATAACTCTTTATTTAAAGAATTTTTTCAAAAGAAGAACATTACAGATATAAGAATAAATGAAACAGAACAATACAAAAGGGAGGGGTAAACAAAGGAGATCAATCCGAGCATCAATAACAAACAAAAATCAATGACATCAATAAAAAAACAGCCTCGCTAAGGTGCAGCTTAGTATGGGGGGGCCCAAACAGGAGGCCACCACCATCCAAAATATCCGTAACAGTGTAGCACAATTCAAAGGAGCATACATTAAAGAGAACGGAAGAGCCAAGTAAACAGACATTTCAAGTGCAATACATCAGTACATGGAGAGGTCTCGGAGTAAAGAAAAGAAAGAAGGGGAGAAAGAAAGCAGGTGAGGGGGAAGAAGAGTAGAGAGAAGCTGACTAAGGCCGCCAAACCCAGACCAAAAGACCCCACAGGGCATCTACAAATCATAGCCACTAGAAAGAATGAAACTTCTCCAGAGTATTATTAAGAGTGGCCTACATACATTCCATCAGGTGGACATTAGTGATGGCCGAACATGGATGTTTGCCCTCCTTCTCACTGGCGAGCAGTACGGGTGTTCACCTGTGAGAAGGAGATCTCTATTCTTCCTCCGGCAGGATCAGAAGCAGCGAGATCCCACCGGAGGAAGAATCTTTTGACTTCTCCTAGTAAAAAAACGGTTTGAGAACAGGCTTCCGTAACCAGGAACTATGCATTCCAGGTGCCGGATGTGACGTCACAGATGACACTTGCGGTTTTTCAGATTCCTAGAGGCGAGGAATTTAAATCTGTCTGCAAACAGGCGGACGGCGGACTTCTTTAAAAGTCCAAGCCGTCCATTCGTGGACGGACCTGGACGATGTTCGGCCATCACTAGCGGACATCATGAACCCGGGCAATCAGCTCCGAACGGGAGGGAAGAGTAGCAGACTTCCACTTAACAAACACCGAGCCGCCGTCAGGATGTGGGACAGCAGGCATCTAGCAGTGGCCACAAGTTGCAGAGGGGGTAGACCCAGTAAGAAAATGTCAAGAGAAATGTCAACGTCCTCTCCACCAAGCCGCACACCGAGCGCCAGTAGGGGGTAATCAAGGTGGCAAAAAATATGGAACAATGATCCCACCTCTTTGCCACATCGCCAACAGCTATCAGATGTCTGAGGATAGACATCCAATATATGTTTCCTTATATAAGGTGCACATTGAGCTCTTGGCAGCACTCCTCCATATGCGCTCCCAGGTGTGATTATGAATTTTTCATTCTGCCAGGGGCATTAAAGTAGTAGTATCCTAAACATGTTGAAATATCCATACTTATAAAAGATTTTATATATGACCAAGTAGTTTGAAACAAGAAATTGTTTAAAATTGTGCTAATCACTCTGTGATAAATTTGAATTTCTTGCTGCCTATAGAAACTTCCAGGGGTCAATTATGTATTGAACAACTGAAAATAAAGCATCATATATCTATCTATACAGATAGTTATCTATCTGTTATAATATTATCCACACATGTGTATTTTAATTCTGTGAATTGTTCTCAGAAACACTTTCTGTCACTACTTCTATTTGCCTGAAAGGTTTTGTTCACTGTTGGTAGATTACCCTATATGTTGGTATCAATCTATACATTGGATTTGTTTTAGTATGTGTTCCTAGATTTGACGTTTATAATACATGCTGAAATTTAGATTTTTTTTATAAGAAGCAAATCTATTAAAGCCTGTAATGGACCCATAAATGTATTTTAACAATTCCGAGTTTGCCAGTTTTATAGCTCTAGTTAACTACTCAAGTACTGAAATGAAAAGACTTAAACAGAGGCAATCTTTCTTAACTAGTCTTGAACCAATCTACTTGTTCTATGCCATTGTTTTGTTTCCTGGTCATAAATGATCACATTTATCAAAGAGCCTCACTACCCTCACTGAAGATTTTCCTTGACAACAAAAACAATGTCCAAAGATGACACACACTGTGTGGCCTTCAACAGTGTCAGATCTTTTCTTAAACAGTACATGTAAACAGAAAATGTCTTAAACAGTACATGTCAATGTAACAGATGAAACAGATGAAACAAAGGGATTTAAAAGGCAAAGAGGAACAAAATAACTAATTGCAAGGGAACAAAACATAAAATTAACCTAGACAAAAATTGATAACAGTGAAAATGGGAGATTACATATAAAACTCATTTACAATACAAGGTATATTAGGCATAGAAAAAAATCAATTCATCAGTTGAGTGAAAAATAAAGGATAGGTACTCAACAGAAGAACTATATTTTAGCCAATAAAACCAAGTACAGTAAAACCTTTTCCCTCTGTAATATAATGATGCACTTCAAGTTCTCCACCAGGTAGATCTTATACACGAGTGAACCAATGAAAAAGTCTAGGGGGATGAGTTTCAAAGAATAACAATGGAGAAGTTGAAGAGATGGATTGGTTGTGACAAAAATATAAGTACCTAAAGTATACTTAAACTGAAGTTTCCCTTATTCTAGCTAACTAAGCTAACAAAACAATAGAAGTTCATAGGCTGTTATGCACAGGTATGGGTAAGAGAAAAGACTTTTGCTGGGCATACACGGTTCGATTCCCTTGCAATTCCAGGAGCTATCTAGCGCAGCACAATAACATCATTGCACTGCGCTCAAACTTCCTCAATATCGAGATGCAGCATTTTTGCGTCATCAATCCCAACCGATAATTCCCCATCCCCCAAGGTCCCCATCCAAATTTATGGAAATCGAACTTGATTGTGCTCGAATCTCTTAAAAAATCAAGCCGTGTAGGCCTAGCTTCATATTAACAAACATAGGCCCATTGTGCTTTAGAAATATAGCTGGATAGGTCAAACCTACTAAAGCTAAAAAGTGAAGTATGTATTTGAGGAATGTCCCAGCTTCCCTCTTAAACTAATTTTGTTTTGTATAGTACAAAACAAATTTAGCTGATGCTCTGACATATAGTTTAAATAGCTAAAAAATATTGAACACAATTTTAAAACCCTTAAGTAAATCTGTTCTTTAAAAATATTTCCTAGTCCAAGCTCTCTCACATTTCTGTGTAGTTCAGCAGAACTGATTAGCAGAGGGCATACAGAAGCTGACCTTGTATGACCCAGCATCTTTTCTCTGATGCGCTGAGAGATATTTTTCAGGTGCATCAGCTACTAAGAGCATGGAATGATTTTAAGTGAAAATCATTGTATATTTCTGACTCTTCTTCATCCACTTGCAGATCTGTGTCTCCTTTTCCAGCTTGAGGGCAACATACACTGCCATCATAGTAATGGCTGATCTATTCTTCTACCAAAGTTCAAAGAAAAGCTAAAATTAGATTTCTTTTCATCCCTTGTTTTTCATATTATAGACTAACTGTTAAGTGCAAAAAACTGTACAGGCAACACATTTGAAATGTTTAGAACAACAGAACAAACATGCCTAGAGATAAGCTAGAGTTTGTAAAAAAACCCCACAAAACTGTATTTTTAAAAATGCTGAAAAAATTATTAGAACCCAATATTATATAGATAACAGGGCATCTTAGATTTCCTCAAGGATTTTAGTTTTCTGTGTATGAAGAATTAAACTCAAACGAGATGACAAGTTACATTTCTGTGTTTAAACTGGAATTTTGTATAAACTGCAGTTGATAAAACTTAACTGATATGACAGATTTCATTTGCTAAGATGAATGAATTAATAAAGCTTCTTATTATTTTATCTCATTATTTTCTACTGAGATCTTCTAAGAAACCAAAACACAAACCATATCCATTTTACATTTCTGAAAATATTTTAGCAGTTTTTTATTCTGGATCTCATGACCCCTGAAGGCCTGGGTGTCCAATGGACAACATTGGGCAGATCTATACATTAAGGGAACCTTAACCATAAAATGGGGCAAAAAGGAGGTCAACCTGTGACATTAGCTGCAGATTTTAAAAAAAACATACATTTGCTCTGCTTTTAATGCTTTTACAAACATCCATAAGTAAAAAGATAAACTTCAGTGAGCACAGTAAGTTTTACCCCTATGCTTTTTTACCCCTATTTACTATGTTTAAGTTGATATACATTTTAAATTCACAAAAGTAAATATGACTCAACCAGTCTTTTTACCATTGCCTAAAACAGGGGTGGGCAAACTTTTTGACTCGAGGGTCATGATGGGTTTTTAAACTGGACCAGAGGGCCGGTGTTCTGTCGAAATCTGCTCTCATTTTAGCACCAACAGGGGGAGCACTTCCAGGGGGAGCGGATATCGACCGGGGTGTCATCCAATGCAGTGCCCGTGAAGCTGTCACCTAGGGCGGCTACTGTGTCCATGACCCCCTGTCTCTATCAAAATGCGCTCCATGGGGCCCTTGAAGAGCAGTGGCCGCAAACCCTTTTAACCAAGGCGGATACTGTGTCCATGCTCCCCCGGACTCCATGCCCCCGATCAATATCTGCTCCCCCCATAGCAAACAATGTCATGTGAGACAGGTCGCATGAACTTCGGTATGGATGGTGCAACATAGATGGTGCAGCCAAACAACATAATTCGGTATGAATTGGTGCAGCCAAACAGCATTACTTCCACAGATATGGACCCCCTGTGTCACACCACCAATTTCACATTTCAAGGTTGTACTACATAGGATTTTAAAGATCTGGGTGTTCAAACTAGGTGAATGAATGGATGCATGTAGCAGAGTAGGCCATTAAGGTCTTATGGAAGCATTATTTGATAGCTGACTTCTTCATAGGAAGGGTTGAAGATAGGGGCATGGAATTTTGCATGAATGAAGTCTTAAGGGTTAACTGGCAACCCCCAAAATTTCAATGTTCTACCATGCAGGGTTTTAAAGATCTATGTGTTCAAATTAGGATAAGTGAAAGCATGTATGCTGCAGAGTAGTGCTTTGTGCTCATAGGGAAGCAATATTTGATAGTAGGAAGAATTGTGCTCAGGGACCTGAAAATTTGCATGGATATAGTCTCAGGGGTTAACTGGGAAACCCCCAAATTTCAAGGTTCTACCAAGCAGGGTTTCAAAGATCAATGTATTCAAAGTAGGCAAGTGAAATGTTGCATATAGGAGTATATCACTCTGGCGATGAAGCAGCATTATCTTATGGATTTTAGCTGAAATTTAACTTATAAGTGTTGTAGCTAGAGGGGTGAAACTCGGGGTGTAAGGAGTAGTAGGGGAGCATTACTGACGTTGAGAGGTTGTTCCTCTCTCCGCTCTTTCGACTCCGCTGGCCGGATAGAACAGCTGAACGGGCTGGATCCGGCCCGTGGCCCGTAGTTTGCCCACAGCTGGTCTAAAATAAGGTATATAATGAAAATATAACAAAAAATTTACACATATACACAAAATATACAAAAACTTGGTGAAACTCAGGGTGTAAGTAGTAGTAGGAGAGCTTTACTGACGCTGAGAGGTTGTTCCTGAGAGAGGTCTCTTGCTCTCCGCTCTTTCGGCTCCGCGGGCCGGATAGAACAGCTGAACTGGCTGGATCCGGCCCGCGGCCCGTAGTTTGCCCATGGCTGGTCTAAAATAAGGTATATAATGAAAATGTAACAAAAATATACACATATACACAAAATATACAGAAAATGTATACGTGCTTTTCATACGGAATAAATACTGTCTTCATTAGGTATAAGAAAAATGAATGCACCATTTTGACAGTTCTTGTTATTTATAATTTAATTAGAGTTGTGTGCATGGAGCCACCTTTGGAGTACAGATAAAGCTCCTGTAAACAGGGTATTATAATCATCAGAAAGATGATTTAGTTGATTGATTGTTAAGACCCTACTAACAGACATACTGAACATATATTTTAAAGTTCTCAAAGCAGACCTATACTGCACTCTCTTGCTCAACCACAACTCAATCACACACGGGCAAACCCAACATTAAATGCACAATCTCTTTCAAACAAACCCCAAAAATTACTAGTAGTCCAAAAAATTTTATTGTCCCTTGTTTATCTAGCTCTTCGATTATTTCATGCGGTGTTGCCAACATCGCTAGATGCAAAGACTGCAAAGGGAGAGGTCGCTGACTTAATAATGCTCCTTTCCTAAGTCTATAACATCTGACTTCAGTATTAAAAACAACCCACTCTCCTCTACCATAGGTGTGGTAACTGGATGTCACAGCAAAAGAGGAAACTGGCAGAAGAGGACTTACTTGCCAGAGATAGCCCCAGCAGGCACACAAGTGAACAGTAAAGGTGGGTTTACACAGATTTTATCTTCAATCAACTGGCAATTAGTTTTTTGTACGATGTAGTTGTTGAACCCGATATATGTTGTTAGTCCATCCCGATATCGAATGATAATACATTAGAAATTACAACGACAGATAAAAATTTATCAACATGTTTGATCGTTGGAATGATTTAATTTTTTCGAGGTCGAACAAAATTTATCGATCGAACAAATTGGCCATTCTAGATTTTTGTTTAATCAACCAAAAAATCATTTGTGATTGAATGAAAAAATCTACACGTGTAAACCCATTTTAAGTAAGTTGGTATCGTTTAGGATGGTGGAGTGCATTTCAGTCATTACAACAGCTCAGAGGTAAATAATTTGCTAGTATAATGCATGTAGTTAAATTAATTTTTGAATACAGGTATGCTTTCAGTTTTAAAGTCTGCAATGCAATATTAACAGTTTACAGGCCTTATTGTTATAATCAAGTCCTATCATAAATATTTTCAAACAAAAATAGTTATGATTGATCTATAAAACATGTTCTGTATTGCTCTGTTTTTACAATATATCAGTTCACATAACTGGCAGCTTATCTATAGCTCTCCTGGATGAGAAGTCTTGCTGTGTCACATTTAATATTTCAGATCACTTGATCTCCTGCTATAATTCACTTTGGTATAAGTCTGCTGTGGTGAGAGGGGGATTTGCCTTATCCTTCTCAAATGTGAAATGTTCCATAAACTAATCCCATAACCCCAAAGTCACATTTCGTTATATCAGAATCTGTGTGAGTTCATCTCTACATCTGCAGGTACGCAAACTTTCTAGCTCCAATCCGTGACCTTACTGTATACATATCCTTTTAATCTAGAGTTTGCATATAAACAGGGTTACTAATATTGAGCTTTTTTGTTTATTAAAATTCAAGAAAGTTTTTACCAGTTGACGGCTTAAGCCCCTATACACCTTTCAATCACTGCATACAGTTTCCTTTTGATCTACCAACAACTATGTAGTATACTGGCTTCCCTGATAGAATACATAGTGATTGGAAGATTTAGAAAGTTCCTCATATTACATGGTTTTGATAGAAGAAAAGTTGATTGTACAGAAATTGTATGGTAAGATTGTGAGGTGTATGGGGGGCATAAGTGTGTTATAAAATAGATGAAGCCATTGTAAGTTCAGTTTTCTTAATTTAACTATGAGGTGATTGACTAAAGGAATAGAAAATAGATATCCACTTTGTAAAGTATGTATCACTTTGAGAGGGAATCTTCGCTTTAGCAAGAAAATAACATATCATGTGACAGAAAAATAAACTAAACTGCACTTTTTGTGTATGATTGAATGATTGAAATTAAAACAGCTTGATATGACTTACTAAACTAAGGCAGTAATTCTTGATAAAATGTAATCACTCACAATGCCCCCAACAACCAATCAAATTTAAAATATCATTACTGTTGTGCACCATAGATCATCTAGGTTATTTATAGTTAAGGCTGTTAAGGTGTTACAGCCAAGGTTGATATTTGTCCCCATGTGAAATGTGACTAGTATCACGATAATAAAATGATGTAAACATTCTCAATGGCTACTAATTACAGTAAATTCAGCTGCAAACAACATTAATGCCATAATATTACATTAACCATATTTTATAATAGAAGCTAGATTGGTCACAATGCATCATAAACATTTTATAATACATATGGAAATTAGATTTGTGCTTGTACACGATCGGGTGAATTAAATAAGGAGAAGTTCACCACATTCTATGTGATGATTCACTTTGCAAGGTAAATCTACCACATGGTATGGCCTACTTTTTAAAATGTACTTCTAAGAAACTTTTCAGACATTGATCATGTGGCATTAAGTAATTACCGTATTTTTCGGACTCTAAGACGCACCAGACCATAAGATGCACCCAGTTTTAGAGCAGGAAAACCAGAAAAAAATATTTGAAGTGTTAAAATTTATAGGATCAATGCAATACCAAATTTCATCACTACATGTCACTAGCAACAGTATTTTCACGGCACACATGTAGATAGATAGATCTCTTCATTGCTTATACCAGCAGGGCTCTGGGCTTTGCTGGCATAAACAATAATACAGTTAAGATGGGAGATCTGGCTACCCAGCTAATCCTAAAGTCCAAAAAATACGGTATATTATTCATTTCCTGTAACAAGACAAAATGTTGTAACTTTTAAATATTAAACATATGATCGAACGCCCTTCTATAGTGAACATCAAGTGGAACTAGAGCTTTAAACAAACAAATTGCTACCCTCAATATACATCTTAAGAACTACATTCCTTATAAAAGCAGCTTCTTTCATATATCCCTCTTCCTTGCGACATAAAAGTAATGTTTAACTACAATAGTTCCCTGAGAATAATTTCCTGTTAAACTAGACTCTCCACTCCCAGGTCACGTACAAAAATCCAATAACAACCAGCCTACAGAAGGTTATATCAGTTAGGGCTATTTTTGGACAGGTATTGCTAATAGTTTCCTCCTTCATCTATTTTAATCTTGCTCGAATAAGAATTCTCAGCCAATAGTCTCATTTTTTATAGCAATTGGAAAAGCTGGAGGAATGCTGGCAGACACGGCTGTGTACTCATGCCATGATTCCACTTTAGAATTAGTGACACTATCACCGGATCGCATTATCATCATTCTGGAGGCTGAGGGAAGCTTTATCCTGCTGCACAAGAACTAGCCACCTCACCACCTAGAATTTAACTGTCCAGCTATTACATCATGGGAAAGTCTGCCTATCTATGGACTTTTGATACAAATTAAATGCATAAAAATGACACAACTGTACTGTGGAATTGCAGGTAATTTATATAATTTCAATAGCTACAAAATGTGTCAACTCACAAAGATTAGGGGGTGGAAACAGACACATGGTCTTTTAACATTATATCAGCCTTTAAATGATTAATAACAGAGGTCTTACCCTTTACTAGGCACTTTACCAGACTTAAGCTGGCCATACACCTTCAGATTTCTCTGTCAGATTTCCTTCCGATCAGATCTACCAACAACCATGTAGTATAGTGTCCTCCCTGATAGAATACATAGTGATTGGAAGGTGAAGAAAGGTCCTCATATTACATGGTTTTGGTAAAACAAAATCTGATCTGAAGGAAAGCTGACAGAAAAATCTGAAGGTGTATGGCCAGCTTTAGCTTTTTCTGGAGCTCTCAATAAATATATACTAACATATATAATGAAGCCTATTGAATGAATTCACAAGGTGAAAAAAGGTTAATGAAAATCCCCTGATATCATCCTCCAGACATTGACCAAATTAAAATGAGCTGGTATGAAAGTATTTGTTGTAAGAATGTAAAATATATAACCAAAATACAGTGATTGGTATTTGAAAGTTGTACCTACATGATATGGTCCAAAAGAACTATCTATTAATGTTAGCAACCAGAACCTCCAAAGAAACTTGCACTCAACCTAAGAAATCTGCTGGTCACTCTTAAGCCGGGAACATACAGCATATACTGGCTTTTCGAGGTTCCAGGCATTAGCGCAATGACGTCATCGCACTGCTGCCCGACATGGAAGGAGCTGAAGGCGCAACACTGCTGTGTCTCCAGCTCAGCCGATGCTTTGCATGAAGACTCCGCTGTCCGCATGATTAATGGTCATGTCCGATATCTCATATTTTGATTGATTGATTGATTGATTGGATTGATTGATCCCGCTCGAAAACAGGGATGGCCGCATTAGATATGGGCCAGATAGATGGCCGTGAGCATGCACGGCTCTCAAAGCGCCATTGATCTGGCCCAAATATATGCGTGTGTTCCCAGCTTTAGGGTATCAGTGATAACTTAAAATGAAGTGAAAATTAAGTTGTGACTTTCTTTGAGTAACAGGTCACCATAAAGCCCCCCATACACGTTTAGATTTTCACCTGATTTTCGTCCGATCAACCACCGTACGTGCTCACGGCGGTCGATCGTCTGAAAAATCAGGGGGAAATCTAGCACTTAAAGTGGTAATTCGGGCTGAAATCGCCCGCCAAATCGATAAAAGCCATTACAGACATTACAGACCCATGTAATTACTTTGGATCCCCGCCACACAAAGGGTACCCGGCCAATTCTCTGCATGACGTCATCACGGGGGGGGTCAATCTGCCGGGTGATCAACATTCCATACGTGTATGGGGGGCTTTAGAAATGGCTCCAAGGTCTGGCTTGCCTTTTGACAATTTTGGAAGCAATCAATATGTACATATAGATACAAATGTATTAACATTTGGAGAAAGGGAAGAACAGAATTTCAGGGCAAACATGGTTTGTATTTATTAACAATTGATATATGAAACTTCAAGTTCTGACTCAGGATACAAGCAGCTTTATAGAAGCATGACTATTGTAATTTCTCATCTTCACAGAATATCTAAATGGAAACAGTGCCTTGCCTCAGATAACCAAACTAATGTTTATTTCATCCTTATGTTCTGCTCAGTGCCTCAACGCAGATTCTATCTGCTCCTCAGACGGTAACACAGAATCATCTCTTCACAAACTGATGCTTTTTCTTTCATTTTTTTTTGTTATAGATTTTCTTATTGTCTTCAGAGTATGATACAATACAATTTCAGATACAATGAAAGAAAAACCAGGGGTTGGGGTAGAAGATCACACTTCTATCCCCATTGGGACTTTTAGGGCACGAAAATATACCAATGTGTAAAAACAATTCAATTTATTAAATATATATCCAAAAAAGAGCATAAAAATACATAGCAGTAGCAAATATGGGTCAGTGCCTCCAGACAAAATTGGGGCTTAGACCCCTATGGGCTAACATACAGTACATCATATATAGACAAAATGGTACATTCAAATGAGTGACATGATATATCTACGAGCAAGGCTGACATATTGCACATTTCAGATACAATTTCATACATACAAAAACAGGTACCACAGGTACCATAATACATATCATGTATGTCAGATATACAAACGTAATACTATACTATATCTCCTCAGTTAAATAACTACTAACAATTACTGTGTTGCTGCTTTCCATCTTTTGTTTGACATTTTTGAGTTTCATCCCCCTGCATTTTTCCAGAATATGTCCAATGCCTAGGTTGGTGTATGCAAACTAAGGCCCAGTGGTCAAAACCGGCCCTTTAGTCTTTTAGTTTGGCCCTTTGTCACCTTGGTGTCCAGACGCTCTGGCTACCCTCAATAAGTCCTTGCAAAAAGTGAAGATAACACCTAGAGGATAATTGTTTGGCTTGTGTACTAGAGGCCATAGTTTGTCTGCAATAGAATGTTTAAGATTCTCTCTGCTATTTATTTATTTTTTAACATATGTTGTTTTTTTAAATATCCTGTCCTAGCCACAAGGACTTAGGACCCAGTTGCTCGGCAAACCTTGCAGGCTCTTTGTCCCGCTCCTATGTCACATTTAAAAACACATAGTGGCCCACAAGTCAAAAATTTGCCCACCCCTGGTCTGGGAGAATGTTCCCTAATGGAGTTTCAGCAATATATATTTTTTCTTGCAGGATTTATAGAGCAGGGGTTCTTTGTCGTATATCTATGTCAATGCCTCCATGACTGAAATGTATAGTGGTGAAGGAATGGGCGACTTTTGGTGACCAGGCAATGTAGGCTTATCTGTGGTGCAAAAGCTCTTCTGAGCATTTACCTGGGAACATTTTGCCTTGATAGAATATCGTGTTGTCTAACAGCCACGTAATGATTTGAGTTCAATCTGACTTTCTCCACCTTCTAATTTATGTTGCAAGAAGCAGGCTGCCTGTCAGCAGTAAAATAAGAGTATAATATTTTGATACAAGAGAAGTTGTACAACTGTGTAAGACTGCATCCTTCCATAGCAGCTAATATAAGGCCATTTTGTTGCATTACATGACAAACAAAACTTAAAGAGGATTTACCACAAGAAAAGAAAATGATTACATGAATGGCACTCGAAGTGCCGATAATAGAGGGGAAATCCCGAAAGAAAACAAAAAAAAGTACCTGTAATGGCCATGATGACGTGCAGCCATGCCGGCACGTCATAAGAGCGCTGTGATTGCTGGGTAATTCTGTGATCACAACTCTCCATTGAAAGTACACTGAAGACAATTCCCATTGAAAACCATTAAAAGACCCCAGTGGCCATTTGCAGTATTGCACGCTAAATTAACCCCCCAGAAGCCTGGCAAATAAATATGGAATCTCTCATACAATTCCACAGAATAGCAGGTAAGCTTAATATTTTAGGATCGTGGAGCCCTAAGCCACCATCATACCATCTAAGAGGTAAGTCAAACTTTATATTTACACATACATTTTTTACATATTGAGTTTACATCTGCTTTAATTGTTGTAGGTTATTGTTTTTAACATACCAAACATACGATATGTAAATTTATATTTTTTTGATTTCAGAGTAGGATATCAGGTAGGAGAAAGAAGAATTAGGTAAGAAAATAACATAATTTAGTGTTTATCTTCCAATTCAAGTTAATGCACACTATATAGTAAATATAACTAGTACATATACAATTTTTTGACTAGTATTGCTAATCCAACTTTGCCATGTAGCAGATCTATGATGTTTCTCATATTTTCTCAAGTACAACTCAATGCATTTATTCCTTAATTCTTGCAATACCATATCCCAGAATTCAGCGATAACATGGACAATACATAATGCAGTTTTGCTCTATCTGCAAATTAAGTTTCTGCTCCAAATACTCTCTCCCAGTCCTTTCAAGCTAAGCACTGTGCTACTTTCTCACAGCCAGCTACTCTTGGCTGCTATGTATTTCCAGCTTATCACCTCTGGCAAAAGGTTTTTGCTTTTCTTGTATTCAATACAAGTGGCAAATGAATCAGCACTGTCATCAAGATGGGAATATTTGCCTTAAATCAGCAATAGAGAAAGCAACATGAAAACAGCAAGGAAAACAGAGGCAGCTATGGCAATGGATTGTTCATTTTTTATATTCCACTTAATAAAACATTGTAAGTATGGCATGGCTTATCAGGATATTGATATATCTGAGCTAAATATAGATTTGTGCAGATCTCTGCACTCATCTGGATTAAGATGCACCCATTGCCATGCCCAGATACATGGTAAATCCTCTATCTCTGATTGACTACTGCTCATGCTGTCTGGCCTTCCTACATTTCAGCATATGTAGCCTGCTTATTTTATTCTATGGGAGTCAAGGCTCCCTCTCTCCTTTTCTATGCAAGTGTCCCGGGGATTTTGGTGAGGGGGATGTGTGGCTGGGTCTCTCTTTGTACTACTGCATCAACCTCTCCCCCTTTAGGGACCCACACTCCTACCATCAGTTCTGCTTACTAGATTCATGGCATCTTGGAGGCTCCACTGGCAGTGGTATGATCTCTCTCGTCTTTCTCTCCTAGCTGCTCCTCTTCCACTAGCATTTGTATCCTGGTATAAAGATAGAAGCAGGTCTCTCTGCTACGGTGTCATGCTAGCTGGTAACAACAAGGAGGCTAAATATGCGGCCTAATGTGGTTCCAGCAGGGGCGCTCCTAGGGAAATCGATGCCCTGGGCAAACACACCCTCCATCTCGTCATAGAGCACTCCCGGGAGGGGGGGGGTATGCTTGTGAGATCTGCCCACAAAACAACCCCGCCCCCCCTTCCTGGAAAGCATCTCTGGTCACTGCCAGAGAGCTCTGGGGGGGTGAGTCACAGACCTCCTCCATATGTTCATCTCTCTCCCTGGGCGGCAGTGCGATTGATAGGTGCTGCCCAGATGCTGCCCACCTGCATGATGTTGCCAGAGTCACTGGCTGCAAACCCCTAGTCTCTCTCTATATATATATTAATTACAGTTTTATTGTCAGCCTCTCCACAGAAATGAAAATTTCAAATCAATGTCATGTGGTAGCCATAAAGATAACCATTGAGCCATTTGAGCCATAGCATGGAGTATAGACAGGTGATTTAGTATCCTTCAAATAATAGGGTTTTTTACATTACAATCTTACACCAAAAATTAGAAAATATGCAGAATTGCTCCTAAAGCAATAACTGTTTTCCATTAACCGCCCTAGCGGTCAGGA
>CM070035.1:77074542-77086988 GCA_036250615.1 Ptychadena robeensis | reverse complement strand
TGTGTTCAATTATGTTATCTTTGACTAATAGTTAACGGTTTTTGATGAGCTGAAACATTGAAGTTGTTGTGCCCTTGTTTAATGTGCCACCATTAAAACTACGAGTAATGGGCATCTTCACCGCTCCCCAAAAAACAAGACAAGGCCTATTTCTGTTGGGGACCTGTGTTTTGAAATGCAAACACTATTTTTCCCTGGCTGCTGCACGTATTTCACATATTTTCCTATGTCAACACTCCCAGGCTACTCACTATTATACCTCTCCACTGTTTGTTCTTCAGTTATCTGAAGGGTGTACAAAGCACCTAGTGTCTAAAAGTGGATCAGGCTTTAGACACAATTGGCCTATTAAATATCTGTCCATGTTTGGAGGTTTACGTGCAATAAAATCCCCTCAAAAAAGTTGATGATGGATCAAAGTAGTGAGTTATTTTATTATGCAATTCAATAGACTGAGTACATTTCATCATTGTTTGTATGTACATTCCTCAAAAGATGATGAATTTTAACACTTCTCTGTCAATACTGTACCTTTCCTCACAACTATATGGTAAAACAGGAAATGCCAGGGCTCAGCAGTAGTGATCAGTTATACTGACATAGAAAGATTTCTAAAGTAATTGATCTGCAAGACATGAAGAGTACAAGCCTTGCATGTAGCTTCTCAGCTGAAAAGCCATACATTTCTCACAGAAATGTCCTATAATCCACAGTAATCTAATATATTCTATATTTCACATTTTAGCCTTTAGTAAAGGGAGCAATTTTCTAATTAACTTCACAAATATGTTCGCTCTTACGTCTGCCACAAGTAAACAGGAAGGAGAACATTTCCTCCTGCTGCTGGCAAATGAGAGGAGGAAAATGCACTATGGAATAAACAAAATCAATTATTTATTGAAATGACTTCTGTGTGGCAGTATTACATGAGTAATCAAAAGCAGATTCGCTGAGCAAATCTTAAGGTTATAAATAACAGCAGAGTGACCACCTGTTTCAGTATTTTATAACTGCTATATATTTTAATTCACAAATGAAGGACATTGAACACATGATGGCAACATATAATAAAATGTACAATTGAAATGGCATTCAGTATCTATATATACAGGGCAGCATAGAAGTGGTATGCAAAAGGACCAAATATTAGCTAAGTGTTCACTAGTGGCCGAACATGGTATTGCAGTGAGATTATGTTAAGAACTTAAAGCTTGAACACATTAAATAGCTGTACAAACAACTCCACTTTATCATGTATACACTACTGTAAAAGTTTAATTTTTAGTTTGCCAGTGGAAACATTAATCACTATAAAAACTATGAAATTGGTCATGTAAATTACTAATCCAAAAAAAAAAGAAAGGACTTCTGAGGGTGCTGGGGATCTGGGGGTTGAAAGTCAGAGTAGCAATATGTAAGAGTAAACTCTTACAAGAGAAAAGCACTATTTGACAGTTGTAATATGGCTATGAAAAGTTGTCATTTGGACTGCAGGTAGTCTCAGTGGTTAGTTACTAACCCAGAAAATCTCAAGGTTGCATTTCTGAGGTATGAGATCTGAGGGTTCCAACAGTGTTATACAGTGAGAGTTGACCCAAAGCCAGTTGTTGACCTGTGGATGGAGACAGCTAATCGGAGGCTCAATCAAGAACAGGGAGGTCCATCTTCAGCAGAATCTACCATGCAGGAAGCTGACACAGAGGACTGTAAGGGAGACAGTGAGGAAGACTGCACTAATATATGGGGTGAGTACCAAACACCATCTCCTGATACTCATCTGAGTACTTTGCTAAAAAAAGTTATGTGCACCCTTGTATATATATATATATATATATATATATATATATATATACCATTTTATTAGGGTTACCCGTTCATATTGTTAATATCTAGTCAGCCAATCCCATGGGAACAACCCAATGCATATGCTGTTAAGACATAGTCAAGATAATCTGCTAAACTTGAAACCATGCTTCAGAAAGGGACGAGAGGTGACTTAAGTGACATGGCATTGTTATTGTAGCCAGGCAGGCTGTACTGATTTCAGATGCCAGAGGTCAGTGGACGAGGGCCAGAGGGCTAAAGCTAATAGAAGTGTTACAGTAACTCATATAACCACTTGTTCCAAAAAAGGTATCCAAAAGACAAACATTGTTACTATAATATGTTTTAAGGCAAGCCTAACTAAACATATTAGGAATGATCAGTGCATGTTCAAGACAAATTTGTTTATACAGAAAGCATAAAACCAGTTTAAATGTTGTTACCACTACCTCTACAACCCCTGCTATGTGAGGTCAGGACGAGATACATTGTAGTATTGCTTGATGGGTTATACAATCAACATTAAAAAACAAAAGGCCAATGACTTTAAATGTATCTGTTATAATTTAAAGTATGTACCGTACTGCATAGGGCTGCAGTCTGCTATCTCTAATGGTGGTGGCACAGCAAGACCTGCTATGACAGGTAATCTATATGACAGGCAATCTATAATGCTATGCATACATTTTGACTAGGATAAACATTGAACTGTCATGTTCAAACCATGTGACATCATCACTCTACTTTAGCATGTTTCATAAAATCAGCATTTATATTACATGGATTTATTGAATAAAAAAAACTCTAAACATTTCTGAGAAACGAAAAAAAAACTTTTTATTCTCTTAGAGGGTCAGGCTTTTTGTTTGCTTTTCCAAGAACGATGGTAACCTTTGCGTGCCCTTTATGTGATAACAGGCTGGATTTATGATTATGCCTGTTTAGATTAAAAGCTTAACATTTTATGATCCATTAAAAAGCACAAACATAGCTGTTTTTTAACATTTTATTTGTAAGGGTCCTTTTTTCTTTCTTGAAAGCAATTTGTTTTTACAGCATTCTATTTATAGAGTGAAATATATGCTGTAACATTTGGATTAATATCTATTAGAAAATATATTCATAAAAAATATTATTGGTGCAATTTTGTATATCAAATTTTTGCATTTTGGATATATTATGGGTTTTTGTGGTCTCCAGATCTTTTTAGCAAAATTTCTGTTCACTTCCTTCAGACTCATCAGAGTGAGGATATCTCCACTATCCCCTTCAAGACACATGTCAAGTTTACTCATTAGTAGTATATCTCTTTATAAAGCTGGCCATTGACCTTTAAATCTCTCTGTTAGATATCCTTTAGATCTACCAACAACTATGTAGTACAGGATTCTCTGCGATTGAACAGAGGTAGATTTGATTGTTTAGAAAAGGCCTCATATTATATGTTTTTGGTAAAACGAAAGGAGATCTAAAGAGAAATCTAATATATGGAGACCCTAACTCTGGAGGTAAGTAAACATCAGTAAGACTGATTCTTCATAATGGAGACACAGTGTACAAAACACTTTAGTGGTTAAAACTTCTCATCACCACTACTGAGGTACTATACCAGAGGTGCCCAACACGCGGCCCGCAAGCGGCCCGTTTCCCGTTATTTGGCGGCCCCCCGCGGTCGGCCGCTTGCGGCCCGTGCCCTTACTTCTAATCAGATGTTTTTCCCTCTGCCCGCCGATAACGTAATGGCGCTTCTTTGCCCATCCCGGGCGAAGAAGCGCCATTACGTTATCGGCGGGCAGAGGGACAAACATCTGATTGGAAGTTCAGCATAGGAGATCTTCAGCATAGGAGAGCTGCTGATTGGCTGATTTAGCATAGGAGAGCTGCTGATTGGTTGACACATGTGCCAATCAGTCCAGCCTCCGGCTGGACTGATTGGCACATGTGTCAACCAATCAGCAGCACGGAAGGCTGCTGCTCAGGGGGTTAAACTTCTGGCGGCTCCATCTCGTCCTGCACTTTCTTCTCAGTATTGCAGTTGACGAGATGGAGCCATCCAGCTAAGCTCAGATCAGCTCTAAGCTGGCAGATGTCACCCCTCTCTCAGCCCAATTTGCATATGAATGTCCCGCGGTCCCCCGCGCCCTGGGGGGGGACATTCATATGCAAATTGGGCTGGGAGAGGGGCGCACTTGGACAGCTCAGCCTCTGTTGTTGGTGGACCTTATCCCGGCCCTGACCTAACCTAAAAAAATCTTATACAAGTCAATATAAATAGAAAATGTTATGTGCGGCCCTTTAGTGATACTAAGGGCCGCAATTGTGGCCCTCCATATCAAAACAGTTGCCCACCACTGCTGTAGACCCTGTGACATCAAGTCTGTGTGCTTCTCTGCTTAATGGAAGCAGACACTGAACCTCCATAATGGAAAGCTCTGATATTTAATGGAAAACGGTGTGATTGAGGTCCTATGGACAAGAAAGTTGGTGGAAGAAAACAGCTACACTCGCAATTGCAAGCACATTGTGAAAATATATGCGCAATTGTAATCACCTCGCAATTGCCTTCAAAATGAATGTTCACATGTGCTATTTATTTTCACATTGCGAATATCCGCCGTCATATTGGTTAAATTTATAAGGATAAATGTGTGGCAAGCATGGAGTTCAGCTTTAATATTTAAAATGCATCTGATCTTGTCATATAGATTCAATTCTTTTCATTATGCAAAACACAAAGATAACACATTAATATGTTTTTCAATTTTAGGTCTTCTTGGTAAATGAATTAATAAATGCTCTTTATTTACTTGCGTAATATTAATGAAACCAGATGCAACAAGAGAGAGAGAGTAGAATCCACAAAGTAGGTGAAAATGTATAAAAATGGTTCTCCAAAGTCAAGTTTTTGCAATAAAGGTGAATGCATTATGTTGATGAATACAATAAATGTTTTCTTCTAATTGATGACTTTTTCTATATCATTATAGACATTTTGTCCTAATGTTTACAACTAGAAGTCTTTACAACGGTGTGATGTATTGGATACATTCTGACAATTGTATACACTTGCATAATATGTTCAGGATCACACTTTGATAAATTACTGTATACATTTGCTTCAGATGGCAGTTTATGAACATAAGCTACTTTAATTTGTTCTATACTTTAAGAAACCATTTATGAAAGAACACAGCAAACCCTGCAGTGTTGCGTTTTACCTATATGGGGGCCAATTGTTGATGCTCTAGTTCACAATACAATTGTGTTAGTTGTATCTGAAAGGGATCTAATCCTTTCTCAAAATATACAAAACTGAGGGAAAAGTTTTAGTGTTATCTTTATTTAAAAGATAGAATAAATCAATTGGTTTAAATATGGATTGCCTCTAGCCAGTGGGAGCACAGAAGCAAGATAGGATGTGATCACAATTTATTAAAATGAAAGACCAGAATCTGGTGAAAGTCTTGCTCAAAAACGTATGATTTTTGCCTAACAAAACTCTAGAATGCAACACTATAACAGCAACCTTAAACTAAAAGGTCAGTTATCCCTTCGTGTTGACATTAAGAACTTGAGGCATTTTTTTAAATGGCATATATAATGTAATCCTGCACAATTGTATTGTGCTGTATTACATTTGGTGAATTATCCCTTCCCCCTACTTCCACTTATCTACTCTAACCTGTTCTCCTGTTCACCTCTAAGCAGTAAAGTTCCAAAAACTTGAAATACTATTGGAATGGGAGGGGACCCAGCAATAAAAAGTAAAATAAATGGAAAATGAAAAACCTCTGATGTTGGTAAATGTAGAAGGGTAGGATAGATGATAGTAGGTTAGTATATGAAGGGGGGACAGATACATGCACTTTATTTTATAGGAAAGCAATAAGTTGCCACAAAGTGAGTGGTGTCCAGTTCTGTCCAGACAGTTACCAACAGCCACTAGTGAAAACCAATGGGCACCCGCCTAGCAGCTACAAGTGAGTCATTGCATGTGGTGTCTTGTCCATGACTGGGGTAATGACTATCTACCAACCCCCTGTCTGAACTTAACCCAATGCAGACTCAAAATCAAAAGAGCGGTGAGTATTTAATAAAACATGCTTTTGTTCTTCGGTTTAGATACAATTTAATGTATACATTGGGTACTCCTTGATATACAAAAAATGATCATTAAGAAAGACAATTAATCAATGCTGATTATTTTAACCAGAGTACCAAAAAGTCTGCAATAAATAAAATAGCTATCTTGGCTTAGAATAGAAAAGGATAGTAAACCTGCTCTTTCCAGCTGCTGTAAACTATAGAGCCAAATATACAATAATAAATTAGAAAGCTTGCTGGGACTTGCAGTTTCACAACAGCTGGAAAAACATATAATATATGTCTCAAGCGTAAAGAAAAATACAAACATTTTGTTATGCCACATTTGGATGAAGATTAGTTGTATTGTGATATTCCCAGGGTGTCACTGTGAAAATCTATTTGCAGGAAAAACCTATTTCACACTCTTTGTTGTCGTAGTTCAATAAGCCCTACAATAGCTAGGCTACAACCATTTCATTATAGTGGTCCCTAGTTGCACCTAAAATATTCTAAATTCAGGTATTTTTTAAGGAGAAACATTTCAAATTAACATAATAATGGGAGGAGATTGTATTATGTAAATATATGCATGAGATCATTGTTTATAAATTTTTTTCTTCTGATGTTATGTGGAGGTAGGCATATCTGGATGGTATTTGGAGGTATATGAGTTATATAACCATAGACTATCAATGAATCTACCTGTATCTATGTCTTCCTTGGTTCATTTTTCCTCCTCAACCTCCTCATCAACATTATGAAAATACTAAAAGATTTATAAATAAAACCTTACTTATTTACCTTATTTTTTGACCCAGTGACTCATACTTGATTTTTCAAACTTGTTTTTTCTTTATGGTGGTATTTCCTGTAAAATAATATCAGCTCTCTCTAATGATGCACCATAATTTATATTGTAAAACAAAACAATTAAAAAAACAGCTTAATATTCCCTTGTATGTTTTCCTTAGTCTAGTGTTGACCTATTCACACTTATCAACATACATGGATATGCTTAATTATGTTACATACCTAATATGCATACATGTTTAAATACTGTGTCCTCAAATGTCTACAATGCAAATACTACAAATACCACTAAGAGACAGCATGTATTAGTTGATAAAAATATAGCTTTTTGGCAAACCAAATAAACTATTATTGAAAATATAATCTATCATATAATGTTTAGTTCTGTAAATGATCTTATATATATGTCCTGGTATGTGATGGTTTCTTGGCATCCCTGTGCCAAAAGCCTCATAGCTGATTATCTGCAGTGTTAGAAATCTGTGACTGCTTATCTTAAGAGATTTGGAGATTTTGTGATGCCACTTTTGTGCTTTGGATTGTTTTTTCTGGAGCGAAAGCTGACGTGGGAAGACCTCCCTGCTTCTTCAACATGTTAGTGGATCTCTCTTTTCCCCAATTTACCTCTGCTTGTCTTTTGGCGCACAGCTTTCAAGGCAGTTCATGTAACCTCTTAACTCAATAAATTAAGTGTATGTAAAGGCAAATGCACAAAATAAATGGTACCTTTTATTAGGGCCGTTTCTCAGAAAGGGGGCGTGTTTTCAATAAGACCCCCCCCCCCCACTTGAAAGGGGGTCCTTACAGTATTCTAATTTAAACACCACAGCCATGATAACACCTAGAGGGTTCTTTTAAATTGAGAAGTGGCCCAGAAATACTCCTATCCCCATTAACCTGCTTAGATGCAGTTGTAGAGAGAACAGTGAGTTTCATTCTTCCTCTTATGGTCAGGGTGCTTACAATACTGGCTCAAATAAAGATTACATTAAAAACAAATAAGTTTAAATTGAAAATCTCAATAAATGGTTAATATAAAAAAAAAGAAATCAATGTACTTTAGTCCAACAAATATATCCAAATAACCTAAGGCCGGTTGGGAAAGAAAAAAACAATTCCATCTATATATAATTGTTTGAACCTGCCTAGTGCTCATCCTGTAGAAGCACAGGATCAGCACTATGGACAGCTCACTATACCGTGTTTGTAACTCTTTTTAGCATTTTAGCATTTACAAGCTAATTTTAAGTTTACATGAATCAAGCCCAGGGTGTTTTTAGATTTGACAATGTATACATGCAATAAAGTTTGCACTCTTAAGAGAGCTTCATCATTTTCCCTAAGAAAGATGCAAATCTCACAGAAATTACACATCTTAAGGTACACTAGGCAATTCTCCCTTGATAGATGAGGGATCGACTGCAGCTGGCCCCTCAGCTGATCGGCAGGCACCAATTGCCGGGATCGTGCACAGAGGTCAATCGGGCGACAAATCGGGTGAAAATATGGTCATGTGTTAATTTCAATGTTTAAGCAACACAACAAGGCTGTTGAGAAAGTAGACATGATAGCTTTTTCTATTATGCATTACTGTGCCCTTAAACTAAAACAGAACAATCTGTAAAACATCTAAAAACCATTGTTGAAAGAGTACTTTGAAAGGACCTTCCAACTTTCAAAAGCAACCAAATAATTAGCATACAGGACAAAGTAAGCTTTTTATGCCTAAAAGCTTGAACTACTACAAAATGGATAGCTTCTGGCACAAAGGCTTTAATGGGGTTATGATATTATGTGCCTGTTGTCTAAAACCTGCCACTTACAGTAGTAAAATGTGTTCCCATACAGCTCAGCAGGACAATTATTGATGAAAATGTACTTGCATATTTTAAAGTGGTAAAAAACTAACAGCAAAAAATGCAGTCCTAAAAACAACAACAAATAAATTATAATGCCTCAAAGCGGTCCTTGGAGAGTACAAATGCGAACAAATAAAACACTTTTGTAAACATAAAGATGTCATGACTTTGCTGTTCTAAACATGGAGAAATTATCTATTATTGTAGTCAAAAGGTAATTAATTGCCTTCCTGGAAACCTCCCACTCCACACAGTATCCCTGACTATTAATCATTAGTCCTGAAGTGATTACAGAAAGAAGCTGAAAGAGGCAAAAGAGATGCTAGCTGCCTAATTGAGCTTATAATATATAGTAGATCATTCCACATTAACAAGTATAACTACATCTTACTGTTATCAGCAGATCTGCAGGGGAAACCATTCATCTCATTGTGTCAGGGAAGCTGTGGTCCTCCAAAAATCACATGATCATTAGTCACATAGTCATTGACCCTAGTCTGTGAAAGCTATAACTATGTCAGTGTACACCAAGAGTTTAAAGATCTGATCATTGTTGTAAGCTTAAATATAGGTGCAGACAATGAATTAGCCCAGTTAATACTCTTTCTGTATTAATAACCTCCATTTTTCTATTTCATTTAAAGTAATCTTCTTAAAAAAAGAGATCATTGAACAACTGTAGCTCTTAAATGTTATAGTAAGAATAGCATTTGTAGAGCATCTAAGCCAGGCTTTGTATAACCAGTTGCATATACACAAGCTAATCTCAAGCTTTGTGTTTATACCCACGAAAATTATATTTACTTTCATTATAGCTTTATGTTTTTTTTATTAAATGGAGACTTTAACATGTATAATTTCTATACTGTAGACATAGCAACTACTGCAGCACAGTAAAAAGAGAAACCAGTGCCAAAACAATCCTCTAAGCCAGTTAGCCAACATAGAAAGCTCAAGAAAACAAATGTTTCAATCTTCTACTTCAGTAACTAAAAACAAAACATAATTTATGCAATTTAACTAAATTATATAAATAAATGATATACTGTGGAAAATAGGGTACATCTTTGCCATAATATTATTTTACCTCTTGTGCAGAGAGCATTTAAGGGTAATACTGTCCATGCCATTTCAGAGTGACGACACCCCTACTTGATAAGTAGAATGGACAAGTGGAAGTGTGTGCATCTAGTAAGATTGACTTTAGATATTACTATTGATAAACAGCAACCTATTGATTACTATTGATAATCAGCAACATTACCAGGATGTAGATTTACTTTTTAAGTGGCTGTGTGCTGATGACTAGCAGACCCCTGTTAGACAAGCAGTTGTGCCACAAATTAATCTTTTTACCTACAAATCTCACCTTCAATCTTAGATGCTGTTGAGCACTGTGCTCACTTTACACACAGCACTGAAGCTACCACTAACCACTAAGATAGCAGCTGAGACAATCAGCAGTGGTTGGCCGGTTGGCCACCTTCCATTCCTCCACGCCTGCCACTAAATGCCTAAGCTCTTTCCCGATTGTGATTTTACTGTCTTACAATGACTTGGTGAAATTTTGAACACAATCTACATAAAACATTTCACATTTTACAAACTTTTCAGTTTTCTTCCACAAGCTGTAATTTGTCTATTAACTTTAAATTAGAGATGTGACTTCGCAATCCTACAGAGAATGATTTCCACTTTAAGTTCAACTTTTGGACACATGAACTCAAGTTGTCATCAAACAGACTTTGATAAATTCCAGAATTCATAGTTGGCTGGTGGCTTTTGCGCTGCTAGAACCTGAAGCAACAAAGCAATCCCAAACCAAAACATCTCCTTTACAGTGCATAAAGGTGGATATGTAGGTCCTTAATTTGTTAAGTTGGCCTGTCCTGGCAACATAGCAGCCAATAGAAATATTATCTATATCTATTACCACTGTACATGTATTATTTACATATTTTTAAAAACCTACCAACTTCTATGTGGTATACATATTGTTTCCCATTTAACCGAGAGTAATCTTACCTTTAGGTTCACCTGAATTAGTTTAACTAATTTATATACATGGCAGTTCTGTCCAAACAAAAGATGTGCAAAGTAACTTTCTTATAAAGCAGTCAGGGAAGAGGCAGTGGTTCCTCTGAAAAGGAGCTTGAGATTTCCCCTCATCTAGGGGATATTAACATTGCCATGAATCCCTGACATGCTGGTTTAGAATGGTTTGACAATGGTAAAACGTTTTATCAATTAAGTGGATGATTCTTCAGTGAATATAATAAACATGCTGCTTAGAAGCACAGTGTATTAAAATGGGGTAATTTATACATTTCTAATTAGACACTAAATGATGTATTTTCCATTAAAATGGGAATTGTTAATTCAGAGTGACAGATGCACTCACATTTTGTAATAATTCAAGATGGAGTGTTGGCAACAACTTGTGCCACTCCATATGTGGTTGCAAATAAAGATTCTGTGTTTAGAAGAGGGATTTACTGATAGCTAGTTAGTATTTACAGATGACAGTCTTTCACCACTTAATGCAATCAAATGTACATTTGCTTAATTCTCAAGAGGGACATATGTGTTAGAGTAAAACTCTTTCTCAATAAACATTGCTTTTTTCCATTTAGCAAATTAGAATTTTTGAAGTTAGGACACACACATTGTAAGCAAATGCCATTCTATGACTGTAGTTTGCTGCTTCTATAAAATATACATTCATGAAGTAGTATGGAGTTTTTAATGTGCACTTAGTGCAAAGTGCTATAACGTGGATCTATCTTAATAAAAAAAAAAAACAGATTGCATTAGTCTTTAACTTACCTTTGAGCTGACATGAACACGTAGAACACTCCACTCCTAAAACATATTAACTTCCTTGTTTTCCCTTGGCAGTTACCACCATTTTGGGAAATGAACCCTGTCTTCGTAAGTCTCTCTTCATGTAATATGGTAAGTGACCACCTGACGGTGCAAGATTATTGGTTTTTCAATTCTTAAACATCTCCAGAATCTTGGGAAGAGAGGCAGTAAAGTCTCTACACCTGGCAATCTGGCAATGTTGGCACCACAGAGTAGCACCATTTGAGAAGTGGCGCAGCATGGTGACAAAAAGTCATGGCCGAACATTGGCCAGGTCTGTCCGCGAACGGGCGGATCGGACTTTTAAAGAAGTCACATCCGGTCCCTGGAACGCATAGTTCCTGGTTAAGGGAGCCGGATGTGACATCACTGATGTCACTTCCTGTTCCCGAGCCGGTTTTTCACTAGGAGACCGGCTTCATGCCCGGAAAAGATTCTTCCTCCGGCACGATCTCGCAGGTTCTGATCCTGCTGGAGGAAGAATAGAGATCTTCTTCTCACTGGCGAACGGGGCGGTCGAACACCCGTACTGCTCGCCATCAAGAAGGAGGGCGAACATCCATGTTCGCCGCCGAACTGTCTGCCTTGCGGGCAGTTCGGCCATCACTAGTGACAAAATCAATCGCAGCGTGGTGGCTCAATTGTGGGTCAATTGAATGTAAATCAATGTGCACCACTTTGCACATCAATTCCAGTTCGATCGATGTGCATTAGTGTTAAACTCGAATATTCGAATGGTGACTTTTTAAAATAAACATTATTTCATGCATATGGCCATGCATTGTGATAATAATAATCGCAATGCGATAATAAATATTGAAAATTTGAATATTGCCTATGCCGCTCATCACTAATGTGCACCACTTTGCCCATCGATTCCAGTTCGATGGAGACCCTGGTCCGGTGTTGTGAGCTATTTTGCTAGAGGAAAATAGCTCATAACACTGGCTAAGAGCTGCGCCTTCAGCAGGGAGAGCCCGACAGAGGGGGGGGGGGGGGGGG
>CM070035.1:77045006-77069998 GCA_036250615.1 Ptychadena robeensis | reverse complement strand
GCTTTGATATTAATGAGTTCTTTGGGTTCATTGAGAACATGGTTGTTGTTCAATAATAAATTTATTCCTCAAAAAGACCACTTGCCTAATAATTCTGCACTCCCTGTATTGTGGGACTGAAGGACCCCCTTGCAGAACTAGTCCGGTCACAGTTTCTTGCCAATGTGTTCATAGAAGAGATTATATTCATAATTTTTGTAAGGCTTTAAAAAGAACTCACATATAATAAGATGAACAGCCTTCCACAAAGACTTCACTGAAGGTATGTGACAAGCAGCTTTCTAACAGTTATTCAATGACAAATTAGGATTAGGGTGTTTATCAATAAAGCACAGGGAAGCAGTGAATTGAAAGAATTCACTAATACTCCATATCCACTCTTTGTAATCCAGTCTGGTTGCAAAGGCTTATCTGGCTGAGAACAATCTCATTACAGCTCACTGAATAGAGTCCACTATTAGTACTTCTGGCACCTTAATCCTATTACATTTACTTGTTCATACAATAATTTGATTATCTAATCATTTTACATCATTGTTGTTACTGTATTTAGCATCCATAATGGATGCCGGAGTTTATAAGACTGGTCATAATACAATGCCTATCAGAAGACTTGATTATGGTTCTATGCTTAGTGTCATTTCAATGGAATGATTACATTTACAAGTGTAATGTAAACTTACTGCTCTAAGAGTGCATGAATAATTTCACAAAAGCCTATTTTAATTTAAAATGGAAAAAAAATATTTTATTTATTTTAATTTATTGGCTTCATGTTATATGGAAAGTCTACGATAACAAAAAGTTTAATAAAAGCCCACCAACTGATCTACATGGAGTGTGAGGCTGAAAAGGAAAGCATACATTTATACCATTATCTTGAATCTTTGTCTATCATCATTTTAGACAAGGTCACCTAAAGCCAGTGTCGGAAGACTAGGTGGAAGTGGACTTTTTGAGGGGTTGAGGGCTCCCAAATCATCAGCTAGGGCAGTGATTGCCAAACTTGGGGCATGTAAAGGTATAGTGTGTAGTGTGTGTGTCTCTCTATGTGAATGATGAATGTTTCTGTATGATTAGTGTGAAAACTAAATAAAGTTGTATAAGTTGTATTTCAAATAAGGTTTAAGGGCCATTTCACACTTGTACTAGTTCATGATACTGCAACGAAAACATAGCCCTCAATCTGAAACTGTAGTTGGAATGGGGGGCACTGGATAATGTTCCCTGCAGGGAAAGTTTAGGAACCACTGAGCTAAGGAAATATGACCACTAGTGATGGCCAAACTGTCCACAAGGCAGACAGTTCAGCCATGAACATGACTTTTCTTCTACCGGCGAACAGTATGGGTGTTCGACACGTCCCATTTGCCGGTGGGAAGAAGTTTGTTATTCTTCCAGAAAGATCTGGCCAGAGGAAGAATCTGTTCACTAGAGACCGGGTAGAAAACCCGGTCTCTAGTAATAAAAAATGTGTTCCAGGTACCGGATGTAACGTCACTTCCGGTTTTTGCAATTAAATCTCCCCCAAACAGGCAGATGTCAGACTTTTTTAAAAGTCTGATCCCTCTGTTCGCAAACGGATGTGGCCAAAGTTTTGCCATCACTAATGACGACCCTTGAATTTTATTTGTCTTTTCAGGGGTTTGATCCCAGTTTGGAATACTTCAGAGACTTCTGTATGTGGTGCCCAGAATGTCACTAGACTCACAAAAAAAGATGAAACCACTTGAATTCAAACAACTGCCAGATTTACAACTCACAGGCTATTCCAATGATCCCATTAAGCTATGCAAATTCATGGAAGTTGCTATGCGTGCTAGAAGGTATGTATAGAAATATGGAAACCCCATAACATAAATATAAATGCATATGGTATATAAAAGAAATTCTCACAAAATGTACAGATTTGTTTATTTTTCCTTTGTATTTGCTCTTTTCCTCACTGTATAATTTTTATGAGTTGAATAGAACGTGAAACTAGGCTCAGCAGTTTATCTGAATGTGGTGTATGCTATGTAGTTTAGCTATTATTCTCTTCATATAGCATCTTATTTAGCCTTTAGGCTTGCACAGCCTACATTACGGCATATACTAAAGTGTTCTCATTGTCTGTCCTAGAGAAATAAAGAACAGCACTGACTCAGCAGGTGTTGCCTTTCTCTATTGTTCTGCTTGGCCACCATTGTTATTTTCTCTCCATTAATGAGCAGATATTTGCAACCGCAGAAAAGGAAAAAATACCATTTTCTTCTACTTGGAAAAGTCCTATTTATTGCTGGGCTATTTTGCTGAAACAATCAGTTTTTGCTAGGCAACTTGAAAATATCATCCTGTATTTATCCAGTTATAATACTGTAAACTGGTAATACAGGTCACATAAAGAAATTAAAATGTGGCTTTCAACCTATTAATAACGTTTAAGCTCCGCTCTTATTCTATGAATCCCTGCCATGTTACAGTATGCAGCGCCTATTGTGGACTGTTATTGGAGCACTGACAGCAGCTCCTGTATAATTGTCTAAACAGAGCCACAGGCTTCACTCTACAGGACTCACTATTACCATCTAAAATGTATTTTTCTTTTTTTTAGTAGATGTAAAGTAGGATTTGTTAAAACTTCTGCTGAACTTTTATTTACTCTTTATGCTTTTACGAAAGTTTTCTATCAGTATGAACCTTAACCCTGAAATCAGTTTGTGTTTCTCCTATTGACAACATTTCTCTAATGGCTTGTGCTTAAGGGTACTAATGCACGTTCCATTTCTGCCCACCTGACATGTACATGTCATTTTTTTGTTTCCAGCCGCCCTTCTGTGGCAGAAAGCTGTAATGACCCTATAAAAAAAGGACAATCATCTGTCTATAACACTGTGTGGCGGTACAAGCGATCAATGTTTGACTGGGGATCCATTTTTTATTGCGCAATATGATCGAATTGCAACATATTCGCCCTGCCTATAGATATCTTTATATTTGCAGTCTTTTTTTAAGAAAGATAGTATTCCATATGTGTTTCCAGCCAGATTTGTTGACTGCTTCTGAATTCTGCTGTAACTTGGTTAAACATATAGTAGCTTCCATGACCTGGGTACTATGAAAGTTTGTGACCATTTTTAGAGGTATATTCTTAAATAAAATAGTAGAAGCCCAGTATTTCACTTTGCTATCACTTTTTATTTATCTCCTTATCCATTTTTCCCACAATGCTAAATATGTTTCTTACAACCATCTTTCTCTCATTTCACATGGGCAGCGTATCTAATGCCATTCCATCCTGCTTTGTCAGCAACTCTATTTAAATTTCTCCCTAAATGTTATTTTCTTCATGGCTATGCATGATCTGATTATATTAGTTAGATCAGTGTTTTTCAACCTTTTTTGGGCAAAGGCACACTTGTTTCATGAAAAAAATCGGAGGGCACCGATGATACGCATAATCGCGGCGCACTTCCGGTCCCTGCCGGAAGTGCGTCATCAGCAGGTTCCCCGCTGGAGCGCAGATGCGTACCAGCAGAGCAAAAACACCGCCCCTGGTCTGTGAGGATGCGGTTGCTTAGCCCTCCTATCTAGCTGCCTCTTATAGTATAAGACTTATACTATAAGAGTCAGCTAGATAGGTGGGCCGAGGGTGGGATTAAAAACCCACGGCACACCAGGCAACAGTGGTTGAAAAACATTGAGATAGATGACACATTTCCTGCTTACTCCTAATAAACACAGATATATATATATACACATACAGTATTTTTCAGACTATAAGACACACTTTTGTACCATTAAAATCAATGGGAATGTGTTTGTTTTTTGTTTTTAGTCCCAGCCATCCTAGGAGCAATAGTTATGCATCCCAGGAGGCAGAAATTTGTTCCATTCCCTCCAGCCAAGCCAAAAAATCACTGCCAAGAAAAGATCTTATCTGCATTAGCACTAGCAGTACCCAATCTCTGAACACACTGACCAACTTATGGAGGGAGACATTTTACAATTAGATAGCGACGCAGACTCATCTCTTCTCCCATATGTAAATAGCTGCTCATTGTAAAATGTGTCTCTTTAGAATTTGGTCAGTTTGTTTAGAGAAAGTTTTAGCTCGGACACTCTGCTGCAGCAAAGATCTTCCTCCTGGAACTGGGCTTTTGGCTGGAGGAATATAGAGTGAGTGCTGCATGGTCCAGTCCTGCTTACTTTGCTTGAACATTCTGTATATTCACTTGTATATGGGTATTAAAACAACTGTATATATCTGTATATGGGTATTTAAACAAAGATACTTGTAGATCTGCACTCTGTCTCAGTAGCATGCGCACACAGACTTCCTCTTAGGTAAAGTATAATAATCAACGGCCAAACAAAATCATACCGGTGCTGGATCCCCTCTCAGCGCTCCTCCAAATGCCTTTCCATACACAGTCTCCACTTTAGATATGAAGTCCGCACTCCGATTTTTGGTCCTCTTTTTAAAATGTCAAAACTTTATTTCAAACAGTTTCAGGGAAAACATCAAACCACATTACATCAGCTCCGCACAGGGAACATGTCCTCCACCCTGATGCGTTTCCCCCCAAATGTCCGGGGCTTAGTCATAGGGATACAAATACGGTGTGTATATATATATATATATATATATATATATATATATATTTATATACACCATATTTTGTCGGACAAAAATACGCACTTTTTCTCCCCAGGGATTGGGGGGGAGAGTGTCTGCGACTTATGGTCTGAATATGCAACCTTGGCTCCCCACCAGCTCTCCCGGCAGGCAGATTAGCTGGGGAGCTGTCAGATGTAAAGCTAGCCATACACGTGTCGGATTCCATGTCCAATCGATTCATCATCCGATCGATTCCGGCGATTCTGCCGGGAATCGCAGGTGTGATCAATCGGCCAATTAAGAGTATCCATCGCAGCATACCACCTTGTCCAACGGATTCCGGGACGGATCCATGTCCGATTGTCCACCTCACAAATGGCAACTCCCCCTGATCCGGACAGAATCGCATGAGAAAGACCAACATGTTGGTTCTCCGTCGGATCCGATTCTGAGCCCCTGATCAATCGGATGCGAACGATCGGACCAGGTGGGCTGCATGCGATTCCGGCACGATCGTTTGGCGTGCACGCGCCCGGAATCGATTGTGCCGGAATCTGGTGCGAATCCGACATGTGTATGGGGGCCTTAAGATCCACCCATGGCTGGATCCCCATCTGAACTGTAATGTTTATATCAGCAGAGCCAGAGCCCTGCTTATATAAGCAATGAATAGAAGAGAGAGATAGATGAACTCCCATCTATCTCTGCCTTCTCTGCTGGTGTTGGAAGCTGCTTGTTATGTTATGTTATGCTGCAAAGTCTTCACAGTCTTTTGTGTAGATCATCTACTATTGGGGTCTAAACAGAATTTTTAAAGCATAGACAAATGAAGTTGCCCAAGTTGAAGAGTCTCCAGCAACGCTGTTAGGCTCCGATTATGCAGCACATTGAGTATCTTCCAGGAGCAACAAGAGGTACATAGACTTTATTGTGGGTTGGGGGAAACATTTAATGGATTTACTTTGATACATATGTCTGGTTGTATAAAAAGTAAATATATTATATTAAGCACTTTTACAAAATCCCAAGGAGGTTGTACAGATAAACTACAATGCCATTGTAAGATTTAAAGTCAACTAAATGAATTCATACACCTATCCACTCTTTACTTTGCAAATTAGAAATACACTCTTACACTGCAATACTTTTTTGCAACAAATGTAAGTCACGATAGCATGATAGATTTGCACTGCTTAACTGACTAAACAAATGTTTATCCAATAATGATGCATTTTTATTTTCAACTCATATGAACCATTTTAACCTCACAGCAATGATTTGGATCTTCAAAGTTTTAATGGTAATGGGATCAATACCCTCATCACACGCCACATATTCACATGAAACCAAATATTCCTTCCTTAAATAATTTTTTTCCAGTCATTTAACAAATGTGACAGCCAAATGAAGCCAAAAGGATGGCTGTCAGAAGTTTCTTGACTCCTATGTGTCATGATGTGTTCTGTATGCGCTCTTGGAGGAAAGAGAACTATTAGTTACGCAACACTGTGCACAGCTTAATAGATTTCCTGAATCGGATAAAGAGAGTTAAAAATACATGAACTCAGCATGTATGTTAGAACTTTTATAACTTGGAGATGTAAAGTTAAAGAATAAATAATAGCTCTGTAAAGTCAGAAACCCACTACTTCCAAAACGGGAGACATGACAAGGCTGGAGTTCTCTAAGAGCTTTATTTATCTAGGGCAGTGATTTGCAACCTAGGGGCCCCAGAGCAGCAATTGCAATTGTATATATGGGGGAGATATGTCCACTCACTCGGTAGTGGTGTGCTGACGGAAAGTGGATGAAGCTTAGGGAACAAAAATGTTCCTCTTGTTCGAAGAGAGCAGAGGTGTTCTCAGGGGATCCCACGGCGGGCGTCGGGGGGAGGTTTGCTCGTCCATGGCACCAAGGAGACTAGGACCACCCTTGATAGTGTAAGACCAATAGATATAGTATTTATATATTTATAAGTTTTTACTGAATAAATAAAACCCAACAACTGTAAAGGTGGGTTTACACCTGTAGATTTTTTCGTCCAATCAATGAAGAACGAACAATTTTTTGGTTAATTGAACAAAAATCTAGAATGGCCAATTTGTTAGATGGATAAATTTTGTTCATTCTTGAACAAAAAATTGTTCAAAAGGTCATCGAACATGTTGGTAAATTTTTATCGGTCGTAGTAATTCTGAATGTATTTTCATTCGATATCGGGATGAACGAACAAAAAAATCTACATTCGATAAATGAATGAACGATGTTCGACAAAAAAATCTATCAAAAAATCGAATTGGCAGTTGAACGAACAAAAAATCTACACGTGTAAACCCAGCTTTATACCCTTGAAATGTTGAATCATTTCTGCTAGACAGCGTGGTCTGTTAAAGGAAGCTGATAAGAAAGAAGGATCAACCAGTAATGAAGCTATGTTATAAGGGGTTAATGCTGAATGTAGACAGCATAAAACATGTATTATACTTTACATTTTTCCCATTGTTATTACAGGTGAAGTATATGACCTTTATTTTCAAAACATACTAGTAAAATAATTAGCAAAATGTGCATATAATTAGAGGGCTTGTGGAGACCAATTAAAATGTAATTTAAAAAGTAAATGTTTTTGCTACAAGTAATTGTATGGCTACTTTAAATGCCTGCAAATCTCACCAAAAGTATTCCTATTTTGAAGGGAAGGTTTTTAAATTGCAACTTAAAATATATATTTATGCTAGAAGAGAAAAAATTCTTATACATCTGCTTCCTATGGTATTCACGTCATACTAAAGTTACCGGCCAGTATTTGTATGAAAGGACATCCACATCTATAGTAGTAATAACAGCAATTAGCTGAGAAGGAATGGATTCAGGTTGGGAGAATACATGATTGTGTGACAGCACATAGCAAGCTGGAGTTCTTGAAATGTCAACCCACACTATGTCCCTCTCAGATACTGTTTAATGGTAAAGAAGACAATCCACTGAATGAAATATTATAATAAGGAGGAGAGATTAAACTAGGAGTAAAATACAAATATTCACTAAAATATTAGAGATTGGTAAGCTAGAAAGTTACTATGTCAATGCTGTAAAGGGGGATCTAATCTGCTATGACGTCTTCATTTATTCTGGTACAAACCTTGAAGGTAAAATGATCCTCAGTGCTGTCAACTACAGAGGACAGTTAAAAGCTTAATAATTGTTGTTTTTTTAATGTAAATACATACATAGCTGGTATAGTAGTATCTATCCTAACCATGGTTACATATTACACACAATGAACTCAATACAAGTGTAATAGTGGCCAATTACCTAATAGGTAAGGTTCATATGAATTCTTTTGTCTGCCTCTTAGATAAAGATTTCTGCAAGCACTGACTTGTGACAGCTAGCTAGCAAATGAAAGGAATAGGTAGTAGTTTTCATTCTCCTGAATTTACATGAGGAAGTGACAGGGACTGCAAAGGCATAATGTGTCAAGCAGTGCTTCCCAGTATAAATCCCTTTATATACTTGCCCATACTATTACTGTAAACCGAAAACAGTTAAAAGCTCCATAATAGCTGCTAGCAGGCTGATGTTCATTTTACTTATAGCTCCTACATAATACACTGAGCCTGGAACATTGGTGATGATGATGGATTGTCTCATTGCATGTATTGCTATGACTATATGTATTATTATGGTTACTTGGCAGATAATATGTACTACTTGCTCTTCTTCTATTTCTATTTCTATTTTTTTTTTAACTAAAACAAGTGCTAGAATGATTTTCAATATATCAAACTCATATATTATTATCAGTATGAATATTAGTAATAATCTAATGGGGAAACCTAAATTATAGTTGAACTTCCATGCTGCTGGGCTGCCAAGCATATCCCCTGCCTATGGTGGTGGCTCTGTGTAGAGCTGAATGACTGTTTAAAATGACATGAAAAGATATACCAAGTGCTAAACATGTTAAAAGCTTGTGCATGCTAACCTCTTGTTTAATAGTAATGAACATTGGCCAGTGGTGTTTACAAACTTTTACGCAAGCACCCCCGCAAACATGGTTGTTTGGAACCGCACTTTAGCCCAAACATGGTTGCTGTGAACAGCATTCACTCTAACAGTTGGCAAAATTCCTAAACCTTCAGGTTATATTTGTTGCCACTATACCAATAAAAAAAACGTTAAAACCACCTGGGCCAGTATCATGATGCCAGATGGGCTTATATATATTTTATATATATTTTTTTAAATGGCAGATATCAAAGTTTAAAGAAGAAAAAAAAGACATGGGGTCCCCCTCCAGAGTCTGGTATTCCTGGAAAAGGGGGACCACAAAAAATGTGGGATCCACCATGAAGAGCATACAAGACCCCCTTCTGGCATAGGGTCTGTTATGCCTGGTGGCGGGTAGGCACGAAAAGCATGGGGTCTCCTCCTCCACAGCATACTGGACCCCTTTTGGCACATCTGGAAATACAGGAAAGGGGGGGGAAACCCATGCCATAACCCCTTGTTAATGTAAGTGGTCTCTTCCCCACTACCTTTCCCCATTGTCGTGGCAGTGTGGGTGGGGGCTCATTGAGTATCCGGTATTCCCCTTTAACAAGATCCTGCTCCCTCTATTGAATAAGTAGAGAGGTCCTAAGGGTCTCTTACCCATTCAGATGGGGGTTTGAAGATAAGGCCTAGAAATAGACAAGACACAGAGAAAAAAATATTTTATTTCAGCTTCTACCCTTTAACATCCCTACCTGCACAGTGCATACTCCAACATTGTCATCGATCAGGTCCCACAAAGGATCAATTGTCCCACGAAGGGGGGGTCTCTGCCTAAAGCTCCAGTTAGGTTCTTTGTTCCTTGCAGATCCACCACCGCTGAACGACAGATTGATATCTATATATCTATATTTATAAATAAATACATTTTAAATACCCTTTTAGACGAAAGAGTAACATTAGTTAGGGTAAGCTCATGCTTTCGTAAGTCTGTTTTATTTTCCAGCTTTAATACTCTGAAAAGGGTAACAAGAACAAAACCTCCAAAGCACCCAATTGTATATTGGAAACTGATATGGAACTGAGCCAACAAAAGCTTAGAGATGCTCCCTCTAAACATTGCTACTGTAAACTGTTAGATGACAAAACATTAAACAAAGGTTTGACTGTTCGATCTGTGATGTAAAATAAACATACTTGTTTTGACAATTGCTTACATTGAGAAAAATTCAGATTAAACTTTGCCAAACTCCAAAGAAACCTGTAGCCTTAAAGTTGCCCAGCACATAACATAGCTCACTGTGATTAAGGAGCCAAAAGAATAGAATAGAACTTTTTTTTTTACATTATCAGCAAAGCATTACAGGGGATTTATTTTATGACAACTGATTACAGTGACTTTATTTTATGATGACAAAAATGTTTAATATTTTTTTATATTAATGACAATGACAAATATGAATATTTTGTCATGCATATTCCAATATCTTTTAATATCATCTTAATGCATGCTATTACACCAGATATGTCATTCTTTGGTTTGCCCAAAAAAACCATGCATCTTTAACATTTTACTGTTACATAATTTGATATATTAAGTCTGAAAGGGAGGAACATGTTTTCATGTTTGTCCTGGTAGAATATGACAATAGATGAGTAACTGTGTGTGGGAGACAGAAAAAATTGTGGATTGGGAAACTGTAATTGTCCCCCCACACAATTTTTCTGAGCAGCCTATAGTTATCATGCGTACAAGTGCCTTTACTAACCAGTCGGAGGAAATGCTGTATGATCCTTGTTTTTTTTGTTGTTGCACAAAATAGAAAAAAAATTCTTAGAACCTAAGAGCAAATTAGTGTTTGAGTTGGTGAGCACAACATTATCATGAACAAAGTCAGACATGTTTAGCTTTGTGCTTAGTTCTACATAAATAATCTATTTGAAGAGCTAAATTTGCTGAAGAATTCTCAGCATCCAACACAGTTCTAGGAGTTTTAGATGGCTGGTCCCTTGTTTCACAGCGTGTTTTCTTCCGCCGGCAACTATTATAGTAAAAGACACAACAGTTACATAAAGGCCATCTGGAAGACCCACAGACAGGAGCCATGGCCTGATACAGGGGTAGATTGCTGCGGATGAATCCCTAACCACTGTAACAAATAGATGATGGGACACATTGAGGATCTGTATTGTTTAGTTGTTTAATCCATCAATAGACATGATTTTATATCTAGATTAATGTGTGCAGTATTTCAGCACAAAGGTTAATGCTATATGGAGGGCTTGACTGTCTTTGTCTAATGAAACCAAACTCTGAATTAAAAGCAAATATGAATAACATTGTTCTATATTCAATAATACTTACATACCAGTCAAGTTTGGCTATTTTAAAACCAGGGGACGTACAGGAAGTGACGTCAGTGACGTCACTTCCGGTACATGGATCGGGGTTCTTCTGCATTCCACGTACTGGAAGTGACATCACTGATGTCACTCCAGGCGTCTGCCAGTTGTCTAGCAGGAAGAGGGTGTTGCTCTCCCTGCTTATGTTCCACCCGCTTGTGCTGATAATGTGCGCGGTGGGAGTAACGCCCTCTCCCTGCTAATCAGCTAGATTTCAAGAACCCGGGATTTATTGCATTCGGAATTTGGCCGGGAAAGTCATGTTTTTATGTCAACGGGAGACTTGACAGGTCTGAATACTTATAAATGTATTATTTACACACATGAAGTAGAAGTGGCTGAATATGACTTGTTATCAGGATTTTGCGGTCCCCATGGAGCAGACCTCAAACTAGGGATAGGGAGACCAGCACAAAACCAATAGCTCAAGGTGCAGTACAATGAGTTTTCTGATTGGAGAAGATGGCAGTGACAGAAGGTTGGGCTCATTAGTCTTACTGATTCTTCTTGCTGTCCAGTCAGAGCTATGTAAACCTTAATGGCTCTTTAACCCTGATGTGTTGCTCTCCGCCTATTCCAACTCACAATATGAGCAATTCACATGTAACCAGCTTTCTCATAAAAAACCCCCCTCAAAAACTGTGTAACTGTGTAGTCTAGTTTTCAATTACGGTAATTTAATAGAAATGCTAGCACAATGTATAGGAAACCTTCAGGAACATCAAACTGCACTGCATTGTGTTTTGCATTGTGGTTTTAGAATGTAGTAATGAAAATTAATAATTCTAATGCTGGAAAAGTAGAAATACAACATACCATATTTTATTTTATTTTACTATAAGACGCACCGGACCATAAGACGCACACAGTTTTTAGGGCAGGAAATCCAGAAAAAAAAGATTTATTACGTTTTCACATCAATTGGGTTAATGCAATGAATTCAATGAAGGCAATATTCAATTCAGCCAGCAGAGGTCACTAGCAGCAGTACATTCTCAAGCTCAGCGTCTTCACACTGATTACTGATTGGGAGGAGGGAGTGGGCAGAAATCTGCAGTCTTCTTCCTCTCTGCTCTAAACAGCTGGAAAGATCAGCTGTGATTGTGTCCGTGGGAACTGCCGAGTTATTGCGGTTCCCACTGACACTGAGAGAAGGAAAGATGGCAGTCCATCTCTCACTCTCTCTCCATTGCCTAGCAAAGCTTTGCTGACAGGCAATTTTACAGTACAGCTGAGAGAGCCGACACCAGCCGGCATCTCTCAACTGACAGTTCCTCCAGCTCCCCCGGCTAATCTCCGTGCCGGGGGAGCTGGCGGGCAGCCAATATACGACCACCAGCGGCCGAGTGACCGCGGGGGTCGCACATTCGGACCATAAGACGCAGGCACTTTTTGCCCCCAATTTTGGGGGTGAAAAAATGCATCTTATGGTCCGAAAAATACGGTAGATCTCTTAAATAAATGTCTCCTCGATTGTAGAGCTTTGCCCTAAGTTCAGCATTAACATTTGACAACTGAAATCCCTTGAAATAACCTAGGCCACTGAAATCAATGGGATGATCAAGAAGCTACATTTTGCAGCATATTATAATGCTGACTGTGTTACAAAAAACACTAGAGGCTCTTTCACATTAAGTGCATTGCCATCCACATGTACACAGTTTTCTCATAGGAAACCCATGTGACATTCATAATAAAGTGGGTTGTTTTAAGACCTTTTTAATAGCTCATTGTTGCATGCATTTTGCTTGCACTTGTATTTCCAATTAATATAAATGGAAAAGAAAACTCTGGCACAATTCATTGGAAAACACAAGGGGCCTCAAACTGCGCAGCATTGCATTTGTGGTGTGGTTTGAGATTGCATGTATATAAAAGCACCCCAAAATATAGGAATGCTTCTAATTTAAGATGCATAAGAGCAGGCAAACAAATGTATTAGAAAAGTGGAGATACCTTTAAAGATCCCAAGTGGTGTATCTCTTGTTTACAAATATGAATGTAAACTTGAAGGACACTACATGAATGTGACATTACACTCTTAAGCCTGCCATACACATACCGATAATATTAACAATCAATAAAACCCAACCAATGTTAGTAGTTGATCGGCATGAAATCTGTGCAGGTCCACATGGTACGACAGATAAATTTCGATTGAAATTGGGGAAATTTTCAATTGAAAAGTGATCGGACAAGTAGAAAACTTTTTATTGGTCTGGGAACATCGGGCAAGTGTTTTGTGGTTTCCCGACCGAATTCCTGCAGATGATGCTCATTAGCATATTGAAACTTCTGGTGCCGGCATGTTGCAGCTGGTGACTGGATGGATTGATCATAACAACCAAAGTTCTTTTTTGAGTGTTTGTGAAAATGATATATGAAATTTGCATTGTTTTTTGAATTCCTGTTAACATTGTATTATAATAATTTAGTAATGGTTTAAATTTTGTTAGTTTCTAAATTACTGTTGTTATTAGCTACCGCTGGACATGATGCAATTTGGGGTAATTTCTAACCTGTAACCAATGATATGCATTGCCACCACCTATTTATACACTATCTAATCAGCTCCTTTCCATACCCCCTACATCACTTCCCATTGAAAAGCACATCGTTAATTAAATAAGTAAACATTATTTTCGGTGACATTTCCGATCAAAACTAGAAAAATCTATCCAAAATCGGTTTCCCTATGTGGTACCATTTTAGCTAAAATTACGATCGATAAACCATTGCAACATCGGCATTCATCTATCTGTGTAATATTATCGGTACGTGTATGGCAGGCCTTAGACTAAAACCAGACAATCTAGATATATTCCTTGGGTTCCCCTGCTCTAAACTTCAAGCTTTCTCTTCTGTGTGTTATCCTCGGACATTATTTTGTCACTTACACCTAAATGTTGGGATTTTCCACTGACAATAACTATCTTACATATAAACATTTCAGCTGTTAAATGTGATAGTAAAACTCCACAAAGAAAGTTATCTTTTTCATGTCAAAAACCACCTACTGTAATTAGGAGACAGTGCATTTCATATCCATACAACACGTTCGCATTGTTTTATCTATGAAATGCTTAGATAAAGACTGTTTTAAAAAAAAATTGCATTGATAATAAATTCCGTTTTCTGAAAAGAGGCCCATCCGGTAGTGTCTGCAGCTGCAAAATAAGATCAGGCATCTTCTTCGTTGTGTAATAAGTTGTGCATTTCCTGCTTCCTGTTTGGACATTCCAACTAAAATTGCTCCAGATTGTCCCCAGCTTTCATACAAAGATGTATCAGATTTCTCCACTGAGATTTACAAATCACAACAAAATGATTTTGGATAACACAAACTGTCCATTAAGATATTTTCCACTATTTACTGTAATAAACATCATGAGTGGCACTCACTGAAATATGCGTTTCCATTAATTCAGTTTTCATTTTATATTTAACCAAGAAACACAAAATAGGCTGTCTCACACAGCTTAATAAAGTGTTCATGTTGTTCCGTCAAGGACAAACTATATATATATATATATATATATACACACAAAATTCTTTTCTTCATAGGCCTTTTTCTTTCTCCTCCAAACATAGTGTTGATCCATGGGCCCAAACAGTTCTAATTTTGTTTCATCAGTCTACAGAACACTATGCCAAAACTTTTGTGGTTTGTCCACATGACTTTGGCATACTGCAGTCGACTTTGGGCCCATGGATCAAGGCTATGATTTGAGGAGGAAGAACAAGGCCTATGAAGAAAAGAACACCTTGCCTACTGTGAAGCATGGCGGGGGGTCAATCATGCTTTGGGGCTGTTTTGCTTCTGCAGTTACAGGGAAGCTTCAGCATGTGCAAGGTACCATGAATTCTCTTGGGTACCAGGAGATATTGGAAGGAAATGTGATGCAGTCTGTCACAAACCTGAGGCTTGGGAGACGTTGAACCATTTAACAGGGACAATGATCCCATGCATACCTCCAAGTCTCACTAGCAGCATGGTGCGATTTTTTTGTTTTGTTGCCAGATTAAAGGCCTGGAACAGTTTGGAGTGGCCTCGCAGTCACCAGATCTGTAAACCCGGTGAGAACCTGCTTGGTGGGACTTGAGAAAGCAGTTGCAACGCGCAAGCCTAAGAATTGGACTGAACTGGAGGCTTTTGCCCATGAAGGAATTGGGCTGAAGATACCCGTAGATCGCTTGCAGGACACTTGTGTCAAGCTATGCTTTACGTTGAAAAGCTGTGTTTACTGAAAGGAGTGTGTGCTACTGAAGTACTAAGAATGAATGTTCCTGGGGGGTTGAATAAAATGGATAATGATGGTGAGCCACAGAAAGACATTTGTGTTAATTTCATTATTAATGGTATGTTAATTTGTCTGACTTACAAGTTGTGGGGGGCCCTCGCTGATTTCATGTAAACCGGAGGACTGAACTGATCCAAATCAATGTCAAAATGGCCAAAAACACTCAATTTCAGTGGGGTTGAATAATTTTGCACACAAATGTAGTTGGCTAGGCTATAAGACGATTTGCAACACCCCAAAACTGAGATGCAGCATGTTGTATAAAAAGATATTCTTAGCTATTACAACAGTGTGAGAGCTTTTAATCATTTTGTGTGGGTGTCTATAAATAATACACAAGATCTATTAATGTTTTAATCCACCCTACTGACTGTGACAAGTAACAAGAAGAAATAATTTATTTATTACCTGAAAAAATCAGCTAACATGGACAACAGCAAAAATAGGGGTGCGATTTATATCAAGAAATGTTACATCAGTAAGTGTACAGTATGTAAGTAGTAGAGAGAAAGTCAAAGTGAGCAGAAAGACAGCTAATGACGTCATAGCTGCCACCCTTGGTTTGACATGTGGGTACGGCAAAACAGGCAAGCAGCATGACGCGTGTAGTAAGCAGAACAGCTGATTATTCCAGGGACCAGGATGAAGGGCCTGTGGAATCTTGAGTGGGAAAAATGGCTAAATAAACATGGTAAAGGAAAAAAAATAAAAAAACCACATTGTGACACTTGTCACTAACAAAGGCTCTTCAAATATCCTGCTGCTTTGGGACTGCTTGAAATCATGTGGAGGAAACAATATTGTCGGTACCTAAGGTTGAAAAAACATAATCTATACCAGCAGTAGGCAGCAAAACATAATGTAAAAAAAATTAAAAAAACTATCTTTATTGTCGTGTAGCTGAAATTAGCACCTTTGTGAGCAGACTCAGAGAATAAACAAATCAATCTTTTCTGCAGGAAATATATTGTTATAATGTTGGAGGGTTAATTTAAAAATAGAAAGGCTTTTAAATTAATTCCGAAACAGATTTGATCTTACCTTCTTTCGAATGTATGCTTAAGGGGTGTTTAGTTGTGAGGTTAAGGTTGATTAAGGAAACACTGGACACATTGTAATGCAGCACAAATGTTGGTTCACATGCGTAGGAACACAGATGGATGGGCAGTACTCTACCATAGGGGTCCACGTATGGCTCCTCATTCCTTGCGCTGGGCCATTGTTGCGAGTTGGATCCGTGCATGGGCCTCTATTGGTATGTTCTGGTGAAGGGGAGAGTTTATTGCCTCATACCATATGTACGATGTTCTAAAGCTAGCCAAACACGGTTCGGATTTGGTTAATCGATGCTCGATACGATGAATTTTTCATTGATTGAATGAAAAGAAATCCCACATGGTACGATCGACGATAATTGTTCGATGAAGCGCAGAAAAATTTATCGAATTTTTATGGACAGGTTGGACAAAATCATCGTCGATTGTGCCAAAATCGCTGGCTAATCGGTCGTTTGTTTGTGGTGTTCTCCTGGATCTGATTTAGATTCGATATAATCAACATGACCCATCGTCAATCTGGAACTCTCAATCGTTCCATCACAAAATCGACGATTTTAGTAATATTTGGAATCGAAATCTCCACCACAATCGCAAACTCAAGTGGAGTGTATGTTGTAGTTAAGATCGATTTTCGATTTAGACGATTGAATTCTCGATAATCGAGCATCGATTGAACCAAAATTGAACCATGTGTGGCTAGCTTAAGAAATATTTGGAATTTTCTGTTGGGTGGTTGAACTATCCTGAGGAATAGTGATGGCCGAACATTCGGCGTGTCCGTCCGCGAACGGGCGGAGCGGAGTTTTAAAAAAGTCCGCTGTCCGCCCGTTTGCGGACAGATTAAAATTCCCCGCCTCTAGTCAGTGACGTCACATCCGGCACCTGGAACGCATAGTTCCTGGTTGTTCTAACAGTGACGTCACATCCGGGTTTACGAGCCGGATTTTCACTGATAGAGCGGGTACTCTACCCAGTCTTCAGTGAAATATTCTTCCTGCGGCGGGATCTCGCTGCTACTGATCCCACCGGAGGAAGAATAGAGGGATCCTTCTCGCTGGCGAACACGGCGGGTCGAACACACGTACTGTCCGCCGGCGACAAGGAGGGCGAACATGCTTGTTCGCGGCCGAACTGTCCGCCTTGCGGGCAGTTCGGCCATCACTACTGAGGAAGCAGAAATGCGGAACGCTACGAAAACATAAACCTACCAGTAATATGTGTTCTGTATGCACATAACATGTCTTTAAGTCAACTGAGATGGATACATGTGTAAATAACTGTAACATTTTAATAAATACATAAATATACTGTAAAACATAAATATTATGGGAATCCAGAATATGGCAATGGATTAAGGATTGTCTTATTATAGTTGTCAACTTAAAAAAAAAAAAAAAAAAAAACAGGGGGCATACAAAAAGTGTTGCCAGTAACATCCCTTACGGTATGTGGATTGTGGTTCTTCCGCGTTCCAAGTACTGGAAGTGACGTCACTGACATCACTTCTGGTGCCTGGCCAAAACGGGAGGATTGACAAGTATGATCTTATATGTATTGATTAACATTCCCCAGGAATACTAGTCTCCACTCTGGGTAAGAGACAGATGGTGGTGGGTGGTGACTGTTTCTCCTGCCCATACCTTGCCATTGTTGTAAGATACAGTATATGTGAGGAAGTGAATGAACAAAAAAACGTTAAATATTTGGTACACACACTATTTCCCTCATACTACAACAAAAATGATTAGCAGCTGGAAATGAATTAGGTTGTCAGACAAAAAGAAACCTCAGCATTGATCATTTATTGTTTTCCTTTACTGATTTACAACAAACTATTGTATGCAAAAAACAATAAACAATGGCAAAAAAAAAAACAACTAAGCAGAAAAAGGCAGCCACCAGGGACCTTGGGGTTACATACATTGGTTTGCTTGGGCCAATTGATTTGGAATAGCTCTCCAACTCACCAAATATTCCAATTTGATACGGTGGGAGGATGCCACCTGTGCAATAAGTCACAGTCAACTATTACAGGTGTTAAACCAAAGTGGAAAGCCCCTCATACACGGTTTAAAAAGCTGTTGATCTCCCAGCAGATTGACTGCGTGTGATGATGTCATAACGCGTGGTTGGTCCTGTCGAGAATTGGCCAGGCACCCTTTGTGTGCCAGCACTCACTTTGCATGGGGACCAAAGTAATGAAATTGATCTAAGAATTACAGATATGTCGCGCTCAGCAGTTACCAACATTCAGCAAAAGCAAGAGCTACAGACTCCCAGACTTCATATGGCCTTCAGATAAGATTTGAAACAGAGCTTTATTGAATGGGTTTCTATGGCCAAGGTACGGCTTTCAGGACTTACATCACAAAATGCCATGCAACATATTGTATAAAGTGGTGTTGGTCTGGCAATTTGATGGATGAGTCTGGATCCCAGTAGAACAGTACTGGTCTGACTGCATTGTGCCAAGTGTAATGTTTAGTGGAGGAAGGATAATCATGAGTTGGGCTTGGCCCAAAAACATAACCCTGAATGCTTTAAGACTTCAAGTGTGTTGGACAATTTCATCCTGTTTGCAGAAATTGTCTGGGGATGGCCCTTTCCTGTACCGTAATAAGCCCACAATGCAAGGTCAATCAAGACACCGAGGAACAAGTTTGGTTTGGAGTAAATTGTCTGGCCTGCAACGTGTTCAAGAGAACACGTTTTGAATGAAAATAAAAATGGAATGCAACTGACTTACCAGCCTCAATCTCAACAGGAATGTGATGAACACTTTAAATATGGAACCAGAAGTTGAAATCTTTTTTAGAGAATGAGGAAAGAGAACACATCTATGTTCACATGTATAAACAAAGATATACATAGATTTTTACTCAAACATCAAGGTGCCCACCTTGAGGTTTATACCCAAAAAGCCGGCAGGTCGGAACGCACAGCGATCCATCCTGCTGGTTCTTTTTGTGGCCGATCCTGTTGTTGTCAGTTACTGTGGATAGGATACCTCCTCCCCCTCCAAGTTAATTGGCTACAATCTGACAGGAATCACATGTGTTAGTGGAACACACAGGTTTTCCGTCAGTTCTGTAGCCGACTCCTCACAGTATGGTGACGTGACCACACTGTAATGATTCTGTGGCTGGCTTTAGACACCACAAGAGCCAAGTTTCAAATATATACATATACAAGTTTCACTTGTAACTAGTGTTGCGCAGCATATGGTATATTCGGGTAATTCCTTTTAATATATTAAGCAACATTCTTAATTCGTAAAATTTAACTTCACTGTATTCTATTGCCTTACATTTATTCACAAAGATTCACGAACCAGCTTTACAGCTCCTCTTCTTCATTCTGTGATCTTAGCCAGTACAAGCACCGTGTGTATTGTGCATATCCGTTCGCAATGCATCGAATATATTCGAATTTCAACACTTCTTGTTACCAGTCTGGAATATGCAGTAGCACTGAGATTTAGATGCAGAATATAACTTGTGTTCTTTCCTTTAGCTTTAATGTTTGCTCAGTAGTCTCTCCTATGAAATGACAGCCTACTTCTGTGTTGAAAGCTATATGTAAAGCCAAAAGTCCATAATCTCATCTCTGCTGAACTGCTATTGCAGGTGACCAGAAAGCCAAAACATGGTCAAGATAATGAAGAAGTATCCAATTCTAACGAGACATAAATGCCACAGATCACATATCTATGACCTAAGTCAGGCAACCTGAACCTCTATGAACTCTGACCGTCACAGTCTGGTTGATTTAGCCGTATCTGTACTGGGCTTAACTTCCAAAAATATTTAAAGGAACACATAATGACTAACCATTTGCTTTTCTTTGATATCACTTTGACATCAAATATTTTTTCTGCAAGTATGTCTATGCACAAGATGTCCTTGGGGTTGATGAATGCTGCTATTTGTTATACATTACACATTTTCAGCTAGCAATACATCTTTCATCCAAAACAAGATTTGTTCAATGTGTTCTTACTCTTACAATTCAAAACATCTCAGCACTTGGACTAGGTTGAAAGACATTTTCATTCATCCAGTTTTAGTTTCATCCTCTGTAAAGCTTTTAAAGCTATTGATAGGAAGCAAGAAAAATGCAGACCAGTATTCAGCTCAGTGTTGTTGTCTCAGAGCAAAGACTTCTGTGATCTTGAATTCTCTGAATACGTCACACTGTATAGTCTTTGCTGGAGAGTTCTGACAAAATTACTATTGACTAGGTACTGCATACTAGACAGTTCTGAAGAGAAACTACTACCAGAGGGACAACACTACAGAAATGAATCATACAAACTGTCTGATCTGTATATACAGTTGTTATATCTGCCATTTCTTATAAATTTATTACATTTTAATTGGATTTGTAATAACGCTAGTTGGTTTAAGGGTAGGAAATGCATATAGTGTCCCCCCCAAAAATACATGCATTTAAAGCAAAGTACTCGGCTTTGATTTCATGGCCTTTTCATTCCCCATGTCATCATTGACGATAGGGAAAGGAGGAGAAAATGTGGCATTGCCTACTTAACATGCAGATCAATGTTGCAGCCCCCCCACACCTTTTCAAAACAATCGGAGTGTTCACTGCAGAGTATGGCAGTTTTGCTGGGGACAGGTAAGTAACCCTGAGTGTAGCTTTGTAAAACAAAAGATACACTTTGGGTGACCACTGGGGAGGTTGACCCTGAGACACATTGGCGAGCACGGTTTTAAATTAAGATTAATTAAGATAATTACATTGACCACTGACCAATGTACATCGTACAATAATGTTTCCCCAAAAAAATTAATGAGAATCAGTGGGCTATGTCTCTTGATGGTTTTGAGTATACCTTCTTTGATATAAACAGTGTCTTGCATATGCTCACAATGTTTATAACAATGTATGTACCAGAAACTAAAATGCCTTCAGAGAGGTACCAACTTGACTTTGTATGTAAAATATATATCCTCTTTCAGTTCATAAAAAATGTTGCTAATATTTATTGCTGACTGAGGAATACATCTGGAATTTGTGTTAACAGCAGAAACTGAAAAGTACCAACATTAGTGCTTGCTGAACAATGAAAAAAGTTATCTTGCTTGTCATTGGGCTGCTACCACTTAGTAAACACCATTTAGTAATTCCATTACTTAGACTACCAAAACCTTTCTCACTGACAATAAGTCTGCTTCAAATTGGTTAACGCTTTCTGTCCCCTTAAGATTACCATCAAGCAAAATCATCAGGTAAAATTTTACAAACTATGTTTTATTATACTTTAAAGCAGCGGCTCACGTCTCATCATTTTCTTTTCAGAATAACAGGACACTAACAATATAAGCCTATTTCTGACCGGCATTCCCACTTTTTGTTTCCAGTCTGCCAGCTATTACTGTCAATTAGTTGAAATGGAAGGGTACAGATTTTCTTAAATAACAGATGACAAATCTGGCATGTAAAACTAGAGGTTTTCAGTTTTAAAGGGATCTCGTATTAAGTGTACTGTCAATCAAGTTGCTTGCTTCAATAAACTGAAGATTGAATCGGCTACACTCCAGATGTTGATAACATAATTAGGGTGAACACTGATGCAGAACCACCAGCTGTACGCTGAATTGACGACTGGACACGTACATAACAAGCAGACAGTGACTGTTTCTGATGATATACATAAGGGACAGACTATTTCTGAAATGTGTTCCTTTTACTAAGTAGATGGGATAATACACACATCCTGGTTCAGCTCCTGAAAAAACATTAGTTCTGTCTGCCGGCACATTTCTAATGCTCCCTTAACGAACAGCACAGACCTGGTTGTTCAAATAGCTTTGCTATAAATTGTGGGCTACTGCTTTTCATGTACTGTCATCTTCAGTTACAAACTTACTAAATTGCAATACCAGATTTTATCAGCAAGACAAAAAAAATATAGCACAAGAATATAAAAACACAAGAGGAATGCTCATTATAGAACAGGTAAGTTGCATTATTTAATTTCATTTAGAAATTACCCAGTATAAAGATAACATCTTTTTAGTAATTTCAACCAATCTTTAAAATTATTGCTCAAAATTAACATTCCAGACATGTAAATGCATTATCCCAATTACAATGTGCAGATAAAAGGTCTAGAGTTCATTTGAAATGTGCTATTTGCATTTGGAATCTGTTACTGCCAACTCTCAAGATGAGATCCAAAGAGCTGTCACTATCAGTAAAGCAAGCCATCCTCAGGCTGAAAAAAACAAAACAAACCCATCAGAGAGATAGCAAAAACAAATGGCATGGCCAAAACAACTGTTTGGAACATTCTTAAAAAGAAGGAATGTACCGGTGAGCTCAGCAACACCAAAAGACCACAGAAAACAACTGCAGTGGATGACCGAAGAATTCTTTCCCTGGTGAAAAAAACACCCTTCACAACAGTTGGCCAGATCAAGAACCAGGAGGTAGGTGTATGTGTGTCAAAGTTAACAATCAAGTGAAGACTTTACCTGTGAATACAGTGGTGAAAGTCTGCAGTTAAAGCACATTGTGATTGTTTCATTCCAAATCCATTATGGTGGTGTATAGAGCCAAAAATGTTACAATTGTGTTGATTAGGTTTTAGGATAAAAAGTATATCTTACAGTCTGAAAAATATGGTAAACAAGAAAAGATCAATATTAGGCTGTTCATATTTATAACTATATCTATATTGCAGCAAGTCCATTTGAAGTATTTTCTACTTTATATCTTATTTGTTGTATATGAACTCTTGTTAATGTTAGGGCTTGTTTCCACTCTTGCGTTCTCGTGCGGTTGTAACCGCAAGCGCGTCCGCGCGAGAACGCATGGCATAGTTTTCGCGATGCGATTTTTTTCCAAACGCGCCCAGAATGCGCATCTGCTATGCCATGCGTTTTTGCACGTTTTCAAACGCATCCAATGTTTCCTATGGATGCGCTTTTGAGATGCGGATGCGGTTGGGACGCGGATGCGTTTCAAAACGCTGCAGGCAGCGTTCACAACCCCATCCGCATTCGAACGCGCACAATCGCACCAGTGGAAACTACATTGAAGTTTCCAATGGATGCGGTTGTTCGCGCTTGCGGCCGCGCGGTTACAAACACGTGGAAGCGCGAAGAATCGCACAAGTGGAAACAAGCCCTTTCAAACCCTTTAAAACTTCACCAAACATTCTACAAACCAAATTGTTACAGAATTGGAATGATATTATTTAAAATTGCTAAAATGCAAAACAAGTAATCCATAGAACATTTCTTCTTGTTTTATTTATTGCCAATTAGTACATGTGCTAATAAAGTAATAATTAGCATGCAGCCAGACATAATAATGTTATAGCACTTTACAGGGAAATTATATGTCTGGACATATTTCTGCTCAGCTTGAAGTGAGAGAAAGCAGTTCAGAATGACAAATACAATGGAACTCAAACAAGAAATCTGCATTTGTAAAAAAAAAAAAGGAAGGAAGGATGCAATACTATTTATAAAAACGGCAAAGTACATTTAAAAAAACTATTATAATATAAATTTCAGTAGTTTGCACAATGCTATCCTTTCCTACGTAACACAAGCAACACATACTGCATGTTCAACTGGGTTTAACTGGGCCCCACCTGAGGGAGCAATAGAAGCAAATGCTGAATTTGACGTACTTTGCTAAAAACATCCCTGCATGACACGAGGTGTATTCATAGGAACATAGCCCAGCATAAGTCTCTGAATAGCCATGTGTATTGCTCTGTTAAAGTTAATGGGATTTTGTTGACCTGTGTTTCAGGTGGTCTCAAAAGGTAAATTACTTTATAGACCACTTGTTTATTTGCGCCAATATTCTCCTATTGATAGATGTTGTTTGTAAAGAAGTTACTGAGATTAGACAATTTCCCATTCTATGGTTCACCTTTAACAAATACATAATTAGCTAGATCTAACAATATGCCCCAATAAGATCTTTAAAAATTTTTTTTTACATGATATCTATATGGGAAAGCAGTGTGTAAGCCGGTGAACAATGTTAGTGTACCACACCCCAAGTGTTCAATTTCGTACTTCTAAGATCCCTATCAGGGAAAACTTACCGTATTTTGCGGACCATAAGACACACTTTTTCACCCCCAAAATTGGTGTAAAAAAGTGCCTGCGTCTTATGGTCTGAATGTGCGGTTCCGTCTTGGCTTCCCGCCAGCTTAGCCAGGGAGCTGGAGGAGCTGTCAGTTGAGAGATGCTGGCCAGTGTCCGGCTCTCCCATCTGTACTGTATAATTGCCTATGCCAGCAGAGCTCAGAGCCCTGCTGGCATAAGCAATGAATAGAGAGATAGATAAACTGGCATCTATCCCTCTCTCCCTCCGTGGAAACTGCAATCACTCTGCAGCTGCCAAGGACACAGTAACAGCCAGCCAGAGAGGAGAGGAGAGACTCTGCAGCTCAGCCCCCCTCCTCCTGATCAGTGTGGAGAATGACATTGTGCTGAGAGTGTACTGCTGCTAGTGATATCTACTGGCTGAATGTAATATTGCATTCATTGAATTCATTGCATTGACCCAATTGATGTGAAAACATATTACCGTATTTTTCGGACCATAAGACGCACTTTTTTCCCCCAAAAGTGGGGGGGAAATGGG
>CM070035.1:76998235-77043586 GCA_036250615.1 Ptychadena robeensis | reverse complement strand
ATCGCGGCGGAGCACAATATGCTCCGCCGCGATTTCCTGCTCAGCTCAGCATGCCAAGTACACACTACACTGGTACAATTTGGTTGAGAATATTTTTTTCTTGTTTTCCCTTCTCTAAAAACCTGGTGCGTCTTATGGTCCGAAAAATACGGTAAATCTTTTTTCTGGTTTTCCTGCCCTAAAAACTGGGTGCGTCTTATAGTCCAAAAAATATGGTAATTTATGGGGTTTTTTTGGTGGTATTATGAGTATAATTCAAAATTGCATCATATGTCGAATACCAAAAAGTCTTTAATAAACCTCTATATATAGTTAAAAATACACATTTTATTACATATAGCAGCTTGATTTACATGGACACAAGATTGCAGTATAAAATATCCATACAATCAATACAAGAGAACAATGTTTGTTTCTGGTCTTTACTCAGACATGTTTCTCCTGGATAGCGCATCTTCAGGGAGAATCAAAAAGTATCAATGATCTCCACTGGAATGTGGTAGGGTACCGCAGTCCCAAATGTGTCAGAACTCCAGGGATAAAAAAACCCTGCCCTGATGGAAGGGGCACCCCAAAAGGTACCAATGTAAAAGTGAAAGATACTAATTTACAGCAGTTTGGATCCTTACACATTAGAGGGCAACGTGTAAATGGCAATCTTGTGAACCAAATTCAGCAAGTTCCACCCCTGGGACCTGCCCATCATCATTTGTTTAATAAAGGCTTTTTATTTTGGATATATGATGCAATTTTGAATTATACTGATAATACCACAAAAAACAATTAATTAAGTTTTCCCTGATCGGGATCTTTGAAGTATGTTATCTACCGTATTTTTCGGACCATAAGACAAAATTTTTTACCCCAAAAAGTGGCAGGAAAATGAGGGTGTGTCTTATGGTCCAAATGTGATACCCCCAACCCATGCCTGCATGGTCTCATGTGTCTTCCTGTGAGAAGGAAGCTGGTGACGTTGGGTGGCAGGGGAAACAGCAGGTGTATCTAGTGACTGCAATGGATATGGCATGAGATTTTTTTTTCCCCAATTGAGATTAATGCTTGAACACTTAAAATACTTTTTTTTCTTGTATTCCTGCTCAAAAACTGGGTGCGTTTTATGGTCAGGTGCGTCTTATGGTCCGAAAAATATGGTATATGACCTGCTTCTTTGAACCCCGTCCTCTCACAGCATTGGAGATTCTCCCTCAAATTCTGCAGATCTGTCCTTGACCTCTCTTTGGCTGACACACAGTCTCACACAGAGGGCTCCAAGTGGCTCCCCACCTGGAATACCCCCCCCCCCCCCCAGTTTGGAAACCATTGATTTAGACTATGAAACATTAGGTCTAAGCCTAAAGTATACTATATCTACAGCCAAGCCTTTAAAATTTTTGCATATTTCATCATAAACAGAAAGTAGACAAATTTAAATAGCATATATCTCAGCATACATTACTATTTTTACTTAAACCGTATATTTAGATTACAGTCCTATTGTAAAAAAAAGTGTGACATATTTCTCGGCCCATGGTAAGAAAAAAGACCTACTAATACTTTTATTACCCTTTTCCCTTGTAAAACTCATTTCATGTAACACTTACTGGTAACGGCATGAAGAACACCATTAACATTTTCTTCTATGTTAATGTACAAAGCTCTCATACTAACACTCACCTGAACAAAATGTTTCCAAATGGGACAATATTATTCAATGTAATGTATTGCAAGTGACATGCACTTAACGTGAAGAGTGTAATCAGTGTGACAAATACGTCTTTATTGTAACGTGCAGTAACACAGAATAGTAGTTCTATGGTAGACAAAAGGTTTCTAGTTGACTTATTTTACTCATAAATGGGAATACATAAATTATTAGCAATTTCAAAGATTTCTACAATAATCTTAAAGTGTGACAAGTGTAATTTAACTAGTTTCAAGGGCTGAACCATTATCATCTACAACGATAGCAATTCAGCGGTTGAAGAATTTATACAATATTGTACATTGATTCCTTTATAAAAGCAGTTGCTTTATTGCATAAAGATTACTAAATCTAATTTTGAATGTATTTTTACAAATAGGCAAAATGTATTTTAGGAGACCTGCATAATGTACACTACATACATGTGTACAACTAAATTAACACATCAGGGTGATTTAGAAAAATGGAAGCAAGTCTACAATTTGGTTAAATTGCTTATTTTTACACTTCTCCAATCTCCAAACTAAGTAGTACAAAAGAACCACCATTGCCCTCAATTTGTCAATTGGACCTATACATTTGGTTTTAGTACAAGTATAGCCAAATATAGATACAGCAACTTTAGGGTACACTTGTTAAGGGGTGAAATAGGGGGCCATTGAAGGTCAATCAAAAAGCAAAACAGACATAGGACAATAGGGATTGGTTCCTGCTTACCCAGGCTTTATGCTAGTTAAGGTATTAACTTTATGTGATAGGCACAAATGTACGAGATTAAGCTATTCACTTTGAAATACATAATTCACTACCTTAAGTATGTTAGGGAACTGAAGTCATCCCAGCAGATCCCTTCTTCAGGCCAATAAACGGTATCACTTGAACTCCAAACTCTCTATATTTATCGATGGCTAACACGGTACAACACTCTACTATTGCTATTTCCTCTTTGCCAAGTAAAAATCCAAATAGAAATATCACTTATAACAATAGCAATCTCAATATGCTGTCTACCTTGTATTTTTACAAGGATTGAAAAACACAGAAATACCTTCTTTTTTTTCTTCTTGTACTAAGTGACCATTGCTGGGCCAAAACTGAAATATTTACTTTTGTTACTTTTGGCTAACAATTCTGTCCACTGTTCAAAAATGAAAGAACTGGTTGCAATATTCATAATTTTTTTTCAAGTTTTCAGTTGCTCATTAATATTAAATTGAAATGTCCCAAATACTAATTTCTCTACCACTAGCTTAAAAAAAAACATGCCGCAGAGAAACAACAATTATGCTATATTATCCTATTGATGCTGAACAAGCAAAAGGTCCGTGCTTACGGTCTATTACTCTATTCTGGCAAAAGTATAATTACTACACAAATTAAAGCCTTGTTATTGAAGACAAGTCTGTAGGCAGTACATAATATTCTTCAGACAAATAAATACAAAGCACACTAGCATCGACAAATCTCCTACTAGTGCTAAAGTTGGACTCCAGCCTTACGATTTTTTATCTACTCTTGCAGTAAATTTTCTTCTGTTATAAAACTGAAAAGTCTCTTACATTGAAGAGATTTATTAAAAAAGACATTAAACATTTAAGCAATGTTGAACCTTCCTGTAAAAAAGCAAACCGAACTAAAGTAATAGTTAATGCAAACCTAAAGTCCCTTCTCCCTAAAGTCCCTTCTATAGTACTGTCCTATTGGCCAAAATGATGCAATAGAAGCATGCCATAATCCTAAAAAAGTTCTTACATGATGTGCCCTCAAGCCATCTTTAGTAAGAGGTTAGGCTTAGAAACATGTATGGGCACTAGATCTCTAATGGTTTTAACACCTAAAAAATAGTTCTCATAACCCTGACTGCTTTGCAATAGAATTAGGTAATTCCTGAATGTTTATATGCTCGGGTGAGCAGCATACCTGTCAACTATCCTATTTTGGCCAGGAAAGTCACGTTTTTATGTGGCTTTCCCGGGCAAATCACGATTTTAATAAATCCTGGATTTCAAAAATCGAGAAAATTTAGGAGGGAATTTAACTGACAACTAAAAGGAAGGGTGCCCTTGCAATTTAGATTGACTAAACAACTTTCACCTAAACAGAATGCCTTGTAAAGACCTTGTAAAGGACACAGTTATTTAACCTCCTGGGCGCAATGCCCGAACTCAGTTCGGACGCAGTTTGATCACTAATCAAACTGCGCCCATGCCAGGATCGGGCGCAAACGGCGCCTCTCCGTGTGCCTGCGGCTCTGTAGAAGAGCTGCAGACACACAAAGCCTTTCCGGCCCCGTATCTTCGGCGTCATCTGTGACGCCAAAGGGGGTGGGGGATGGCGCCATAGACAGCAATGCCGGCAATCACGGCAGAGTACATTGTACATTGTATCCCCTGATTGCAGGAGAAACTGCTTTTCGTGCCATAAAAAATGGCGTGAAAAGCCTGTATCGCCCAGAGGGTTAAATGAGTTTGCGCAGACTGTAAAACTATAAGCCTGTAACCTAACAATCTTGGGAGCTGTGAACACATAAAAACTCCCTGTATGCATGATGTTATCTATTATTTTACATTGTACGGTGTAGTTATGAGGGTCTCCGAGGGATCACTAGTCTACAGGTCAGGTCACATACCCCAATCTCCGCTGCGGTCTTTACCTATAGACAAGCCCCTGCTTGAACAGGAGGCACGATACGCTAACCCGACTTCGGTTGCCCCCAGGACTTAACTCATAAGGTATCCCACCTCAAAGCTGAAGACTGGTAAAACCCTCCAACGGCCCCCTAGGGAGTGAGTACAGAAACAAAGGGTAGATGCAAAAGTCCGGGTTAACAGCAGGGGTCATACACAGAGGATCAGTCCTACCAAACACAGTGTCCAAGGGTTAATCAGAAGAGTAGTCCAGAGGCAAGCAGGAGTCATACACAGATCAGTCCAACCAAACACAGTATCCAAGGGTTAATCAGAGGAGTAGTCCAGAGGCAAGCATGAGTCATACACAGATCAATCCAACAAAACACGATATCCATGGGTTAATCCAAAGCAAGTAGTAGTCTGATCCAAAGCAAGTAATAGTCTGAAAGCAAGCAGGGGTCATACACAATGTTATCTCTAGACCTTCCAACTGATTTGCAAGAGGAGTTAAACACCATTCTACCTTAATCCATCAGTACTAATGCTCTTCCTGCTTTCATATTTAACATGCAAACCATGCTGTTTAAAAACCAAAAAGTTAGAACAATATTTTAATAAATATTTTAAAAAGCCTGTTTTGCCTTGCTGTTGGTTGGCTAACTCATTCTTAAGTAAATTCCCAGGCTGTGTCATCTAAATTGTAAAGTTTGCTACCAACTGTTAGAAAATTTACAAAAAACAAAGCCATAAGCTAGAAATTGTCTCCAAGTTATTGCCTACATGAAAAATCTCACATCAAAACAAGATTTTAAGGACAGATAGCACTTGATTCAGTAAAGCATGAATCAGCCAAAATTAATCAGGCTCCATGAACTGTGGCTACAAATCTCACGCCTTCGCGGCTTGGCAGTAAGCTCATTTTCAAAAGCAGCTGAGCCTGGATAGTGTTCCGTTGCATCTTCGGCTGATAAAAAAAAAGCCATTTTTTGCCAGTTCAGCTCCAGATTTACACAACTGATGAGATTTATTTTATCATCTAAGCCCATCTAAAGCTTTTTTAGCAAGTATTGAAGCTTCATATCCTAACTATAGGAAAAATTAAATATGTTACATGTATACATGGTATGACAATTGGGTCTGGTATACTTAGTAATCTAGGTTTGCGTTGTCTGCTCTATCCCAACAAAGGTCTTCTTACAATGATTGAGGACCTTTTTTTTGGACCTTATATACTGAGATCACTTGGTGATGTATGTGTGTACCTGGATTGGAGTTACTGATACTGACAGACACTGACCATTACAGTCTATATCTGGTTAAACCTTCCCTAACTTATCAGGGTAATATATATGAGTAAGGGGCTTCACAAAACACATTGTGCCAAGCCTCCATCATACTATGCGGCAAATACTCTAAATCCTGTAAAGTATGGCTAGGTTCAGATGGTCCACTAGGAGAAGCTCCCAATGAACCCTAAACTGCAAACATCCCATAGGAATAGAATAGGGGTAGTTGGGGGTAATTAACAGCTGCCTGCCGCCTACCACCAAACTACTCCTAACTGCTCAATAGAGTGATACAGATAATGAGGAGTATGCTGCCCTAACATCATTTGTCTGACCTAAAAATAGGCAAGCAATGTCAAGTCTCGGCTACCCGCAGGTTACACACCATATTACAGCACTATGAATAAAGAGAACTAACCTTTTAGGGCATGTATGTTTATGTGTGATTGTTTATTTTTGGATGCATTCATCCCAAATATTGTTATTGTCTCTCTAGTAAGTGTGAATGTGCCAACAATTATTTATACACATAAAAATGGACTTTTAAGGCAAAAAATTTAAATTTAAATTATTCATTTCCACATTATAAAGTTTATTTATACATATCAACACATTATTTAAAAAAAGGTTGCAAAAGCATATACAATAATGTATATGTATAATGTTGTTGTGTGATAGGGATTGACATGCATTATTGTATATGCTTTTACAACCTTTTATAAATCATATATTCATATGTATAAATAAACAATATAATGTGGAAATGGTAATTTAGTTTTGTCCCCATTTTGGTAGTGGAGTTAGGTGATGGGTCAATCCCTCTTTCAACCCCTTCTTCCCTTTTGTTAGAGAAAGTATTTGTCTCATTTTAAACTAGCTTGGCTTTGAAATGTATAATTACAATGAGTTAAATGAACAGCAACATTATATTTAACCTTAATTGACCTATAATTTAATTATACTTGTAATAGGAAAAGTTATATTTATCATTATAATTACTGCAGCATTTTGATTAGGCTGAAAATGTCATATATTTATAGTTGTGTCTATTAAAACGATGCCACTTCAAAATATATTCTGACATTGGCAGACACTACATTGCACCAAAAAGACTCTACTTTTTTACCTAAGTTAAAATTAGTAAAACGTATAGTAAAAAAGGTGGCATGGGGACTGTAGTGAATTATATTAAAAATATGTTAACAAACGGCATAGGATTACCTTAACTAAGCAAATGGGAAGTACAGGAGAACCTCCATTCTCCATACCATGGTCACTCATGTCATCACACATATGGGACTCTAAGTTTTGCATTAAGGGACAGGTAATGCTGCTTACACTTGGATTTTCTACCATTGTATTTGTAAATAAAAGCAAATGTATCCTTCACCCTGTATAGCAGTATTTGTTTTATATTGTTTTAAACTGCACTAAACACACTGCCAGAGAACCGTGAAGGCATGAGATTTGTAGCCTCAATTCATGCTTCAGGCAGGCTGATTCATGCTTCACCGAATCAAGTGCTTTGATGCAATATTTTTCATGTAGGCAATAACTTGGAGACAATTTCTAGCTTATGGATTTGTTTTTGTTAATCTTCGAAACTAACAGTTGGTAGCAAACTTTCTCCTTCACTCATCAAAAACACTTATGGAATATTTGAAATAGGTCATTAATTGCTCTGTGTTTCTATTGGCAATACAAGATGATCATGGCTAGTATTAGCAATCAGAAGGGTGTTGTATGTAGTTTCATTAAATCTTTAGCACCCTGCCTCTCTACTCCACTTAAGCTGGCCCTGATTCAAGCAAAGGGCTTGTTTTTGGAAGAGCCTGTGCCATGCAAATATCAAAATGGTTGGGTAAATTGTATTAGCATGTAGACCTCCCTAAGAAATGTCCATGGTATTATCACCAAACTTGCTGGGTTGTGGGAACATTTGAAAAAAATAAGTTTTGCTCTAGCACATGTACTTTTTGCAAAAAATTAAGTTCAAATTAATTTATACAAAAACTTAATTTGTACAAAAACTATTTGTGTTAGAGACATACTTTCTTTTTTGTAGTGTACCCCCAACCCTTCTCTACTTCTCCAGCAAGTTTGGTGATGATACCATGTTCAGGGGCTTTGCAATTAACTCGAAATCGGCGAAATGGTCGAATTTTTTAAAAACAATTCGACCATCTCTAGACAGGAGCAGTAATGGAGAAGTCCAGAAAATGCAGTAATATCAGAGTTACAGTTCTGATACAGAATACGCGTCTTTAATACTTTGCAAGAAGAAAGTAAACATAGAGTTCAGTTCCTACATACCGTATTTTTCGGACCATAGGACGCACTTTTTCACCCCCAAAATTGGGGGCAAAAAGTGCCTGCATCTTATGGTCCGAATGTGCGACCCGCATCTTGGCTGCCCGCCAACTCCCCCGGAGCAAAGCTTTGCTGGGCAATGGACAGAGAGAGACTGCCATCTTTCCCTCTCTCAGTGTCAGTGGGAACCGCAAGAACTCGGCACAATCACAGCTGATCAGAGCAGCTGTTTAGAGCCAAGCAGAGGGAGAAGGCTGCAGATTTCTGCCCCCTCCCTCCTCCTCCTCCCGAGTATTCAGTGTGAAGAGAGTGTTCAGTAGCTTGAGAGTGTACTTCTGTTAGTGACCCCTGCTGGCTGAATTGAATATTGCCTTCACTGAATTCATTGCATTAACCCAATTGATGTGAAAACTTCATAAATCTTTTTTTTTTCTGGATTTCCTGCCCTAAAAACTGTGTGCGTCTTATGGTCCGGTGCGTCTTATAGTCGAAAAATACGGTAAATCTAGAAATAGTATTTAAAGCTTTTTACCTTTAAGTTAAGGCTAATTAAAATAAAGGTGGGAATGCCAAGGTTGCATAAAGGTTGATCAGGCTTCAGTTGCCAGATGATTGACAGCCAACTACCTAGACAATTTTGCAACTGCTCAATGGAGCAGCATATTTGCAGTTCTCACTTGCTGAAATGTATTGCAAAATAGCAATAGTAGTTCTGGGGCAGTAAAGAAGTAACTTGGAGTGTGCAGTAAAATCATAGTGGTTCCAGCACAGGACAGCAGTCTATATAACGCTGCAGACAGAAAGTAAAATTAGAGTTTGATCCCTACATAAATCTAGAAATAGTATTCAGACCTCTCTTAGGTAAGGCTAGTTAAACAGCTTTAATATTTCTGCAGAATTACCACAGCCGTTAGTTCTCTTTGATTTCCCTTCAAATGATGTAATGAATTCAAAGTAGCAAACGAAGAAGCCCTGCATTGTCATGGTGGTAATCTTTCAACGTAATAATGTAAGTGGCTTTATTTTTAGAATATAAGTTGAATTAAAGTTACCAGGAAGAAGCCTGAAATCTCAATTTTGTAAAATGACCAAAAAATTCATTAAGTAAATGCATGCAAGCCAGCATCAATCCAACATTTTCTTCATCAATATTCTTTATTATAATAAGGGGTCTATATAGAAAGTCATCAATCATGTTCATTTTACTGTCATATTTATTCAACAAAATGACTGCTCACATGTACTGCCTTATCTATCTGAAAATAAAGCTGTCCAATTATAATCCAGGTCACTTTAACCTCTTGGTAGTATAAAGTATCATATAGTGATTGGAAGGTTTAGAAAGGTCCTCATATTACATGGTTTTGGTAGAAGAAAAGTTGATTGTACAGAAATTGTATGGTAAGATTGTATGGTGTATGGGGGCCTTTAGAAATTTAGAAAGGGAGATGTGCGTTCCTAAAGCTACAGCTGTAACAGAGTGTCACATCGAAAAATCTAAAGGTGAGCTTTAGGTAAATTTTGCATTAATAAGAACAAGGACACGAGGTGCACAACCTAGAACAAAGTGAGGTACTGTAAATGGTAAAATAAAATGAAACAAAATAAAACAAAAGACAAAATACTCACATTAAATTCTGTTTGCAAGGCCGGATCTCTCAGGGCCGGCTGTGTGCTTTCCAGGATAACATCACTGGTTAGGGATGAGTTCACTTCCTGCTTACAGGTGCTGGAGGGTTCCTGCTTACAGGTGCTGGAGGGTTCAACAGGAACAGTGGGACGCTTTTTGAGAGTAAGCTCTTTGTCAACCAACTACACTTACTGAGGGCCCTTCTGGCCACTGTCATCACTGTAACTGTGTAATCACTGCTGACGGTTGTGCACAACTATCTATTATCTTTCTTAAATTTAGCATTAACCCCTACAGTTGGTCCCCACCCCATTGCAAGGGGTAATTGATAGTTGGGTCTAGCAGTGACAGAAATTAGTATTTAGAGCTTTTTACCTTTTAGTTAAGGCTAATTAAAATAAAGGTGGAAATGCCTAGGTTGCATATACAAGTTGTCTGATATAACAGTCCACTGCTGCTGCCTCTCATAATAGACATTTTTTACGTTTTTATTTTATAACAGTGTCAAAGTATTATGACATCAAGCATCTATTCAGATAGACGTGTTAAATTACTGACTTTGGATTTGGATTTTGGATTAAAAACAATCATTCAAAACCTTCAATTAGGGGATAGTAATAGATTTATACAGCAGATATTCCATACTGATATTGTTATGGTAATTAATAGACAGAGGCATATAATAGAAAAGGAAGGGATATGTATCTTTGAGCAACAAATGCATATCTAGAAGTACAGAGGGCATAGTCATTCTAAATGTAAAGTGGAATGAGTCCTTGGAATAATATTTGCCTAATAACTGGTATACCCTCAAGTAGAGGAAGTCAAAAGAAATTTCCAACAGAACAGGAAAACAGGAAAAATATATTCCCTTGCTTTAGTTGCCTTTGGCAATATGACATTTCTCTCATGATCATTTACTTATTTTCTAACATTTGTAAAAGAGGAACATATCTCTGACAATGTCAACTTTACCATATGTGCCAGAAATATTTACAATTAAAATATTGAGTCTGCTAGAATCATTTTGCTGGCTTCTCAAACAGCCAGTAAAAGCAACTAACAAGGATACTCACTGATATTGCTTTTGAATGACTTCAAATGATGATAACCACAATCAACCTAACAACCTAAGCCAAACACAAACAACCTAAGTCAAACACTGTGTATGCAGTCAGATTTAAAAATAATTTCCTATCATATAATATTTCCAAGCATAACTTTCAGACCCCCTTCACCACCAGTCTCCATCTCCATGCCCAGAAAGAAAGTTAACAGGTTCATTTATTCTTTAAAAGCCTTCAATGTTACAGCAAATACACTTCAATATTCTGAAAAAATGTTTTCTAAGTTGAAGGGAAATGGTCTTTTAATGTTCCTACTGGATTCCAACAGTGTGAGAACTAGACCATAGCATCTCTCACAATCCCCTACTCCAATCTCGATTACTGTGAATTACTCCTAGAATCTGACAACTACATGAATAGCCATAGTTGGTGCCGAAACCATAGTCACTGCCTGAAGTGCCAGGCTGGTATAAGATGTAGTTTATTTATGGTATTATTGAACAACATTTTCAAGTATATATAATATAAAAGAAAGAGCTATACAATTTTTTTTCTTTATTAACTTGTTATTTTAGTAGAAATAATTCATACAATTTGCAAAATTGCTAGGATCTTAATGTTAACTACCTGCAATCTCCCTGTACAGCATACATTGATCATTGCTGTCCATCTAAAAGTATGAAACTCCTGCGAAAAATGGGGAGAAGGGTGATGATATCAACTGTCTACTGTTGCCCTTTTCAGCCAATCAGAGACTGGAATTAAAGGAATAAAAGGGTTCAGATTGCAGTTGTTCTGAAAAAAAGTTCAGGTTAAGTTTTTACACTTCCGAACCACAGACCTGGAATATCCATATAGAAAATAAGATCGTTTTTATCTATTTACTAAAGCTAGCCACACATGGTTCGAATTTAACGTTCAATCAAAGTTTTTCGGTGAAAAAAGCGCTCGATTGTAAAAAAATGTATGTGCTGCCCACATAGTACAATCGACGATCATTGATCGATTTTTGTCAAATCGTCGATTGAAAAGTGATCAGACAGGTTGGAAATTTTGCTCGATTGTACAATCATCGAACTCGATTGTTTTGGCTTGATTTGTGTGGCTGCTTCCCTTTAACTTCTGAATGAAACTAAAATCGTAAGAGGAATTCAATCCCCAAATTTGGATAACTTCGATAAATTTTCAATCGAAATTGAACAATAATCGTACTCCCCATGTGGTGTACAACGATTAAATTTAAATCGATTTTCGATTTTTTAGATCGAACTACAAAATCTAATCGAACCTCAATGGAACGCTAAATTGAACCATGTGTGGCTAGCTTTAAGCTGAGTCAGGAGATGAGATCAGATAGATGAGGAAAACTCACAATTATGCTATGAGAGGTTTCATTCATACTCTTAGCATGCTTATAAAAATATGTAGCTACAGAATATCACACATTTTCCATTGAGAGTACAAACTTTAAAAGTTCTATAACTGGGAAGACTGCTGTATATAATGCTCTTTAGATTCCGGGCACTTGCTGTTTGGTTTCATGCTGTTCTGTGCTGTACTGCTAGATTTTAGTCTCCTGATGTGAAGTTTGAAAGCTTCTAAATGTAGTATCTGAGGCTGATCTTTCATGTTTAACATTGATCTTTTTTTTTTTGCTTTACATTGGTTATGTCCAATAAGAAAAAATAGTTTCACTAATAGAAATCCATTTGCAATATATCTGAACTTAAATACAATATTTTGTCCCATAAAAAAGCCATAATATGGCTTAAAATGGTTTTCAATAAATATAAGATAGTACACAGCATACATCTTCATATAGATTGTATTATATATTTATACATATTTAATGATTATTTGCAGGACTTTTACCAATGAATCAAGAGAATGTAAAGTACCGCATACCAGTATTTTAGATTTCCTACTTGCAAGTAATTTTATGATATAGGTTTCCTTCCTGATAGCTCTAAAAACCCAAATGCAAACATTTCTTTGTGATGGTTATAGAAAAATAAAAGATATTAAATACTTTTAAAGAGAAAATTGTGCACCTGTAATGAGTGCAGTTTTAGGCAGGTCTTAAGCAGGTGTCTGCTGGTTTCACCCAAGATGGGGGCCACTTTCCTCCAGAAGTTTCTAGACAGGAGTCAAGTGCTCGTCTGCACCCTTCGAGTAGCCACCCGCTCACTAGGATCCCTCACTGGAGACTATGAGGCCACAGGTTAGCTCTATCTTAAGCTGGCAGGCTGCCTCTCTATGCTCTCTCCCTCTCCCAGCCGTCCCCATTCACCAGGTTTCCTCATGCACGCTTTTACACTGTCTCCTTGATCAATTATATGAATGTCCACAATGAGATTTCTTTGCAATAAAACGTGAAAATGTATTTGTAATTCAAAATAAAGAGGACACAACAACTTCACTGAAGGCAAACCTGTCTGCAGGGTTCAGACTTGGGGATTATATAAAATTTCTGTGCCATCCGTGTGGAAGTACAGTGCCTCTAAGGAAATGTCGCACTAGCCCTTGCTATCTCAGTCCTCTGGGCTAGGAGATACCCTCACCCTTGGGTTCGATAGGGGAAGACAGTCACTCACATTCGCTTACTGGTCTTCAGTAGGGATGGACCGAACTGTTCGCCGGAGAACAGTTCGGCCGCGAACTCGGCATGTTCGCCGTTCGCCTCGCCGGCGGACAGTACGGGTGTTCGACCCGTCCTGTTCGCCGGCCAGAAGAAGATCTAAATTCTTCCTCCGGCAGGATCAGAACCTGCGAGATCGTGCCGGAGGAAGAATGTCTTCACTACAAGACCGGGCATGAAGCCGGTCTTGTAGTGAAGATTCCGGCTCAGAGTAGGAAGTGACGTCAGTGACGTCACATCCGGCTCCCGCAACCAGGAACGATGCGTTCCAGGATGCGTTCCATGGACCGGATGTGACGTCACTGACGTCACATCCGGTTTTTCCGATTCAAATTCCCCGCCTAGAGGCGGGGAATTTGAATGTGTCCGCGAACAGGGCGGACGGCGGACATCTTTAAAAGTTCGACCCGCCCTGTTCGCGGACACTCCGGGCTGGTGTTCGCCCATCTCTAGTCTTCAGCATCAGGCATGTGGCCTATCCCACAGGTGACAGCTGGATCAGTAGCTCTGCTCTCACAAAAATTAACTTTTTTGCCTTATCAGTTATAGACAGGCTACCAAAAAGCATTAAGGCAGCACTATGTACATATAAATGATTGGCATTGTGAACAGTGTATCATTTTGCAAAAATGAACACAAATAATTACACTATCCTAACATCAGTTATGGTATGGAAAACTCAAATGCAAATAAACATGTCCATTAGTCCATTGGCATACAGTAGTTTACATTTCTGTCTGGTAGTGCCAGGACCACAGGTTTTAATGCAACAATGGTTTTATACATATAGTTTACATATTTTTTGACTATATGGTTTTCTACTGGAAAATAAAATCACCCACTGTGTGTGCAGGTGATTGCATTATTGGCATGAAGAATTATGTGGCTTTAGAAATGGATGGACATTTTGCATAGTGAAATCTGCAAGAGAGTGATAGTGGATCATAGAGTCATGCTGTATAACATTCTTATTCATTCTACTTTAGATGATTTGCACATCATCCACATGCACATCATACATAACAAAGCTGTTTCACTTTCACCACTCTATCCAGAAGCAGGTAGAACATTTGACATGTTACTGTAATCTTTCCAAATGCATTTCCTTGTTTCTCATATGATCATCTGTGCCCAGTGTGCTTTGGTTTGGCTTTTTCATTTGTTCAAATCGGATTATATTTTATATAGTCTAGTTCCTTATCAATATGCCAATAATATTTTTAGTATGTTTCTATACAAGGCACTCAGCAGCAGAAACATCACCAAACCCTACATAAGTACTCCTCTCTAAGACTCTCTGCAAGGTTCTAGCAGGGTACACAGGTTTCAGTAGTGAGTCCATTGCTGATAAAGTACCATACAGCTCTTGTAACATAGTGTGGAAGGACCCTTAAAATGAACTAAAATGTAAAACAGCAGGAAAAGTTAGGCAAGGCAGAGAGATCGGCCGCGAACATGCTGGCAAGCAGTACGGGTTTTATATCTGCCTCATTCGCCGGCGAGAAGGAGGTTATTAATAATATCCTGCCGAAGTAAGAATCTTTTTACAAGAGACCGGGTAGAGAACCCGGTCTTCTAGTGAAAAATCGGCTCAGTAAACCGGAAGTGATGTCAGTGATGTCACATACGGCAATCGGAACCAGGAACTATGGGTTCCAGGTTTTCAGTTTTCCCGATTTCCCATCTCTATATTTTAACTTAGACATGAGTTGGGATGGCTGAACTTGTTTGAACTTCTATTCCATGCTATGGGTGAATGGTTGCAATACAGTAAAGAAGATAAAGTAAAGTAACATTATAGTTCAGATTTGAGTTGAAATAAAAAACATCAACTAATGCTAGGCATACACATGCCGATAAGCGGCCGATTTTTAACCTGACCGATGGGCGTGCGCGCTCTCGCCGTCGGTCAGGTTAAAAATCGGCCGCTTATCGGCATGTGCCCACATGGGGCGACAGATCCCTGTCGCCCCACAGCTCGGCTGGCCAGAGAATGGACATGTCCGATCTTCTCTGGCCGATGCAAGCCGAGGCAAGCCGATGCCATAAGCTGCAATGAAGACGGCGTCTTCATTGCAGCTTATGGCCGGCACACAAAGGGTGCCCGGCCGACTGAAGGGGCCCCATAATGCAACGGGGTGCTAACGTGATAACGTCATCACGTTAGCATCCCGGAAGATATCGGGACTAGTCTGCCTGCACACATCGGCGTGTGTATGGCAGGCTTAAGTGGGCTGTGGTCTTTAATTGCTTACGCCATTTCCAAGTCATCTGTTCCTATCTATCATTACAAGATTCTTCCCTGTCTGCTGTGGAGGATCTTTTGAGAATATCTCTTCAATTACTATTGTACAGCTGACATATATATAACTAGACCACTGCAGTATTTATTTTGTAGTCATATTGCTATCCTCAAGCCAGTAAGGCACTGGCTTATACAGCTGGCCTTGCTATGGAACATAAAAACGCTACCCATGCTATAACCTTTAATAGGGGTTGCAATAATAATCAGGCATGCCCAAGATCTTAAAACTACAGTTTTAGTTAAGACTTCATGAACCATATTTATTTGAGGTTTCGTTTGAAATGTAGAGTTTGGATTCTGGCTAAACATAGGCATCTTTTATACACTGGACCAGAGCAATTTTCTTTCCATTCCTTTGACTGAATAGGTTGTGTACATCAATGCCCTGTGGGATGCATTTTACAAACCTCATAGATGAAAATTTGCTTTTGGGTGCCATTATGGCCTGGTTCACACATAGTCATGTTTAGGCTATTGACGTGCATTTTAAGTAGTTTTCATGGGAACAGGTCTATTGGATATTTGCTATTTTTGTATATGCTTGAAACAGGCATAACTTCAAATGGCATTGCGAATACAAACAGCACAACCTGTGCATTGTGATCTGTTGCTGAATTATGGGCACATTTAGGCTTAGTTTACACTGGGGGTTCCCGAGCTCCTTTCAGCTCGGAAACCGCCAGTGCGCTCCCGCAGCCGCGGGGTAAATGACTCCCTGTGGTCGTCTGCAAAACAATGCAGGCGATTACAGGGTGTCTAATTAAGCACCCCATAGAGGTCCTATGGCACGGCCGCCCAAAAACCGACTGGCGGACACCTAATGTGGCGTCCACCGGTCGGTCACGTTAAATGGTCGTTTAACTGCCAGTGTAAACTTAGCCTTAAGCATCATATCAATTGACAGTGTGACGAGCCCTTAAATACATTATATATGGGACGCATACAGCCACTAATGACATCTGTTTCTGACTACTATTAAAACAGATCTAAGAAGAAACAGGCAGTAGAGCGTTTGTGGTTTCTGTAACATGCAGACATTTAATTGGGCATTATAAGTGTATAACAGGCTTATTAAAACCTATTCGGAATCAAGGAAATCATAGGTCTAGATGATCTCAGAACACAAATAAACAATGCATACCAATTAAAGCCATCTAATTAAATACACACAAAATGTATTTTCTTTAAAAATAATTCTGCCATGTCAAACAAATTATCAATTACCAATTTATAACCAAAGCGTCATTTATACAAGTAAAATGATGTAATAAACCTTGGCTAACAGAATTTTGTAATCCATCTGTAACTCAATTTCAATCTCAAAAGAAACGTACAATTACATTTTCAGAGTCTAATTCTCTCTCTCCTTTGGAAGTAATATATTTGTCCCTTTATTCCATAAATATTTAATGTTTAAAATATTCTGATGTTGCTGTATTGCTTTCTGACAGTCTGCAAAAAGTCCATTATATGAAATATCTAATCTAGTAATTACTACACGTTGGAAAAGTGTCAACTCTTGAAGCAGTTCCATTACCGTCTCACTGCTGACAGCACTAGATCCACATTTACCTGGTGCAGGAAATATAGTGCACTTTGAAAGCCATATATTTTGTATAGCATCATTAAACTCTATATATTACCTCTGCAATATTTCAGCTGCTAAAGCCTTTTGTAATGCTATTATTTTTTTACATGTTACCAGTAGTGCTGATGCTCATATTATGCTGTAATTATTATAAACTGCTTCTCTGCAATCAACAATGCAGCAGCTCAAGAGCCATCGTCTGTGTAGACCAATGAAATGCCTTTATGGTCTTAGAATTGTGCAGTTAATATTTAATACATGTGTATCACACACTAAGGTTAAACTTTGGTTAGCAGTAGAATATAAGTGCCACTTACTGCTCCTTCCCCAAATAGCACCACAATAACTTGTTTAGTCTGGGGGTTATAAGACTAGTACAAACAATACAGTTTTTATTAATTTCGTTTACCTCTAATGTCTATACATCTGACAGAAACAGCTAATACAGTACAGCTGAGCAGCCCAGCAGCTATATCGCCAACTGAAAATAATCACTAACCATTGCAGGAGACAATTACTTAGTGTTTTAATTGAGCTTTATCGATGCAAATATACAAACTTGTTAAAATTTTTTTTGTAAGATCTATTGTAGAACAAGCGTGGATACTCAATCCTAGAACTGTGTGCTTGAGTCATATATGCAAACATCATTGAAAAAAACAATTTCACAGATTTGACAGACTCATTCACAAAAAAACTACTCAAATTTATTTGATAAAAAGACATCAAATTTAAAGATAACTCACATATTTCTTAAAAAATCGATATACTCAATGGTAAAATAAAATGTACCAACATACCTATATGATTTATATGATAGTGTTTCTACAAGCCTTCCTTTGCATGCTTTTCTTAAGATTCCTCCACATCCCAAAAACATACTGGTGTGTTAGTTGGCGTCACTCAAATAAAGGGACCAAATTCAGACTAGGACTACAATAGCGACATTAGATAGTTGGAAACGTGTGCTCTGAAATGCACTGCATTTTATGTTCATTTTAAAAATACTTGATACAGTATATCTGCCATATTGGAATGATAAAGGGCATTCCACAAACAGTTTTTTCACAAAACAAAACGAATGTGGACATGCTGGTGCTTACCTTATGAGAACATTACGATGGGAAGTAACAATGAAGGCTAATTAGAACCTCATAACCTCAAAGATAACAGTTCAAATCTACCAGCAATAATTAACCTCCTTAGCATTGAAAAACAATAACGCATATCCCCAGAAAGCTGTGGCAATGCTCTCTCCGGCCGCAGCATTTCCAGGGTCCTGGCAGTGCCCCGATCGCGTTGTGGTTACACAGAAGGGACGGGGTAAATGGAGGGGGCGTCAGTCTCTCAGCCCATGTCGCCGGCATCATTGATGATGCCAGTGATGTGTACAGGGGTGGGGAGAGGTCTGGAATTTCAAGGAGTGTACTGCAGATTGCTAGGGAGGTTAATAGATAAAGAAAGTTTCGTTTTTTTCCTCCTGGGACTATGGGATCCTTACCAAGGACTGCATATCCCAAAAAAAACTTGTAAGTTACTTGCTGCACATACAGGTCTGAAACAGTGCCTTAGGAGTATGCACACAATCTGTATTGCTCACAAATCTGCCTAAATTTGTGTTAATGTGGCCATACACCGGTAAATTTTTCTTCCATCAATGAACTCCTAGGTGCAGAATGATAACCTCAATATGTTGCACTCAAGCTTCATCAAGGAAGATTCGATACGCATCACTTTGCGCAATTGATCATGTTCGATCCTGTTTGAGGGTAAAGTAATAGCAATTGAACAGGGTTTACCAACATCTTGGTTCCCTGTTCAATCGATCCAGCTTGAAGAAAGGGCGGCTGCAACTGATTTACGAACAATAGATCAGAGAGTTGATCAGGTTGTTGATTGTGGCCTGTGGAATATTGGAACTTCAATAGAAGTTGCTGAATATTGGCAGGAATTGGAACACATTGTCATATAAGCTTATCTAGAGCATCCCAAACATGCTCAATGGGTGATATATCTGGTGAGCATGCTGGAATTCAAGAACTGAGATGTTTTTAGCTTCCAGGAGTTGTGTAAAGATCCTTGCAATTTGGGGTGGTGCATTATTATGCTGCAACATGAGGTGATGGTCGTGGATGAATGGCACAACAATGGGCCTCAGAATCTCGTCATGGTATCTCTGTGCAGTCAAAATACCATCAAAAAGATGCACCTGTGTTCATTGTTCATAACATACACCTGCCCATACCACTCTGCCACCTGCCCTGAACAGTCAAAACTGGGACTCAGGCTATCATCTGAACCCGGCCTGGGTGGCTGGCTTCAGAAGATCATGGTGGTGAACATGCTGGATGTTGAGGTCCTGTGCTGGTGTGATGACACATGGTCTGTGGTTGTAAGACCGGTTGGATGTACTGCCAAATACTCTGAAACACCTTTGGAGACGGCTTATGGTTAAAGCAATGAACATTAATTTAACTGGCAACAGCTCTGGTAGACATTCCAGCAGTCACATGCCAATTGCACACTCCCTCAAACACCTGTGGCATTGTGCTGTGTGATCAAACTGCACATTTCAGAGTATCCTTTTATTGTGGGCAGTCTAAAGCACACCTGTGCAATATTCATGCTGTCTAATCAGCACCATGATATGCCACACCTGTGAGGTGAGATGGATTAAGGAGAAGTGCTCACTAACACAGATTCAGACATTAGTATTACTCCAAAACACAATTTGATTGCACAGCAAAGGAATATAAACTGTTCTTCTTACAGGCATAAAACTCATCTCTTATAATAAATGGTAATTGTAGATATTAATTTACGATTGTTATGAAACAATAGATGAGACAGAACATCCAAAATATTTAAAATGTTATTGCTATTTTGCAAGTGTAGCAAAAATATGTCTATATATAGCTTGTACTTCCTAATTACCTTAAGGAGTGTGTACATTTGATGTGAACAAAATACAGGGTGTATAATTAAGAGTACCTGTCCTCCCTCTTATGTTACAGCCATTCCAATAAAGATTTATTGCATGCCACTGTTAAACGGATCTAGGCAAAAATTATTACAGGCAGTGCAGCTTTTTCAACCTTATAGTTATTAGGGAATACTATTACACCAGAAGTCTTTTAAGTGAGCCATATGTGCAAGAGCATGCATCTCTACTCCACTGGGACTGCAATTTTATTGTATGGGTTGTAATAGGTTTTAAATGGGAAGATTTCTAATGACTTAAGGGTATTTACCTTACATCAGTATTTATTATTGATGGTTGATTTAAAGCTTGAGGATCCATTCAGGGCTATGGTTAGCAGTGAGTTCAAGTAGCATACGCATTAAAAGCACAGTACATACATTTTCAATTGCATGGGTCCTCAAACTACAGCCCAGGAGCAATATTTGTCCCTCCAAGGCTTTAAGTTCAACCCCCGAAGCCCCAATGTTTTCACGCTGTCAGAAAGCTCGAGCTTACAAAGAAAGCCAGAGCTATGATATACAGTAATGGTAAAGCTGGCCACACACAGATAGATTCCAATGCAATTGACCGGCGATCAATTACAGCGTAGTGCCGTCACCATGCTGTAATTGATCGCCGATCAATCGGACAGTAATCAATGTGCACCACGTGGGCACATCAATTACTGTAGGATGGAGACCCGGTTTCCCGTTCCCCATGGTCACCGTTTCATCTGCAGCCAGTCCCGTCCCCCCCCTCTTCTGTTCTTGCTGGCCAGGCCCCCTTCACACATACAGAGTAGCTGGCTGAACACACAGCTAATGTGTGCAGCTGGCTCGGCTGCCTGTGTGTGAGGCTGTCAGCCTGTTCATTACATTGGATGAGGACAGCAATGTCCCTATTCAATGCAATGGATTTTGACCAAGGTTTTCCAACCTGCTTGAAGGAACCATGGATGGCTCAGATTAAGTAACAGATTAGAGGAACAGCTGTGTTCCTCTAATCTGTTACTTTATTGAGCCGTGTGTGGCCAGCTTTAGGCTAAGGCTTTGTTTCCATTGCGTTGAGACCCCTGTTGGGGGTCCCAACGTAACAGATAGACTTACCTGCTCGGCGGAGGGTCTGTCTCGATTGCGCTGAGCCGATCCGCCGGTGTAAGGCTGAACGTAGTCGAGTACGTTCAGCCTTTACACCGGCGGATGTGTGAACAGACCATCCGCCGGCAGGCTGAGTCTGTGGGATACGTCGGGACCCCTGCTAAGCGTATACGCTTAGCGTAGAGGTCCCGACGTACAATGGAAACAAGCCCTAAGTTTACACTGGCGGTTCCCAAACTGCTTTTAGCTCGGAAACCGCCAGTGAGCTCCCACAGCCGCGGGATGAACAACTCCCTGTGATCGCCTGCAAAACAATGCAGGCGATGACAGGGCGTCTAATTAAGTACCCCGTAGAGGTCCTATGGCATGGCCGCCCAAAAACCGACCGGTGGATGCCTAATGTGGCGTCCGCCGGCCGGTCACGCTAAATAGTCGTTTACCTGGCTGTAAAAAAACACCAGTGTAAACTTAGCCTTAGGGTGCAAACACCACCACAAGCACACCACCCATGCATTGTGATATGTTATAACAAAATGTAAAGGAATGTCACAACATAATTACAAAGAAAAATAACAAATTCTTTTAAATGCACAAATTCATTGTAAGATATTATTATTATATTATTAACTTTATTTAGTGCCAACATATTTCACAACACTGTACAATAAATTAGCACTGTGCCAATAACCCACAGAAACTGCCCTGCAAAGAATTTTACAGTTAAATGCATGATAAAAACCTTTATAGGATTGTCTGTTTAGTGGGACACACAAATATGTCTCTCCTATTCAAGGGATGGAGGACTAAGGATCCCATACTTCTGTTTTCTGACACTTCAATGTGCAGGAAAAGTTAGAGTACCATACACATTTATAAATCTGCCATATGACAGTAAAGTATACATTTATTACAGGTAGAGGGTTTCATGAAGAAAACCACTTAGTTAGGCTAGGTTTCCACAGTGTTATGGGCTGCGCAGATGCAGGCCATCCATGTACATGACTTACCACACCGCCTGTTTCCACGACTTTCAGCCGTTCCACTGGCCTAGTGCACTACCTCAACCTCTGTCATTTGCTTGACCAGCAGACCAGCTCAACGCTGTGAAAACAGGCACTGCGGTAAGTCATGTATGTGGATGGGCTGCATCAACATCCCCATTATGGCATGCGATTGATGCAGGGGGTATTGGCGCAGCCTATAACATTGTGGAAACCTAGCATTTTAATGCTGCTCATAAGGACAGCTGTCTGTTCTAGCTCCCTGTGACTATGCACAGATTCATAATTACATTTAACTAAATCATTTTCCAATACTTCAAATGTACTGAAAATTGTCTTGAATTACCCTTCAACTCACATAGATACATTGCAATTGTAAACAGAAATTGTAAAACCAAAATTAGCAAAAAATCTGGAAACAGTTTTCATGTCTGCTTTTTATTTTTTTAGGTCTGAAATGAATTACAATATTTTAGATGCATGTCTATGGGCTCAGACTTGGTTTAAGTGAACTCCTCTCTTCCTTCTGGAAATACAGTCTATGTCAAAGTTCTTTGCAGGTAAACATTTATGCACAAATAAATTGCCCTGTGATGGAGGATATGATATGTAAGCTGCTAGTCATTAGCTATGCTGTATAGCTGGCAGAGTATATGACAATAATTCGGTTAGCTAATTAGTGCACAACAAGGATGTTCTGCAGGAAATCACAAAAGTCAATTAATTGAACTAGAACAGACATTCGCTATTACTTCAACATCAAATAAAAAAAATGGTGGCATTTTAACAGCTATGGACTATAACGCTAGATCACAAACTGATTACAGAAAAATATACAGAATAACAGGATGTACATTTAAAATCCCTTAAAAACTATTTTTTTAATCTAATTTAATTTTGAAATGATAAAAAGTATCCTTGCAATGAAATCCTCATTTTACTGTATGTCACGGGTGAACCACAGGAGCAGTGGACCCACCATGCCAGCAGACAAGCATAAACCAGGGAGCAGAGTCTAACGAGCCTTCCGGTATTCACCAGAGCACCCCGCAAGGAATGATGGATTTTGCTGCAGGGAGCCCCCAGGTTGCGGTCCCTAGCTACACTTACTGGCGGCTGCTGACAGCAGAGTTCCAAGGCGAGGTACAGAGACGACAGGCTGATAAATATTTAGTCAGGTGGTAGTCAGGGCAGGAGGCAAACAGGATAGTCAAGGTCCAGGGGTCAGTAACAATAAGGCATTAAGAAGAAGCAGAGCCTGGGTAGTAGAAACGTATTAAAACCTTTTTGTTCAGACAGCTTCCTGCTGCCTGAAGGTTCCTAAAATACAAGGTCATATGGCCTAATTTGTAGGACTACAGGTAAGGTATAAGGAGTGTTAATAGGGGCAGATACCAGATTACCCAGCAGATGGAGCAGGGAACAGGAGCCACATCAAGTGTCTTTATTAGTACAAACAGTAGAAGGAGCCAATCTCTGAAAAGTCTGTGTCCTTTGAGGTTTGGGAGGTAGAACAGAAAAAGAAGTAGAGGGAACATCTGTGACACTGTAAAGAATAACATACACACATCAACTTTTGCTTGAACTATTTTCAATTCAATGGACTTGACCAATTTAGATATCAATTCAATATCAATCAATGGTACTTCCACACCAGTATAAGGGATGCAAGACTAATTCCTTTAATTCCATTCATTTCCAGTTATGACAATAAAAGTCTGTCTGCATGCTCTATGTTACAATTGGATACAAATAATATCTATATACCTAAATCCCCATTAGATACTTGTATGATTGAGTGAACATTTTCTAACCTGACAATCACAATTCTCTCATTATTTTAAATTACATTTCCATCACTTTCGGTTAATTGATTCAGTTAAAAAAGTTGATTTCCTACTGCCTAACTTTAACTGATCAAATGAACAGAAACAACAACCAGAGTATTGGCAGCAGAACTGTTAGAATCGAAAATGTTGTGAAAATAAGTACTATGCATATTTTATTCCTTATTCTATATTTGGGAACTCTGAAGGTCTCCAAGGCATCACCAATCTAGGAAGATTACTCCAATCTATGCTGTGGTCTTCACCTATAGTCAAGCTCCCGCTTGAACAGGAGAAACGATACGTCTACCTGACTTTGGTTGCTGCACAAAGTATTCCACCTAGGAGCTGAGACTGTTAAAACCCACAGGGACCCCTAGGGAGCGAGTACAGGGCCATAGGGTTAATGTAAGCGTAGTCCAACAGACACGGTATCCAAGGGGATAACCAAAAGAGTAATCTAAGTGCTAACAGGGGTCATACACACTAAATAAATTCTAGGAACAACACAATGCCAAAAACAAGGAACCCAACAGTCCAGGTAACGGATGCTATCACGTGCAGGGCATCTATGTGAGTTAATATAAAGGAGGAGATTCCAGAGGTCCATTACCAACTGAGAATGCACTCTGGATCTCCCTATGCCTGCAGAAGGTGGACACAAATACCTGGCGATGGAGGGGCAGGCAGGAGCTGGGGCGCCTGCAAATGATGGAGCAGCCGCCCTGTGGCACTGACTGGAACTTTACTTTTGTTCTACATTGGCCTTACATTATATATGATGATGCTAAAGAGCCACCACTGTTTGGGCAGAGGAAAGAAGCAGTTTTGAGGGTCTTGAAAAAGGTAAAGGCATGTTGGAGCAACGACAAAGGTAAATTTTGACTCTCCCTATGTGGAAGGGGAAGGAAATGTAATGATATAAATAATTTCAAAGCATTCACTATCAAGTCTAGGCAGAATATAAAGAATATAAAGTGTAATAAAAGGTGAATGCTTTTTGGTTGTTAGTTTTTTTTTTCTAACCCCACTACCCTTTGCACTGCATCCTTAAACTGAACCATTGTAAAGAAAGATACTGAGCGCTTGGGTGCCCTGAACCCTAAAAATACTGTGGTAAGGGGCCATTGGCTACATAGCTTTATATTAGGATTAAGCAAACACTTGATTATATATAACACTTATAACAAACCCAAATTTAGTCACCTATATGCACTTTATGGAATGGCACAAATACATAAACAAATCACAAACAAATTACAGGATATTTGGTCAAACAAGGAACCACAGTGATCCATTAGCTTAGAAATTCTACAACTACAAACACCTAGCCATCGATATTCATTAAAGATTGAAGAACATAAACTGGCACTTACATAAGGATGCTTTGCCCTTGTAGAAAGAAAACATATCTTCTGGCTTGCATAAGACATGTTTAAAGTTTTAACTTTACACAAGTTACTAGCTTAAAAAAAAATATACTGTATATACAGACATTTTTTATTCTACATATTTGTATTTTGAAGAGAGGTAAGAAAGGCAACACCAATTCAATCAAATATCAGCCTCATTTCTAAACGACAGCAGTGCATGGTGCAGTATATTACATATTTTCCTACAACACCTTTAATGGACTAAAGCTGAATCATATGTGTTGGAAGCTTTGGGGAGTTTTCCACCATTTCCTTTTGTCACATCAGAAAAGGCTGGGTATGATAAAAAAACACCAACCTTAAACTACCTAAATGATAAAAGTCAACTGATGGTTTTCAAGCAGGATTTCTATCCATTAATTACTGGAAAGTGAGGCATACGTGCTGGGAGAAGGATATATGGAATAGGCCAATAGGGGTGCATCCTCAGTATAGGTAAATTTAAGAATTATTAAGAAGAATCAATGAAAAAAAATGACTCCATCTTTATGTAATTTGGGGGCTATATTATATCCAGAGACCCAAATGAATAGTCCAGGCATGTTTGTTACTTTTACTGAGTAAGGCATAAAAAAAACTCTGTCTAAGGACCATTTCACACTTTTTTTATAGGCATGCTTTTCCGCATATATGCAAAAACGCATGCGTTTTTGACATTACATATGCGTTTGCGTTTTGCATTTGTGTTTGCATTTTTGAACAAATGAATGAAAAATGCAGGAAAAATAAATCAAAAATGCATACAGCAGTGAGTTTTTAGAAACGCAGGTGGAAACGCTGCATTTTTAAAAACGCAACGCATACAGTGTGAATGGTAACATTGATTTTCTATGTAAAAACGCATGCAGTAAAAAAACGCATATAGTGTGAATTGGCCAAAAGCAGGAAGGCTTTGTACAGCACATTTTTGCATGAATTAAGTCAAAGTAAAAATTTTAACTTTCAAAATTTTGACTTGACTTTCAACCTAATTTATGCTAAAACTATTTGTTTTAGAGCCATACTTTTTTGTAGTATACCCCCAACCCTTCTCTATATCATCAGAAAGTTTGGTGATGATACCATGTTCAGGGGCTTTGCATTTAACTCTAAATTGTCAAATTTTTGAAAAACAACATCGACCATCTCTATCCATAACATAAATAAGGCAAAATCTTCATTAACTGCCCCCCCCCATGTTATGTATATCTACAGATAGCATGTTTACGTCTTTTAGGGTTCTGAAAAGAGAGAGTCTCTTCACGCAACAGAAACCTTTCCCAACCGAGAGAACAGGAGAAATCCTCTGGGACTGGGCACTCAGACCATAAAACCTTTGCTTTCTCCATAAAGACACAACCACATCTTTTTATCTCTGAAGTAAGGTGAATACCCATGTTAGAGAATTGTAACCTCAAAAGTTGACATTGAAATGTTTCCACCTATGGGGACACCAACTGCAATACATAACTGGAAAGAATGTTTAACCCCTCTCTGCTCTTTCCTGACAATCCAAATCTAGAAGGCCTAAATTTACATTGTGGAGGATTTACAAAAGCTTAGGCCAAGTATACTGCTACAAATCCTTGATAACATTCTTCCTTTACATATCTAGCTGAAGTGGACAATGATTCAATTTCTATCATAGAGTGTATGGCTACTTCTCATTTTACTGCACATAAAAGCTTTTCATGAGTAATGTATGCTGTGAATACATAATTACCAAAGAATAAAAGTCTTGGACCACATAGGTTTAAAATAGTGCACTTAACAAAGGTCTGATAAATGACTCACCTATGGCTGTCCTAGATTTATCACACAGAACAGATTTCCAGCTAAAGGTCACCAGCTGTAAACAAGATGCTCTATTAATAGGGCTAAATATTTTCAATGATTTGTGACCCAGATTTACATGAAATATACTCTCATAAAGCAGCTAATAACTGCTGGCACATACAGTACAGGTTAGTTGTATAATCCACAAATTTTCTTTCGATCAATCAAAAATATGTAAGATCATACGACCAAGGCCAGCGCCACCATTTAGGTAAATGTGATATTAAACAACTGGGAAAAGAAAGTTGAAATATTTGTTGCATACGTAGTTCCCTGGTGGCTGTTCATCTTGAGGTAGTGTTTTTGCCCAGTCGGAAATGTTCCTTTTAGTATAATGCTATTGAGGAATTATGAACACAGTAAAATACTGAACAGTATGAAAGCACTTGTGCTTGTCTAAATTATAAAGTAGCATTGTAGAGAGCAGATGTCCTTAGTCTCGCTATGATAAGCTGCTAAAGTATAATTTCAAGTTATTTGCAGTGACCTAACTTTTTTCTTAGTTTATTGGTTTCTGGCTCCAAGATTCAGCTATGATAGCATTTGATGCCAAAGAAAAGAAGTAAGCCTAATGCTTAGTTTCAACAGGCAACCACCTCTTGATATGCAGTTATCCTCTAATATTACATAGTAACTGGAAAGCTCTGACAATGCTAATCAAAACCCTAAACTGTCACCCTTAAAGTAGATGGGGGTTTTTTTTACAGAAAATTGCAAAGGGTTGATTATTCAGGCACTCCTGTGTCATGTTGCATGACCTCGGTCATTTAACCCATCTTCTGTGAGCTCAAATTGTAAAGCAGGGTACAGACATGCAGATATGGGCCAGATTTATGGCCGCTTTGAGCGCCATGCGCGCTCACGGCCATCTATCTGGCCCATATAATATGCGGCCATCACTGTTTTCGAGCAGGACCAATCAATCCAGCTTGAAAACAGCCATATCAGACTAAATAAGAACGATGTCCGTTGCTTTGCATGGAACCGCGGAAAGCATTGGCTGAGCTGGAGAGAGAGCAGCTCCGCCGATATCTGACAGCAGCATGATGACGTCATCACGCTGCTGCAGGGAACATCGGACGGCTCCAATATCGAGCAGTGTGTTCCCTGCATTATCGACACCCTCCTTGGGGATGTATTATTACATTACTTGGAACACTTATCCTTAACATCAGTCTATCCTTTAACCCTTACTTTGATCCCCTAGATGACAGATTTACCTAAAGCACCCCATACACCTTTAGATCACTCCATACAATTTCCATTAGATCTACCAACAACTATGTAGTGCCGGGTCCTCCCTGATAGAAAAGTCAGTGATTGGAAGGTTTAGAAAGGTCCTCATATTACATGGTTTTGGTAGAACAAAAGTTGATTTTAATATAATAGGAAATTGTATAGTAAGATTGTAAGGTGTATGGGGGGCTTTAGTTATTCATTTTAATCCCTATTGGACTACACCCATTGGCTCTACTTACTTGTCCTTTATCAAATGTTGCTTGTTTAACTTACAATTCAAAACAACTTCTATTCACCCTGTTGAAACCTTTTTTTTATAGTTCTCAGATAATATTCTCATAGTTCTGAAGTAATATGTCTTCATTAGGCCTCCTAATTGCTTTCATTGCACATGCCCTGTCATTTGAAAGGGTTCTTTTATTCAAAATATTAAAGACCTTAAATCAATAAAATACAAAGTCTTTTAGCAAAGCTATTTTGTGATCACATTTATTATTATACATTAATGCAGCTTCAGCCTCAGTCCATTACATATTGATTGATAATAGGGGATTCATCTCAATGCTGCCCTTAGCTCATCTACAAAGACTCAGCAAGATAAATTTCTGCTGTGGGTTTCGGCATTGATTACACTGAAATATCAAAGGCTGAATCGTCTGGTCCACATAACAGATCAATTCTACTTTATCCACAGAAATGCCCTAATAACCATATCTGTTTGACAAAATATGAGGATGTCTGTACTAGAGGACATACCCTAATAGACAACATATTATTTGGCCCATAAAAGCATAATGCTGTCATAGTAAAATATGGCAAACGAGGTAGAAAGGGAAACAATAGCCACTCAAGAGATACAAAGCACATTGAACTCTTTATGGCTTAACCTTTGCAATACTGATAACAATAGTTAAATTGTTCACATATGCGTGGTGTAATGGTCAGGGTCAATGAATACATGTGCCAACAGTCACTTTTATTTACAAAGATGAAAATTTGGAAAAATAAGCCAATTGAGTTGGCTATTGACAATCACAAATTATTCTACACTGTTATGTGTTACAACATTTTTATAAAGCAATCCAATTTTGTTATAGCTAAGAGAATGAAGCTGAATTCAATTCTTAAAATGTGTATACCAATACAATGGGGAATCATTACTAGTGATGGCCGAACATCAGCCGTTAGCGAGCGGGCAGTTTGGACATTATTAACCTCCATAGCGCACTGCTGAGGTGCAGATTTCTGTACCAAAAGCGCGCCATAGACTTAAATGGAATATTTTTTTATGTTGTAGGCCTGTAACTTTCTACAATATGTCCGTACAAGGGTCTAGTAGACATCCTTAATATAATAATGTTTGAAACAAACAATTATGTTAAAAAAATGACATTTAAAATATATATAATAAAAGGTATCATCTAAATGATAAAATCACTAAAATACTTATTTTTTATGATAGATTTCAAAACAGTATGTATTCATATTTATGTTGTTTTTTTTATTCATAAAATTTTTATTCAATTGGAAATGTGTTATGTGTTTTTGTTTTTACTTTGAATTGTATTGGATACAGTTATCACTGTATCCAATACAATGCCCTTTGGCACCCTCTGAAAGGGTTCACTTCAAAGAGCACATCTGGAAATGACACTGGGGGTGATTTTTCAGATGTGCTCTTTGAAGTTAACCCAATTTACATTTGAATGTCCCGACACTCTCCAGAAGTCTGCTTGTCACATCGGGGACACCGGGACAGCGCAAAACAGTGAGTATGCGCTGCTGGAGTCCCGATCTTCACTGGACGGCACCATCTCATGAGATGGTGCCGTGGATAACGCTAGGGGGGGGTTAAATATCCCCCGTCTGCATGTTTGTGGCGAACCACCATCACTAGTGACCATACACAGTTCGATTTTCAGCTCAATCGATTTATGAGTGGTCATTCGTTTGTCGATTGTTTGTTTGTCGAACATACAGAAAATTTTCATTAAAAAGTCAATTGAACCGGGAACAGGCACAGCCCAATTCCAGCCAGCACCGCCTGACACACAGCTCAGAGTCGGGAGCCAGGAAAGGGGGTAGAGCCGAGCACAGATGAATGCTAGATGACTCACAGAGCGAGTGGGTGGTGTGCTCCAGGAGGGAGAAAGGTGTTATTGGCTAACACTGTACCTCCTGACCATGGCGTGAGGGCTTTGAGCCCTATAAATATAAAAATATAGGGAGCGGGTCGAACACCTGTACTGTTAGTCGGAGAGGAAAATTTACAACACGCTGTGTCTGCCGTGCGAACATTGCAGCCATCGCTACTCTATAACAAACTCATCCACTAATGGTAAAGGAAGAACTAGCACATTTTTTCTTTCTGGATTTCTTCAAATGCCTGTTCCATCAATAATCCAAACATATTTGTTTAAAATAATATGATTATGTGATATATGTTCATTTTCTCTGGTGCATTTCATAGCTATTTTTGCAAACTGATCAATTTGATCTACATTGTTTTGTGACATTTTCAGAGATTTTTGCAGTGCAGTAACACTTATCTCAAGAAAATTGAGTTGAATTGGGCAAAACTACATACAGTTTTATAACTATTGTAAACTGGATCAGTCTGCAGAGACTTCTTCATGTGCAGTTATTGCATTTACTCCTGGGAAATTAATTATTTGAAGTTAACTACTTGATTTTGGAAAGTAGCAGTAATGACAAATGATCTCACTAACATATATGTGAATGGCTTTTCTATAGTACAGGGAGTTGTCATTCATGAGCATTATTTCATTTTTGTATTACTCTCTCACAGACAAAAACTCCTATTGCAGTAATAGGGACTGAATACTAAAAAAATTTATATACATTTTAGCACCAGAAAATAATTTTAAACAGCTAGGCTTTAAACAAAATTGGTCTTGTGGATATCACAAAACTGTCACACTACAGGTGAACACATAAGTAATATTTTGACAGCTAATGCAGAAAAGAGTCACTTAAGGAGTTAATCATTTTGAAGCAACATTTTCCAAAACCAGTGAGCCCTGTAATAAATACACTTCATGGACCATTCCCTGCTTCTAGAATACAGCAGCAGAGCAGAGGTACTTAGCTAAGATATATTTCACATCTCCATCCAGCTGTTCTACTGCCATGGGTAAGAACACAGCATGTCAAAGTTCACAGCCTTCTGTGTGCCTTCTATTACTGTTACTGTCAGAGGAACAAAAACCTTTCTGTGCAAGAGTTTAACATTTTAAAAGCATAAAAAATATAAAAATATAGACCATGCAACATATAAACTGATCTCTTGTTGCTATTGTTCTATTTCATTTAAATATGTCAATAAACATAACTATATAGAAAGACAAGACAAAAACACCAAAACCATTGGTTCTGTCCACATAAATGGCAAAAGTGTTCTGCATGCACCTCCATCCATCTATCTCCAACAAGTTTGAACTTGGGTTTTCACAACATAATTTTACAAGACAGCAATGATTTAGAGTAGTATCCTCTTAATAAAGCTACTAACAGTAAAAACCGCAGTAAATATACTTATACCCATGTACAAACACACAAGGCCCTAGTCAGGGGGGGATAGAGGCACTTCCGTCCCGGGCCCGATCAGCCAAGGGGGCCCGGCGATCAGCATCTAGGGGCCCCGGACATCCCAATTGGCATAGGAACTCAGCTCACCATAGGAGTCTGCTCACTGTAGAAGCATGAAGGGCGGTGGTGAAGGGCTGCTCAACAACTTCGGGGGGGGGGGGGGGGGGCATGATTTCTGACGGCGGCCCTGCAAACACATGTACAATGTATAATGCCACAAACACATTTCTGGTGTCTAGTTGCATATAATATAGTAACTGTTTCATAGAATTAAATGTAAATCACTGTAACATATATTGATGTCAGTGGCATCACAGTGACCCATACAGATCTCTCCCTTTAAAGACAAGGCTACAATGTGAGAAATTTCTCTGAACTCATTAAAACCCATTCACCTCATGTAAAGGAAGAACTAGCAATCTCACTCCCCCCTCCCACCCACTATTTTTACTACCCCCAAAAAATTGTACTATACTCTGACCTCAGATGTGCCTTTTAAGAGATAGGAGAACTGTCGATTAATCTACCATCCTGATGTAGTGGTTAGGGTAACCATGAAATGCGTTGATGCTATATCTACTTGAAATAAAAAAGAGCATTTCTTCTTTTAGGTACCACACAACCAAATCTACACCAAGAGAAAGGGGGAAAAAGACACTCTTAGGTACTCACAAAGGCCACCTGAGAACGACCACAATACCACCCTATATACCGAGTAAGGGCAGTAGAAGCCTATTAAAATTCCCTTACCTGCTTTACTACTACTCAAGATTGCTGACAACCCCAAGAGTAAGTAAATCATTTACTTTTACCTTCTCGGCCTACCATACAGTAAAAATGTGCCACGTCTGCTCCTGAACAAATCTTTGTATTTTTTATTTTTTTCTCTTCTTTTTCTGACTGGGTTAAATCTACAATGACAAAACCTCCTACTGACATGATGACGACTCATTAAGCAACTCAAATAGAAGAAAAAAGAGAACCACTATTTCCGATATTTGTGTGATATTAGTTCATCTTCAGAGCTTTTTGGCAAACTGATCAGTCAGATAAGCATTGTTTTGTCGGTTTCAGAGATTTCTGTAGTGCAGTAACATTCACGTCAGGAAAATCTCAGTTAAATTGGGAAAAGTGAAAATCTGGAGTTTTATAACTATTGTAAGTTGGAGCAGTCTGTAGAGACTTCTCAATGTACAGTTACTCCTGGAAAATGAATTCTTTGAAGTTATCTGCTTTGATTTTTATGAAAAAAAGTTATTAAACAATGAAACCTGATAAAAGTTCTGCTCTATTTTTGGCTCACAAGAAAACTTTCCTGTGTTTGAGAACTATCCATTTATTCAAGATACAACTAAACATGTAGTTATTAGGTTTTGCAATGCTGTCAAACTTCACATACTGTATTGAAGTGAATCTTAAACCTCCTTAAAGCGGACCTACCACCTGTTAGGTCACTCTACAGTATCAGCTGCAGCTCAGCTGCAGAGATGCCCGACAAAAAAGAAAAAAAATTCTGACAGCAGGATGAGACAGCCCCTCCCACTGTAAGACTTTGTGAAGAGGGGAGAGAGTAGCCTCTCTTCTCTCAGCCACAGCTAGATGGATCCAGCCGACTGCCTCCCCCCTTCCCCCCCAAACCGGAGCTCTTCTGCAGAGGAGTGTCTGTGTAGGAGAAGGGGGGAGGGGGCGGTTTGGTGTCAGCTGCCGGCTGCCCAGAGAAGAATCAATCCAGAAGTGGCTTCTCTTGCCCTTAATCATCATTCTGCCACCATCAGTGAAAACATGAAGAAGGTCAGTAAGATTTATTTGTTTTTGTGAAGCAGTTTTCCAGGATCTGAACTGCTGACAGGTAAGTAATGTATCCATTTCATGTATGTGCTTTTTTTATGCTAGGCATACACATGCCGATAAGCGGCCGATTTTTAGTCTGACCGACGGGCGTGCGCGCTCGCGCTGTCGGTCAGGTTAAAGATCGGCCGCTAATCGGCATGTGCCCACATGGGGCGACAGATCCCTGTCGCCCCACAGCTCGGCCGGCCAGAGAACGGACATGTCCGATAATCTCTGGCCGGCGCGAGCCGATGGAAGCCGATGCCATAAGCTGCAATGAAGACGGCGTCTCCATGGCAGCTTATGGCCGGCACACAAAGGGTGCCCAGCTGATTGAAGGGGCCCCACAATGCAATGGGATGCTAACGTGATGACGTCATCACGTTAGCATTTTGGAACACATCGGAGTAGGTCGGTCTGACCTACTCGGTGTGTGTATGCCCAGCATTAGTTTTAGTTTAAAACCGCTTTAAACACAGGTATTTATAGGCAGCACATCTCATCAGAGTTGTGACTTAACAGACACTTGCAGCTAGGAATCCAGGACCCTATATGAGTTAACTTATCCCTATTCAAGTTTAGTAACCCCTGCACAGGCCCCTAACAAGACCCAATACCCCAAGTCTGCAAGAAAGCCCTATTAGTATATGTACAATGTAAATAATATTTGCAATATTTATTGTATCACATTTACATGCACACTGCTAAACTCAGCGTATAAAAACAAACTACTAGCCAATCTAGGATAGAGTTAAATCATATGCCACATCTACCATAGTTGACATACATTGACGTACTGTTGTGTTGTAATGCATTGGTGTGGTTTTTCACACCAGGTGCCTGGAATAATTTTCTATTATATTTTATTATACCGAACTTTCCTTAGCATGCAATGCCTGAAGCATAGTTTGTCATTTTAACTTAGAACATCAGCCAAGAGCATTAGTGTAAACCTGCCCAATTGTAAATACAAGATTTGTTTTTGTCATTGCTTTGGATCTATGCTGAGCAACTCACCCCAATGTGGCCCAACACACAATGTGTGAATGTAAATTTAATCAGCACTTTTACTATGTCCTGTGTTTTTTTATACATATGCACATTTGTGTGATTCAGTTATCGTGTTTGTATAAGACACAGCAGAGACGCACTGTAAAACACACGCATTGTCTCTCCAATTTTGGGGAAAGTAGGCATTTAAGTGTGCGAAAAATAGGGTAAGTAAAATACAGCACACTGAAATGTAGTGTTATTATAATAGTAATTTAACACACGCCAACTAACCAACAGTTCAGGAAAACAAGTAGATCAGAGTGATAAATAAATGATAACTGGGTGCACTGGAGGGAATACAATAACCATGCGATGTCAGTGATCACTATATATCTGCAGGCATCCTAGAAAAAAACAGCAGTAGTTTATTTTCTAACCAAATAATTCTGTGAATTTTCTCTTCACTAACTTGTGGTGTTAAAAATAACCCTCTGAGTTACTGCCTGTGTTGAACACACTTTATTAAAGTCAGATACAGTGGTCATTAACAGGTAAACAAAAATATATTTTATCATTTAATAATATGTGAAAAACACAGCAGATATTTGCAAACTGAAGTACACACATGACCAAATAAATAATTTTACAGTTTTTGTTCAATAAAACATTAATTCTGAGTGAGTGCCAAAGGTTACAATGCTTTGTACAAATGTCAGTGCTATTTGGACTGGCTCGTTTACTACACCTGTATGCATTCTCTAAGTTACCACACTGCCAGACTGGTAAGCACAGAGTTTAAAACAAATCACATTGAGCTTTGCATTAAAGTTCAAAATCATTAAATCGTTTTTTGCTTTGTTCTTTTTACCGTTTAGTTTGGGAATTGGCAACAAAACAAAATACGTTTTATGAATATTTTTGCTTCTGTGTAATTGCGGCATTGGTTGGGGCATTTCTTATGTTTTAGTTAAAAAAAAAAAGAATTACATATTTTTTTACATTTTAGAACAATATTGTAAATATCAGAACTTTGTAGAAAAACATATATATATATATATATATATATATATATATATATATATAACATACTGAACAGAAAAAGTGATAGGGCCTTTTAACACTAGCCACACTCCAGCTCTGGCCATTGTTTTTGCTGGCAATGTCTGTATATATATTTATATGTCTATATGGTTCCGGTTAAAAAAAAACATGCTAAATCTCCCATACAAGAATATAGGAGATGCCCCCATGAAGGGCGCTTGTCTTGCTGCAAACCGCAACTTGGGGCCAGTGTGAAAGGTACAGGTGTGAACAGGTTTTCCTCCACAAACTTGGCTAGTGTGAAAGGCCCTTAAAAAGATTCTTCAAAGTAGTGGGCACTTATTCAGGTGATAATGGAAGCCAGATCTGACACAACTCCATCATTTTATTTATCATTTATTATATGAAGGTATGTTCAGTGTCATTCAAAGTACTTTTTGTGGCCGATTCTGTTGTAGTCAGTTAATTTGGAGAGGGAGTCTCCCCCCACTTCAAGTTAATTGGCTACAATCTGCCGGGAATCCCGGTGTTAGTGAAGCACACAGGACTCCTATCAGATCTGTAGCCGACTCCTCACAGCGCGGTGACTCGCTACAAGCCGACCATTGATCGAGACGTCTATGGCCGGCTTAAGGTAACTCTTGGTCATGAGGCCCAGTTTTAACAGATTCAGGTCAGATAAATTTATCAAATGATCTTAGAGAAACATGGAAAGAAAATGTAAAGAAATTTTTAACGTTTCTCCAAAATCAGTTGGTAAATCTATCTGACCTGGATCTGTTAAAACTGGGCCTCCGAAGCAACTGGACCTCAGAAGCGACTTCAACTTTAAAGCCCCCCATACACCACATACAATTACCATGCAACTTCTGTACAACCAACTTTTTTTCTACCAAAACCATGTAATAGGAGGACCTTTCTACACCTTCCAATCACTATGTATTCTATCAGGGAGGTCACTATACTACATAGTTGTTGGTAGGTCTCATGAAAGTTGTATGGAGGAATCTGAAGGTGTATGGGGGGCTTAACTTTCAACTTTAGAACACAGTGGACATACACCAACATTGAGTTAAAGCTATTTAAAAGACACATTTACTTACATACAGCACCTATATACACCTCTACAGCTTTACACGATCTACAAATCTAATGACCAAAAATATCTATATATAAAACTAAAACTAATTTCCTGTATGAATCTAAAGGATATTATTTGTCCCCGAACCATTTATAATTACTTTTAAATGTGGCTTAGTTCAGAGTGAGAATACATATTACACAGACCTTGCTCTAGTTGATTTACCTTTGGAAACTTACAAACTATTACCAAACAATCCATTATCATCAAGGCGTCATATTTAAGTAAATGAAGCAATGGAAATAAAGATGGTAACAAAGCATTAGCCAACTTGAATACATATCCCTGTGTTTGCCAGACAATTGTCAGACTTACAGTAAGTCTCCTCAACTGCCTGGAAGTTTCAAGCTTATGCAAGTCCTCTCTCTGCAATTTAGCTCTTTATCTTACAAAGTAGGTATTATGCTAAGTTGTGGGCTATTCACATTCTGGCGTCAGTACTGCTGTCCATAGCAACAGCCGCTAAAAGGGAAAATCTGCTAACTCAAAAGGAGCCAAGGGTCAAGTACAAAGCATTTGTAAAAAGCAAATCTTAAGCTTGTAATGTTAGTTAAAAGAGAACTACTGGTAATTCTTAAGATCACAAAGTAACACAAGACTTGTGAAAAATAAAACCATCTAAAGAGGAGATGGTTTCCTACATTTACAACATAATAGACTGTCAGTTATATACATAATCACATCAATTGACATATTACTGAGCTATACCACTCACTGGAAAATAACCACTTCAAGTCCAAACTAAAAGTACATTGACATAGCATCTTAACTTGCATAAATCAGGTTAATGCTTAAATAGAATAAATATACACTACAAAATAATGACATTTATTACAAAGAAAAATGTGCACATTATGTGCCAATTTTCTATGACCAAATATGTTAATATAAAATAAAATAGACAATATGACTTTACCAAGCTACTAAAGGTGGTTTTATATACAAAGAATGACAAGTGGGTGATTAATATGACCTAAAAGACTGTGTAGGACCAATGACTCAAGAACTTAGAGAAAAGTAGTAGATATGAGGGGAGAGGTGTTATTAAAATACAGAAGGGAATAATTTTCATAGGTAAATCTATTGAAATGTGCAAATGTTATGGCAAAAGAAGAGGAAGAACCACCAACAGAACATACATACAATTTCAGTTTATTATTATTATTTTAACTAAAGTACTTACATTAAAACTGGAACTTCTGACATGGAAAATGTGTGGCCAATGTGGGGATACTGCAACACCCTGTAGAATGCATGGGTCGGTAGGAACAGAAACCTGATGAATCCCCCAAATTCTTTGGTATATGTACCATAAAGGTTGACGGTCCAAAGAATCTAGCTACCCTGACTATATGTAGGGAAGATACTACATTTAGTTTAAGTTAATTCAGGGATACCCATACCATCTTTGTAGAATCCTGGTAAGTCACAACTTAGTAGTAATCTGCAATAAGTAAATTTTTTTATTTAACAATGAATGGAAATTGCTGAAGGTGTTTCCCTTCAAATATGTAAAATGCATGTACATTCATTAGAATGTCTGTTATTGTTTTAAGATACTAATGGAATTTTTGCTCTGGCTGTTTAAAATATCACTTTACAATGCAGATTTTATTTAAGTTATTGTTTCAACTATAAAGTGTAGCTTTATGTTTTATGTTCTGAATTCATTTCATTAAGCCAGAGAAATATGCAAACACACAAATGAAAAAAAAACAAACAGTTTTTCCAGCACATGCAGTCAGATGTCAGTATATCCTATTTAGATTTGCAGTTTTCAGTACCATCTCAGTTTACTGAACAATTAATCAACATCATCACCTTTGCCCAATAAGCAGGCAGATGACACAGAAAAGCTGAGCAAGGAAATAGTGAATTCCCTGCCTGTGCAGCACACATAAACTGGATGTCCATCACAAGTCCCGCTGAATACAAGTACAAATCCTTTGCAAAGAACATTAGTTAACATAATTGTACATGAATACATATTGAATAAGATTTTTTGTTTTCATATTTTCACCCCCCAAAAAAAGCAAAAGCAACATGGAAACCGAGATAGATGACGAAGGCCATAATTGATAAAATCTTATCAACAGGAATCGTGTGTGTTGGTGGAGCACACAGGATTTCTGTCAGTTCTGTAGCCAACTCCTCACAGCGTGGTGACGTCACCACTCTGTGAGGAGTCTGCTACAAGCCGGCCATAGATCGAGACGTCTATGGCCAGCTTGTAGCAGACTCCTCACAGCGTGGGGACGTCACCACGATGTGAGGAGTTGGCTACAGAGCTGACAGGAATCCTGTGTGCTCCACCAACACACGCGGTTCTTGTCAGATTGTAGCCAATTAACTTGGAGGGGGAGGAGACTCCCCCTCCGAGTTAACTGCCTGCAGCAGGATTGGAGGATCAGGCATAAAAAGAACCAGCAGGACGGATCCGCGTGTGATCTGACCTTCCGGCTTTTTTGGACAGATCCTCAAAGTGGGATCCCCTGTAGTTGCGGACGACCGACCTTTATGTGTTCGGCGGGAGCGAGCACGGCGGGAGCGAGCACGGCGGGAGTGAGCACGGCGGTCGGCCGCCCGCAACTATGACCGGGAATCGGCCCGTCTATGGGGGACTTTACATACACTTCTTAGCACAACCCATGAAAAACATTTACACATACCAGATGTAACAGAAACAATTTATTCTCCATGTTGATCTAGATTGGGTGATGTCAGTGCTTTTACCTATAAAGTTTAGAATTCGATTTCTAAGGCTAAGTCGAGAAGTCAGTAAAAAAAAACATGTGGGCAGGACACTGCTGGCAGGGATACTGTTTCCTACTGAACTAAATTCTCCAGTCCTATCTTAAGAAAATAATTGACATTTTAACAACCTGATAAATGCCTAAAAAACTACAATATATAAATACTCAGTCACTATAATGTCAAATAAACTTTATTTTGACAATGATATTTGAAGTCATTTAATTTTTTTTCTAAAGAAGCTTCATTAAATTAGTGGTGATATTGCCATCAATATCATTAATATGCCATTTCCTGGTATAGGGTGCCAAACACTCTGCCTTTGCAAAAAAGCTGGGCTGAAGTAAAACAAACAAGAAAGGACTAAGGGTTTCTTCAAAATGTAAAGACATTTCCCACTCCATGACCATTCGCGGGATCAGCTGAAAGAAGTCATGTTAATGTTCTGCCACACAGCATGGTAGAAGAGCAACTAAACTGGGTCATTTAAAAGTGGTATGAGGTTCCTACCTCAGAATTATATGTCGCTAAGTTCATGTATTGGGAGGATGGCAAGGGAGACAAAGCAGGGTAGAAATGAACACAGTGAAGCTTTTTGGCTAGGCTTTACTCTTTATTTAATAATACAATGTATATATAGTTGGTTGTTCTAAAGCCCTATAGATTGCAAAGAAAAAAAAGTAAAAATACATTTGAAACACTGAATTTGTTTAGTATACAAAAAGGGGTTATTTAGATATTACATCTACTTTCTGTCTATGTATTCTATACTGGTCCTTAGAAATTTAGAAACAAGACAAAGAAAGCAGAACTAATGTGGCCAGAATAAGTCCAAAACATTATCAGTGTCTGTCTCTTTTCTTAAGAAACCATGAATTGTGATATTTAACAGACTTCTATCACACAGCTACAAATGCTATTTTCCCAAATAAGAAGCCAAGAATAATCAAGAATTACTTGATTATATGTAGAAATATAATGATTGTCTTAGTAATAAATTATACAACCCTGGCCAGAAAATAACTTGGGAATGTATGTTATCAAACAATTCATGAGAACATGAATTATTCACCTCTATCAATCTGTTTGTAGAAACATAAATCAAAGATCTGTAATGTGTTCATCCTACTCCCGGCACAACAGTATTGCTCTATATGACGTCTGACCAGCATAGCTGAAACTGATCATTTTTGAGTATGTCTCTAAATGGCTGTTTCTAAATGAGAGTTTTAATCCATCATTAAGAAAAAAAATAATGGCCTGTAAATCCTGTTTGTACTTATAAATCAGACCCATTTCCTCTAAAGCATCACCTATTGAAAGACATAGAGAATCCTTCTTGAAAAGCTAATGAGGCATAAAGCCAGCTGCTTCATTTCAGTCATCTGTTTTAGTTATTTTGTCTATACAAACTGTTCATTATAAGGTTTTATATCATTACCAGAATCAACAAAAATTTTGATTGGTCCAAGTCTAAAAGTACAACTGTAAATTGACCCTGTCACCAAACATTATATTGCCTCCTCTAGGCAAAATTTGTATTTCATATTTAAAAAACAAAACAAAAGCATCCTACACTACTGGGACATCCTCAACTACTTAGCCCCAACCAAGGCACTATAGCTATGTTTTCATGGGCAGTTGAATACTCCCAACTGCCCAGGATCCACAGCTGCAGTTTTAATTAGGGGTGGTTGAGGCCTGCGTGTCTCCCATGCACACAAAAACTCACGCAGAAGTTATCTCAATACATCCTTAGTTGTAATTTTGCAACACTTCAATTTTCTGTTCAATCAACTAAAAAAATCAATTGTTCAAGTTGATCATTTAAAAAAAATCCTTTTTACTTGATCAAAAATTGAACATAAAATTGATCAAGCAGTGATCAAACATGTTGGTATATTTCAGTCAATCATATCTGATGGCTTTATTAGGTTTTTTATTTGATTTCCAACTTATTGTACAATGGAGCATGCACACAGAGCTTTGGAAAGAAATTAGAATTTGAATTGATCACACTGTGTGGTGGTAGGATCGATGTTGACATTCAATATTTCAATCACACAAGCCAATCTAAATGAAGATCGATCAAGCAAAAGTTGATGCATGTATGGCTAGCTTTAAGCTAAACACACATGGGTAGATCTGTAAAAAGATTAGAGTACAATCAATCAATGTGCACGCTCATCTGTTTACAAAGCTGTGTGCTTTCCTTCAATTTCACTTTGAATTGTATCGGATAAAGTTATCACTGTATCCAGTACAATTTCTTTTGGCACCCTCTCTCCTCTGGTGTGATGGACCAGATGGTGACATCACACCAGGGGAGAGAGGGTTAACTTCAAAGGGGCACATCTAGGGAATCATACTGAAAACTGTTTTCTCCTGCTGCCACCCCGATGTGACATCATCACTAGGGGAGGGGGGACCACCTTCCGTGCAGAAGCCAGTTCAGAAGATAGGGGCCACCGGAACAGTGCAGATCAGTAAGTTTGCCCTGCTGGGGCTCCGATCTCGGCCAGATGGCCCCAGACCATCCAGTGCTGGTCGGCCTTTTCTCTGCAGCAAAGCCAGGGGGGTTAAGCATGTTCCCTAATTTGAGATGCAGTAGGAACATTTTAAAATCAGATATATTTCTTTCCCAGTTTCAACTTTTTTTAAGCTAAACATAAAAATATAGTAAAATGATATTATTATTCTTTATGTAAGTAACTTAATTGTAACAATTCATTTATCTGTATCTGTGTCCTGATATTAGAACTGCCATGGTCTAATGTATCACTCCTACAGGATTTTTTACAATGCGGGTGTCATTGACTCTAAAGCTAGCCATACACGGCACGGATTCCCTGGCTGATCGATTCAGCACCCGATGGATTCCGGCGATTCCGCCGGCATCCACAGGTGAGAACGATCAGCCAATTAGGGAATCCAATCGTGGCAGCCCACCTTGTACGGCCGGATCCGTGTCCGATGGATCGCCTCCCGGACCGCAACGCCCCCTGATCAGAGCAGAATCGGACCCGAAAAGACCAACAGGTTGGTTCTTCCTTGGATCCGATTCTGTGCCCCCGATCCATCGGATGCGATCGGACGGGCAAGGTGGGCTGCAGGGGATTCCGGCACGATGGATCCGCGTGCACGCGCCCGGAATACATCGCGCCGGAATCCGGCACGAATCCGTGCCGTGTATGACATCTTCTAGCCTTCTACAATTAGAAAAGCAGCAATTTTCAAAAACTTTTACATCAAAGCTTTTAGAATATTGAAAATCTTATTTTTTATATAACAACAATAGGAAATGTGAACATATAAAAATGCTTAAAAAGAAATAATTTTAAAGTTCATGTTAAATATAAAAGTTACAATATAAATTACATGTATTCTAAAGGCTTTCTTCACTTTCTAAATACTATGGTTATTGTGAAAAAAACGCAAAGCGCAAACCCACATAGGAAGTTACTGTTTTTAAGTATTTTTATTATTTATGCTTTTACATTTTTGCTCAACATTATACTTGCACCTTCAAATCATTAGTTTATATGCAATGTTTCCAATGGCATCTTTGTCTCATAATTTAAAAGATTTCATAAGAAAAAGTACATTTAACTACACCTTCTTATATTAGTATACCACAATGAATTGAGAGGTTAACGAGCAATAAACTTAGATTGTTATGGTTAGCATATGGTATGAAATTAGTCTGGTTAGATCGTAATTGGCCTGCAGGGAAATAAAGCAGTATGTTCTTTAAAAAAAAACATAGTATTAACTTACGATACAATAGCAAAAAAAAAAAAGGGTTGCAATACACAGGCATTTTCCAATACCCTATCAATTAACCCCCCTAGCGCTTCTGACGGCTCCATCCGGTCCAGCGCTTTCCTGTCAGTATTGCAGTGGACAAGATGGAGCCAGCAGGCGAAGATCAGAGCCCGGGCAGCACAGAACAGTGAGTTCTGGACATGCAATATACATTTGAATGTCCCGCCGCCCCCCACCCCCGATGTGACGTCATCACATCACTCCGGGGGGGGAGAGGTGTAGCCAATGTCACCCCTCTCCCTTTGGAGTGACATGATGACATCACTTCGGGGGGCGGCGGGACATTTAAATGTAAATGCAGAAGACGGTTCCCAGTGTGATTTCCAGATGTGCTCTTTGAAGTTAACCCTTTCAGAGGGTGCCAAAGGGCATTGTATTGGATACAGTTATAACTGTATCCAATACAATTCAAAGTAAAACAAAAATAAAACACTTTTCCAATTGTTATAAAAATGTTATTATAAACAAAACATAATTATGAATACATACTGTTTTAAAATCATTCATACCAAATAGGTATTTAAGAGATTTTATCATTCAAATTATATCTTTTATTCATTTTAAATGTAATTTTTCCTCAACATAATTGTGTGTTTCAAGCATTATTATATTCAGGATGTCTACTAGACCCTTGTACAGACATATTTTGGGAAGGTACAGGCCTACAACATAAAAAAATATTCCATTTAAGTCTATTGTGCGTTTTTGGTACAGAAATCTGGACCTCAGCAGAGCGCTAGAGAGGTTAAAAGAAATTTACAAACAAACATGCAACCACTGCAATATACAACATTCAGTATAACGGAATTGTTAGATTGTGCATAAATCATATGGGCAACCATTACAGTATGTAGCCAACAAACAGGCAATAAATTACAACACATTAACAATGCCAATGTTATTCCCATTAGCTGCATAACACACAAATTACAAAATGTTTAAAAAGTTAACTGGTTCTTTAAATTGTTGCTTTTCGCATATCTGCCTTTAGTGTATACTGAAGGGTAAAAGCTGATAAGACTGTTTCAGATTTTGGCTGGAACAAATGTGGTTTGTAAAGCCATTCTTCTTTATGGATCATCCTCTGATTAAGGTTTTATCTGTAATTGCTTTTTATAACGGACAATCCGCTAGATCTGGTAAATACGTCTTTCTTAGCTTCTTTGAATAGACCTGAAATGATAGTGTCTATGAAACTCTGAGTTTGGTAATGTAGCATGACTACTATGTAATGATATCTATCACTCGCACGGCATTAGGGATGTAGATTTATAATCACCTATCACTTTTCAAGGCTCATACTGAGAAAGGTAGTTCATTAGCACATTTAACAAAACAACAGCTATATGTAATGTAAGCATTTTAATTAAGAGAAACTGTCGTTCTAGCTGAGTGTTTTATACCTAGATGTAAGGTAAGAACATACATTAAGCAAAGCGAAAGTTTAAGCCAAAATATTACGTTTTATAATGAGAACCAGTCACTGGGAATTTATCATCTACGCTTCTAGATATGATCAAGTATTAAAACCACAAATCTCAGTGAATGTTAGGATTGTAGGTACCACTGGTGTTGGCGCAGGTGTTTCCAGGAGCAGGGGGTCTAGTGTACAAAGGGTCTTCCCCCAGAGCC
>CM070035.1:76979183-76992589 GCA_036250615.1 Ptychadena robeensis | reverse complement strand
TCTTAAGTTACTCTCCCTCCTAACATCTCATCCCGCTTGTGGGAATTAGCGATGCTGCTTGTTAGCAGCAGCTCTGATGCTTTCAGTGAACTCAGTTACCCCTGACCCACAGGTTGAGAGCCACTGATCTAGATTCTCACTGGAGCAGTACTTAATTTTTACACAATAAACACACACATTAAAGAAGTAATCTTTTATTATGAAATATACTTAAATACATTAATAAGTAAGCAGAGCACCCTAACTTACACTCTTATGTAAGTTTTAGCCAGCATAACTAAAAGAACTGAAATACAACAAATAAAGGTGACATGCCAGTCAGACAGAATAATTAGAAAAATGGCCAAGATATGCTGTTTGTCCATCAGGCAGGAAAATAGGATGGACTTGATCTTTAAGAAATATTTTGTGCTGATGAGTACAGAAAATATTTGGAGATGAGTAAAGTGAAATGAAAAACTGTGTTTTGAAATGCGTACTGCATATGACTCTCCAAAGTGATAAAGAGAACATGAAGCCCACACGCATGCTGTGATATGAAGAGCAATTAGGACATCTCATACTTTCCAAATTGGAACTGGGAAATCCTGCCCACTCTTCCTTCAGATGCCACACCAATTACGCCCAGTGTTTTCTAGCTTGTGTTTTGTACTTTCTAACACTTGCGCTGGGTTAACAAAACTGTACTAAGTTTGTGATGATAAAATGGCTGTATTTATAGCATTAAAATAAAGTATATTATATCTGTAAAGGTTCTAATTCATCCAGGTCATTGTATACCTGTAGTGTTTAATTCAAATCAACTGAACTTGCTGTGTTTATTTTTTTAAGGCGTTTTGCTAGTCAACCAACTGGATTTCTCAATCCAACTGTACACAATCTTACTGGAAATATATAATCCGGGGTATAGCTCTAATCCACATATACCAGAGTATATATTATCAGTAAGATGGTGTACATTCACTCTGAATTAAGAAAGCTAGTCGGATGACTAGCGAAATGTTTTCAAGAAAGTAACACAGCAAGTCCATTTGATTTGAATTTAACACTGCAGATAAAGTATATTATAATTCCGAACTGCCTATAGGTGAAATAAATATATTACTATAAAGATATACTTTTATACAATACTTAAATATATTGATTACTTTTTATGTCCGCCTTATGCAATTTCATTCATCCAATCATAAATATTAAAGCTTTATACCTACTAATCAATAAACTTCATACCGTATATACTCAAGTATAAGCCGAGTTTTTCAGCGCAAAAAAATGGGCAGAAAGTGCTCCCCTCAATTCATACTCGAGTCAGCTGAGGGGGGTCCACTCACCTCACCTGCATTTCAATGCTGAAAGCTTCAGACAGGCAGCTTCCCTCTTCGGTAGATCTTCTGCGATCTCCCTGAGTTCCTGTCAGCATCGGCTTTCCGACAATCAGCTGATGAACAATAATAAACTCCACACTGACACCTAATGGCCAGCTACTAGTACAGATACAACACTCCATAGCCTAAAAAATAAGAATTGTCCTGCACAACCCATCCTGTAATAATAATAATCCTGTGTTCTCCTAAATTTATTGATGATGTGGCACTAAGATTAATCCTGTTTGATTAATTTCTAGGGGCAATGGTGCTTTCTCTATATTTAGAAAACTCCACTATATGACTGCATTTCCAACCCTCGGCTTATACCCGAGTCAATACGCTTTTCCAGTTTTTGTAGATAAAATAAGGTACCTCAGCTTATATACGGGTCGGCCTTTACTCGAGTATATACGGTACATACTTTTTATTACTTTCAAGGTTCTTTCACTGTATTATGGTAGGTAACAAAAAATAATTATAATAATTGCATTGCAACATGATCTATTTAATACCACACACCAGCAATGGGTGTTATGCAGAACAAATTTCAAGTATCATGCTTTTGGTATGGTTATACAAAATCAATATAAATCAGTAATACTATTAGGCACCATAAAAATCTAAAACAAAACCTGAACTCCGATTTGATGATAGCTACCACATAAGAATCTTTTTTTGCAACACAGTTGTCTAATACATAAAGACTCTACTACTAATGTTCAATTTCATGACTAGAATGCTTCAGTCTGGGATATTTTGTTAATTAGAATTTGCCATGAATCACTGTTAATGCCCTGAAACAACTTTGACTAATCGTTAAATGTTTGATGACTTGCTAAAGAATGGCAGATGCTCTGACAGTATATTTTCACTCTATTGGTTTGTTGTCTTGCACATAAACACAGCTTTTACAGTCTTCACTGCGGCAGTATCCAGAGATCACACAGCTTGTGCATGGATCTCATTCCCCAGTTTTTCCAGCCATGTAATATGTACTGACTGTCAAAATAGCTCTTCTTCTTTTCTGCAGGCCATGCATCACTCTCAGATCAAATTTGAAGAATCCTTCTTCACAAGATCGAATCAATTTCTTATAAAAAAACAAAACAAAGATAATATCTTTTCCTTATGTGAGCTTAATATATTAAATATATGAGCTTAAAAATAAAACATATAGTGCTAACCATTGTAAGCTAAAGGGAATGCATAGAAAAAATACACTGGATAAGCAAATGTGCAATTTTGCTTCCTTGGGTAAGTTTCCTATACATGACCTACGTCCCAAAGCGGTCAACACTCCACTAAAAGCAAATGACAGTGGATTTACATTTTATTGTTGCTGTTATTGCTGGTCAAAGAAAAGTGAAAGCTAAAAAGAATTGATCAGTACAAATGAAGTGTAGATGGTCAGCACATATGGTAGGTTTAAGGCCTGTTCACACCTCATGTGAATGAGTGCAAAGTGGAGTCATGTTATATATCCAAAGTGCTAGTTTACACTTGAAGGTTGCTGAACATTGTGTTGTGGTGTATTTTTTAAAAAAGAGAATCTCTGCCTTCCATTAATCTGTGCTTTTAAGTTGAAGATCTGAAAACTTTTCTGAAAAGGTGTATAAAGTGAGGTTGAGAAATTAATTCATTTTATGGGAGGGAAACTGGAAAAAACATAGGCATTGAAAAAAAATCCTGAGCCAATTTGTTGTGACCCTGCTTAGGTTTTAATGATTTAAATTTTAGCGTTCAGAAGGGTTACTATTGTTGTTAAAATTATTGTTAGGGCATGAGCTATAACGGGGTCAGCCCCATGCCTTGTTTATCTGTGAACTCAAATTACTGCAAAATAGCTGAAGCTGCGTATTTACGTCAGAGTTTGCCGTTTTATGTTAATTCTTTCAGAGACCTTCAATTATCAGATTTGCAAATGTTGTTCTGGAACCCGTCGACAATGATACACCACAGACATGCAGCTTATTTAGATAGCTATGACTACAAGATAAAATGTATTAAAAAAATTAACTGAATCACAATAGCTCAGGATTATAAAATAACTCACAGGACTGTTCCAAAGATTATAGAAGACTTGATGCATATTTCACCAGGTTCTATTAGGACACTTTTAGTATACAAGATCTTAAGGAATTTTGACTCTTATCTGAAGGCTTAATGGTAAGAAACACAGTTTTATTAGACAGGATCAAGCTATAATCATCCTAACAGAACACATCTGATCCCCATAGTTGGAGAAAGTGGTCATGACATACAGCAATGCCAGTAAAGCTTATCTCTGTTTAGCTATTACAGTGTTAGGAAATTACTTATCGCAAGGAATATTAGTTCTCTTCAAGCCTCATTTAACTCAGCAGTCTCAAATACTTATGGGTGTATTTAGTGGCTCTCATCTTGCTATATTAACAACTGATATAGTAACGTTATAATACTTTTAGGATGTTTATGCCAACAAAACAGTATATAAAGAGTAGAAACTGTATGAAATGATACAATCCTAAATGGAAGCTCTATTTATAGACATTCACATATTCAAATATAGCTAAACTTATAAGTGTGAGTTGGCTCAGAAGTAGTAGTAGTAATAGTAAGCTCAGAGAGGATAGTTTGCAGGGGAAAACAAATGGGACCTCCCCAAGCATTCTTTCCTAGGCAGGGGACACAGGGAGAATGTTAGTATTTGATAGGATTGATAAGAACGTACGCTCAGATATAGCATAGCTTATGGGAATATCTAGTTCTGTGAAATCTAAGGACTGGCCCAAAGAGATATATTAAAAGAGTTGTTACCTTTCTTAAATGGAGAGCCAAAGAATAAGATGAGATAAGGCTAAATATATGAGCACATAGAAGAATGGGACATTGACTGAGGAGTTCTTCTCCTGGGGAGCTCTTTTGTTGTGTGTTCCTTTTAATCTATCTAGGGTTTAACACACATTTCCACTAAGTGGATTTACTGTTATTTCAATGTTTTTAGAATTTAACATTTGGTTGATGATTTTACATATATCAATTTACACTGTGTTCATTGTTTTAATTACATATTTGTTAAAGGGAAATTTGATACACACATCATTAGTATATTGTGTGGATAAATAATACTTCCAAAAACAAAAACCTGCGTACCTAAGCACCCATTGAGGGGTTATATGAATGGTTTGGTAATGGTATACTCGAAACTGGTGCCTTGATAATTACAGGTTTCCACGTCTGCATCATGTGTGAGCTCTGATTGGTTAGGGCAGCAAGTAAGTGTAACAGAAATCAGCCAGATAACATTAGTAATGTAATAGGAACTCTCAAATGCACACCTTTTCATTATATTGGAGAATCATTTTCCATGTGGGCTGATGTTATCTTGGGCAAATTATAATGAAAAAAAGTCAATAATGTTCTGGAAAGCTTCTAAAAAAGAGCATAAATCACTCTTAATAAGTCATGCCTTTTAATGCTTACTTGCCAGCTGATTAACACACAGCCTACTTTGTTAATTGAAATGAGAGTTTTTATGCATCTGCAAAGCAATCACAAGGCAACTAAATTAAATGCCTTTTCTCAACTGCAGTTTATCAATGTTAAGCAATGTGCTGGTAAATCTACACAAAGTAACTGTGCAATCTACTATGACGAAAAAACTGTGCGGAAGCCAATATAAAAGACCATTATTACTGTTTAATTAGTGTGCAGCTTATATTCATCTTTGTTGCCAATATGTCTAATCAGCAGGCCCTATACAAGGGGTGGACAAACTTTTGTACTCGTTAGCCACAATAGGTTTTTAAATTTCATAGAGGGGCTGGACAATGAACCTGTAAGGGCCGCCCAGTCCAAAGTCCTCCCAGCTTGGGTGGAAAATGTAAACAGATTACATTGAGAAATTTTTCATACCACTTAACAAAAGTTATAATAATACTGCCAGGGAAGTTAAATGAAGAAGAAAAGATTTTGGTATTTATTCGATTGTACCGTGTGCGCTATAGTGTCATACAATCGTAGTACAATATCGATGTAGAAAACATTGATTATTTACTAAAGTCGTCCATGCCATTGATGCCTTAAAAACAGTAAACTATCACTTCCTCGAATACAATTGTACGATGAAAATAAACAGTCCACGAAAGTAGTTTGATGGTACAATTCGACAATAATTTTCCGACTTGTCCGATCACTTTTCAATCGATGTAATGTTCTTCATCGAACTAATATCATCGATTGTACCATGTGTCCGGGCCACGATTTTGGTACAATCTATGTAAATTTTCATTGATTTACATCGATTGTATGCTTAAATCAAGCCGTGTGTTCCTAGCTTAAAAGACTAAATGGGCGGCCCACAGTTTGCCCACGTCTGCACTATACCCACTGTTTCATATATTTTCAATGGCTTGCTATATGTTCTGAACTTCAGTCATCTTAACTCCAGGCTAGTAGATGCAACTTTATGCCTACCAGCCAAATAAGTACTGACAGGAAGAACATGAACAGCTTATACCCATTTGGTGATGTTTTATTATTCTACGCTGGGCCCTATTGTGACCATAATGACTCCAAAGTGAGATCTGGCAGAACAGCAAATACTTAACCAGCAGGTTATCCATAATAAAAAACATATTAATGTCAATTTATATTTAATAGAGAAGACTATGTACTCAATCTACTGGTATCTATGATAGAAAAATGTAAAAGCTTTGGGTGTCTCATAATGTTTCAAAGGACCAGTTTTGTTTAAATAGAACACTTTAGAAATGTGCAAAGGTAATATTAAATTAAGATAAAGAAGTAAGGGATATATGCATAATACATCCAATTAAATCACTTCTGTTACCAGAAGGCACATCTTTTTCACCCTTTATTTGCCAAATGTATGCTCTTGACATTGATTATGTGTAGGTGATTAGAAGGTTATCATAATGCCTACACAAACTATGGATATCTTTTAATAAAAGTGTAGTGGTCCAGCAAATCTGTGCTCACGTCTATAGCCATTCAGACTACAATGGACTTAAACTGAGATATTCTACAAGCTGCCATTGCTGAATTCTTTCTAAAGCATACTAATTGTCTGAATGTAAAGCTGATGTTTTGGTTTCAGTAGTTTCAGTCACACTGAAACAAACTTTCATACATCTATGGAACATGAATTCAACACTTGAGGTGCATAATCATCTTTGGTGATCATGAATTTTCTAATACAGAGGATCAGAACAACAAGGTCAGCATTGACACTCACATAAGCTCCCAGTTTAAGTGTACTTTGAAGGGTACTAAACCTGTCATAGCATATGCATATATAGGCTTCAACTACCTTTTGCTGGTTATTAAGGTGGTTGTCAAACTGACATACTTCCTGAGTCACTGACCTGCAGCAAATTTGTAACCACTGCAGTAGTAATTCTGATGAGCCTGTTTGTTCTGGATCACTGGACTAGCATGTACATACATCTGACCTCCTTCGATCTCCTCCTGTTCTCTTAGATTATCCTGAGCAGACAAACTGATGTATTGACATAAGTGTGAGTGAAACTACTGACCCAGAACAAGCATGTAGTTGAATCATTTTTATAGGGCAGTAAATAATCTTTTCCATAACCTCTTTTAAGTCATAATCACACTTTTAATAAAGTAATGTGCTAAGCAAAGACAAAAGTGTACATAATGCAACATGTTAGAATAACATCTATCTTGTACTATTGGTTGATATGAGTTTTACCACTTTTTTATTCAGTGGATATAAAATGGACTCACAGCTCCAAACTTGCAGGACTGGAAGCAATGCACCTGTCAGCTCATTCATTATTCCAGAAGTCTCAACCTCTATATAATGTATAGATCCGTATATGTAAGGTATTCCAAAGCTTTTATACTGTAATGTTCCTTTCATCAGTGTTTCCAATATAAGGGAAATGTCTCAGGGTTCGCATTTTAATATTTCGGAGGTTTGTACATGTGTTGAACAATTCTGCCTGCCATATCTTGATGTGAATTACTAAATACCCGGCCCAGAAAAGATATCAAGATAAACTAATCATACATAATCAATATCTTTCAGGAGTGTTTCCTCTAATGGGTAATTTATTGGTTAATAGGCCCAGTGGCTTCTGATTTTATTTCAGTTTAAAAGCAATACAAGATGCTGGGAAAGTATTTATATGCCGGGAAGGGAAAGATTCATTAACGTGTGATTGCTGCGATTACACTAAGATTACACATTATGTGCCATTGACTTGAAAGGCAGTTAAAAGGGCAATTTCAGCATTTACTATTTAATGAATTTCGCACACAGATGTTAAAGGGATGTTTAACTATTTCAAGGTTTCTTTTGTAGTGTTCTCTACATTAGTAATTCATAAGATGTTAAACATCGTGGGTCAAGAACTGTGCAGTCTGTACCTTTGTTAACACCACAATGTAAATCAGTCTCACGACCAATAAAATTACATATAGTTTAGTAAATGAAAAAAGTTATTTGCCAATATGCTATGTATTAAAGTGAGACCTTTAACACAGTATGATAAATAGATGATATTGCACTCGTATGCTGGGTTAACCTCCCTGGCAAGATATTTTGGTGCTGTTATTTAAGCTGGTATACACCTAGCTGCTTTTTGTGCAGTAGCATGCATTTGTAAGCATTTTATGTCATATATAATATAATATATACACCGTATATTTCGGACTGTGAGACGCACTCTCCCCCCCCCCAAAATTGGGGGGAAAAAGTGCCTGCATCCTATGGAATGTGCGATCACCCACTGCCGTTTTGGCCACCAGTGATCGCAACTTGGCTTCCCGCCAGCTTTCCCAGCAGATAGAAGATCAGCTGTGTGTAGAGGGAGAGCTTGCAGGGAGCTGAACTGTATTGGCTATATTTGCAGAGCCAATGCAAAGTGTTTGTGGGGAGAGCCGCATTGCTGGCAGCTTCCTCAGACACACAGCAGAGAGGAGACAGGGAAATCGGTGTGCTGACCCCCTTCCTCGTGTGTGAAGAAGAGACGCTGAAGTGTGCTCTCTAGTGACAAAATGTTTGTGGCTAAAAAGGGGTACTGCATGAGATGTCTTTACATTCATTTAAACACATGAAATATTTTTTTCTGGTTTTCCTGCTCTAAAAACTGGGTGCGTCTTACAATCCGAAAAATACGGTATTTGTCAATTATGCTTAAAATGTGCTGTGCAACCTAAAAGAATTAATTTGTGTGAACCAGGCCTTAGAAAAAATAAAGCATTGTCGTAATGTACAAGGTAGTATGTGTGGTGCAGAAATGGGTTTAGATTTTTTCTTTTTGTGATGTGTTGTGTACAGGTTACATTGTAATTTGCTGCTTTACCCTGCAAAGTTACATACTTTACCCATTTATTGGGGAATTGAAACTGTATATTTTCTAGTATGTACTTTTGAATATAGGTCTACATTATATCTGTGGTAATGCAGAGTGTTCAGGGAGAAAGTAATGTTAACAATTCAGCTTTCACATTTCTATGCATACCAAAATCCATAAAATAGGTATTTTTCTCTGAACTGATTTTCAGTGGTACTCCAGCATTTTGGCTTACACTGCGTTTCCTCCAAGAAGATGATTACAGACCTAAACAGGGGCAATACAGTGATACTGACATAAAGTGTTTATTTTTTACATATCTGTACCTGCAAATGTCTATTGCAGTGATGGCGAACCTATGGCACATGTGCCAGAGATGGCACTAAGAGCCCTCTCTGTGGGCATGCAAGTTGCCAGCCAGCTGCAGCCTATTGGCTCTCAATGCTGTCAGTTCTCTTCCCATCTCTTCTGATTGCACACAGCACCTCAAACCCTCTCCTATTCTATCTTAAAAGAAAGAAGAGAGTGTGTTATATGAAACATATACACGTTTCGTGAGTTGTGTGTAATTCAGGTGCCATGCCGGCACTTTGATTGGGGGTTGGGTTTCATTTTGGCCATTGGCCTCAAAGGTTCGCCATCGCTGGTCTATTGCATTGAAGTTCCTATACTATAACTATAAAAGGGCATAATCCTGTAACAGTCTGCCTATGGTATAGGTACTGTGTAGAATGCATTTCTTTCATAATGTGTAAGTCATTTGGAAAGATTAGCTGAATTTCTGGCAAAGGAAAGTGTGTATGCGGGAAACTATGGCAGAAGGCCAAAAGTCTTAGTGGCATGCACAACCTGTAAGAATTTGTGCAGTCAAATCAATGTAGTGAGAAAAATAGGTTGTTGTGAAGAAATTACAGCAAATAAATTTTTCTTAAATATGACAGGGTATGCTACTATCCTTGACTAGTTTTTATCAGCAGAGAACATTTTTTGGGCCATATGATTCACCTAATGCTAAAGCCTGGTACTTATGGTCTTCTTGCTATGACAGTTTTATTATGTTTGTATAAGTAAATTTAAAAACAGTAAATTACCCATGATTTTCCCATTTGTTTGTCGAGTAATCAGGCCTGAAAACTGCTCTTTTTACATGCAGGTTGTCTGCGACTGTGTGATAACCAAATGGCATGCCATTTCTTAGCTAAAAGTCTGCTAACTTGCCTTACACAACCTTCCTACCACGCAAAGAAAAAAAGTCAATATCCTTCGTTTTTCATCAATAAAGCCAAAGCTAAGAATTATTTTTCTAGATGAAGTGTGAAGAGACTAGCGCTGCAGCTTCGATTTGACAATTGTATCTCACAAGGGAACACCTTGTTAGCAAACAGACTGTATTTGACCACTTTTCCAACTTTCATATCAAAATTATAAGATCTCAAATACTAATTAGGACCCAGTGCTGACAGCACAATTACCTAATTCAGGCCAATGTAGCAAAGAAGGAGTAATCTTATCTAAACTCTACATACAGGTCTTTTATATCACATACTTTATTGTAGTATGCCAATTTACCATTCCATTGCAGGTTTGCTTTGAAGGCAGGGTTCTCTTTGATGTTAATTTGAAAAATGTAGGTCTAAAACACATTTAACTGACTACATACTGGATCACTGGAGATGTATTTCAATTTTATAATACTTACGACAGGTACAGATGTGCACCAGTTTTTTCTTGCAATAAAGTGATCAAAAGTGTCAAAGGAAGACAAGTAAGTCTACACTATATGATACTAGAACTGTGGGTAGGAGTCTTGAAGACTGAATTTTAGAGAGTCGAAGTTAGTAAAACTTTTCAAGGCTCTGACCTATTTAATTTAAATCAATATGAAAACATATGGCATATATAAAAGGTCTTTTTCATAGATAGCAGACATAAGAAGTTCAATTTGAAATAATGAAGCCCAGTGCAGAGTTGTCACTAGTAAGTAAACAAAAAGAGAGAGAGAGAACTGACATAGATGAGCTTAACAGTTCTCCTTTACAGTCTATTTAAAGGGGATGTACAAAACCTGTAAAAGTTAAGGACTTTTCGCCCATGATGAGTGATTGACTATGCACATCTCAGGAAAGGATGGGAAGGAATGCAATCCTTCTGGCAGTTTCCAAGCAGAGTATGCATGCATCTGTAAATGCAAGCATTTGCCCAGAGTTGTGCAGCAGGTACGTCTATAGTAAGCAGGGATAACCTGGGAGTTGTACTGCTAACAAAGTAAGCTTCTATAGCTAGAGACAGCCCCCCCCCCCGGTTTCCATATGAGTACACCAGCCCAGAAACTGTTTTATTAGGGTTGGTTTGGTGGTAAGGCACCATGTTTGGCACACATTGAGTGACTGCTTGTTCTGCGTATCATAGCCTGATACGCAGAACAAGCAATCACAATGGCAATCACAATGTAGGGCATGTGTTGAGGATTTCAATGTTAATTTCATTGGGAGTGTAATAACCAATGTCCAAAACCTCTAGTAAGCTGTGTGAAATCCATGGGAAATCTGCTGGTTCGCTATCATGGAGGTGTCACTCCACCGTGTCCATGACACCCATGGCCCCTCGTTCCTGGTGTGCAGTTCCACGCCGGGCTGACCAACCCAGTGATTTACAACTCTCGACAACCACACCTCCTGATGAAACGCTTGTCGAGGTGGATGGGACAATATATAAACCCAAAAGATAATTCGGACATTATTTTTTATCATCTTAGCCCGGAGGAATCTTTGACACTCGGTTTCTTTTTACGCGAGGATTGAAAGACTGTTTTGTTTTTAAACAAGGACTACATTATTTGGACTCCATTAACCCTTTGTTTCATTTATAACTGTGTTGCTATTCTGACCATGCCTTGTTTGCTACTCACTAAACTTATTATTTATGGTAAAATCCCCACATGGGGTAGTGTCTGTTAAGTAGGATGGCCTCGTGAAAGTCCCCTTGTCCTTGCTTCGGTAAGGAGAAAACTCTGATGGGTGGATAGACTGGGACTTCCAGTCTCTCCACCCATTAACCCCTTTCTTGTTAAATTGTCTTTTGGGATGTTGGCCATATACCTACTGGGGAAGTGTGGTAATTTCTTTATGCAAACCCAACAAAAACACACTCTAGACATAGCCTAGCAGTTTAGTACCATCAGTCTGAACACTGTGTCTGTGCTATACTCACATTATATTTTAGGTTATTAAAGTCTCTATTGTTACCCTATAACATGAAAAGCTTGTTTTTCTAAAAGCAGTTCATTGATGTCAATGTACCATTTTACTAAGACGTAAGTAAGATTTCTGTAGCATGCAATGGCAACAGAAGCAATATTTTTGTTAACTAAGGACACTAACTAAATATAGTTTTGGATTAAATATAGCAAGATTCTGAACAAGACTAAATATGACGATTTCCATGGTGTCTGAAATGCTGCGGGGCATCACGATACAAATGTTATGGCTCGTTCACATCTGTTTTTATCTTTTATATCCTATAACTTTCTTTTCTTTCTTAAAAAAAGCCACAGAAATACACTTGATTAGGCAGAGACGGCTCCACAGGCAACTGCAGGTGTTTCCCTGGTGATCTTTGCTCTGCAATCGCCATGACAATAATAGAAAAAAGTATCCAAATTCTGTTAATTGTCTGCTGTTGTAGATCTTGCTTTGAATTTATTTTGAGTGGGAGATGCTTGGGTTCAATTTCCAATGCCATTAATGAATCACTAGACAGGAAAGTGATATTTATTTTCATGTCATGAAAGCCTATTACGTAAAATCTTGCAGGCACATATAATCCTATAACAAAGACTTTACAAGGTATTATTTGGCTCTGAAGTCAATGTGGCATGAAAAAATCCTGGAAACTGCGTTTTTTAAATGAAGAATAAAAGATAGTCATGATATTTTAACATGTTTATCTTTCTGTTGTCTATAAAAATACCTACTTATTGTATTAAAGTAGAACTATGGCCTGTGGTTAGAAAATGTGCTCCAGCATCTAATTGTAGCTGTATGTGCATTTAGCGTTCTCTTGCAATGTCTTGATGAAAAGTCTTTTATATATACCTACTTAGCCTGACAATGCAGCCAACCTAACACAGCCTTTCCATATGGTGAGGCAACTATGCTGCTTCTGACATCAGTGCAAAGTTTAATAAAAACTAAAAAAAAAATAATTATTGCTGCTAGAAAATATTGATTAAAAACACCAAAATATATACTTAGTGATAACAATTTAACACTACTTTAAAGAAGTATCCTAACAACATGAATATGATATTTTACATCAAACTTCTCCCTATTAATGACATAAATGTCATGAAAAGCAATAAGGAGGGGGGCAGAGCTAGGGGGGCAGCTGAGGTGAAACTTAGAGTCCAGATGTCAGAATCATGCTGTCAGCCAGAGAGGGGATTGCACACAGTCCACCCACCCACCCCTACCACGGCCAGCCAATCAGACAAGCCTGAGGGATGGACAAACTAGAACACAACCATTGGGGAACTAGCTGAAGACAGTAGGTAGAGTGCATGCAGTGTGTGTCTCTGTGTGTGCTTGTCTCTATGTGAATGATGAACAGATGTGATAGTGGTAATGCTACCACATCTGTGACCTGTAATAGAACCCTGTGGTTCCATACTGCGCAGGCCATCATTCTAAATAATTTGAATGGGGGGGGGGGGGGG
>CM070035.1:76962495-76976652 GCA_036250615.1 Ptychadena robeensis | reverse complement strand
AGTTGGGATGTTGGCAAATCAGCACAGTTGGGCCCAATTTCCCTTTTCTCCCTTAAACTACTGAACAATAATGTGTCTGGACTCCTTACCTTCATGCCAATTAGCCATTCATCTGTTTCAAAAACCAGAATTGTATTAAGCCGGACAAGGGATCTGCAATATCCCGAAAGTTTGCTTCTCTAATGACTTCAGTTAGCCAATAAACGGTATCACTTGAACTCCAAACTTGCTGTATTAATCGATGGCTAACACGGTACAACACTCTACAATTTTTTTGCCCATTCATCCTGAAGAGCATTTGTTAAAGTATTTGTGTCTGGAGTTGTTTCCAATCTTATTTTCAGGCACTGATGTTAGGTGAGATAGCTTGCTTTGAAGTCTATATTCTATTATTCCAAAGAGGTTTAATGGGATTGGGGTCAGTGCTGTCCTTGGGGAAGTCGCATTCTTCCTCACTATACAATCTTCTCCATGTTCTTTGTGTTATTGCCTTGGTCATGGTATGCTGAATCATTAAGATGTCCTCTCATTACAACTAAGGGACCTAGCCCTAAACTTGAAATATGACCTTGTACCATATTGTCCCTGCTCCATCAAAGTTGGCTAAATAAAGTAGAACATGTGCAGAGTTTAGTATATGTACAGTAAATAAAATGCTAGATGTTTTTATCAATGTTTACCAATCTAATCTAACTCATTTGCTTAACAAAACCTTTTATCTATAAAACTAAATAACCAAACCTCAGCTAAATTATTGAATGTTGTGAATCAGCCTATTTTCCCCTAATTGGTAAAGCTCTTGCATAAACAGAGGACCATGGTGATGGTGGGGTAAACACCCAGTGACCTCACCTTTGAATGGTGATGTTTTTTCTATTTAAAAATGATCTATGATACAACATATTAATATATTTGTATAATAGAAAATACATACACACGGCTGATACATAATGGCTGAAAAGTTTTGCAGAGAAGGTTTACTGAACAATATTTGCATATGAGGCAAGCAATGCTAGACTGGACTGATCTTATTTACATAGAGTATACACCTAAATGCAAAGTACCAGCAGCAACTAAGACTTCGGTGTGACATACACATCCCATTTAAATTTTGTAAACACAGACTAAATGAACACAGAAAACATACACAATGATACACCACAATTTAGTAAAGAATTTCTGTTTTAAAAAAGAATGCACCTGCTGTCTCTTTTCTTCCATCTGCTGACATAATAATTCATAATCCTAGTATATGTTGTATACGTTTACCCTTATTCTATATGTGTGAAGCCAATACAAGCCGTTCCCAAATATTGTCATATGAACCCTGATTTATAGCTAACGTAAAATAATTTACATTACATAAAATGTACATCTCCAGGTACATAGCCCAAAATATTATCACCAAAGATTAAGGTTATATTTAAGAACTTAATGTAATCTATTGTACAGTTCAGGTCAATATTTGAGTTTTTCTTTCAGAAAATCTGAATATGAAAAGTATCTGTAAAAAGCCCCTTCCACAAGATTTCTCTTTATCTTCAAGTTCCTAAAAAGTAACAATGGCAGGCTTTCAAAAGTAACAATGATAGGCTTTGATGATTTTATTGGGAAATGAATCCCTTTATGCTGTAAGTACCTATTTTATTGTTTATATGTTTAGAAATTGAATAAACAACCGTGGGACTACTTGTTTGCTCCACCATACAATAAACCACAAACACCATTTCATGTTGGCCTAATGTTATCTATTCAAAAATGACACACATGTGACACAACCAAACCAGATATTTATTTTCACTTCCTTCTCCACATGAGAAAAATAATACTTCTTAGCTGGGCCATTTCTAGCCTTTAGGAGGCCCCATGATGACGGGGGATGGGACAACTGGTGAAATTGTTGCTGGGGGGCAGCATTAGAGAAGAAAAGGGGCAAAGGAACACACCGGTAAACGCCGCTGTAAATGCATGTCAAGTTGGGCGCTGAATATGCATGCGGGGGAGGGCACCGGGGGTAACTAAGGTAATTTAGATTTTTGAGGGGTTGGGCAAGGGAAGTGGGAACAAGGATAGGTGCAAATTGTTTTAAATGGCTCTATCATTTAGGCTGGGATAACACTAACTCACAAGGTAGTGTATACTTTCATTCTTAATAGCATTTGCATTATGGTACACTAATGTGTTTTGGTGCAGTAGGTAGCCTGTTAAAATGGGAGAGACCTGCTGCATGCTCCTCAAGGAACACAGCACTTATTAAAACCACATACCACACACCATCTTCTGGTACTAATCAGAGCAGCACACTAACAATGTTATGTGCACCCCTAGGTAGGCATCCTCTAGAGCCCTCAGACCGGGGAGGGGGGGGGGGGGGGGGGGGGGGAGCTAGGGTAGGCTAGTGGTAGGGGGCATTGAACAATTACCTAATATGGAGCCCCCAAAATTTCTGATGGCGGCCATGCAGTACACATACAGTACATGTATACCCAGCTTTTAGCCTATATTTAATAAGTTACTTTAAAATATTCTAATCGGCTACCTACCTTAATTTATCAAAAGCCAGATATTTTTACTACCTATAGTCATGCATCCTATCACACAAATCCTCATAATTTACTATAGATATTCCTATATATTCCTGTCTATGTATTTGGATTTTTATTCAAACAGCATTACTTCCTATTTACACAGTTGTCTACACACTCATACATCCTATTTATCCCACGTCCGCATTATTTCATTGACACATGGCAGCTTCTCAGAAATTACACATCTTACGTACAAAAGAAAGCCTACTTTATAGTTTACTGTCACAATAATCCAATTAATTTTTACGGATGCAACAGTAATGTTTAAGCACATAGACATGGGTATAAATTAAGATGTCGTGGGGATCCCAATCAAACACACAAACTACCTGTGTGTAGCAAGGGGAATATGGACGAGGTCAAGGAAGATAGTCATACAGTACGAACGAATGAGCTCTGAATTCATAATCATGATTCTGTTCTATGAAGAGTGGAGAGTGAAAGTTGGCTACCCCTCTGGTCCTTCCCCATAGGGCAAGCCAGATGTTCAGTGATCTGCCAAACTGATCCTGACCATGGTACACACACTAGATATTTGTTCCGGGACCATCATGATAGACCCCTCAGTTGAGGATTCTTTGTACAATGTAGAGAACAACATGAGTAAACATTTTAGAGTATTTATCCCAAAAGTTCTACATCTGAATTGTAGACAATTTTCACAGTGGATGCATTTCTTTGTCATAAGGGTTTTATTAACAGCCTGGAGTTCCACTTTAAAAATAGAACTGAAATACATTATGCACGGCATGCTTCATTTATCCCCTTTTGTTTATATTGTATTCTAGCTTCCCTTCATGTAATTTTGTGAGGTGTTGTATACACTTCATACTGTGCACAGAAAATACAGGTGCGTGGGTGTTGTGAGGTGAATATCATGAAAGAGAAAGCTTTTCTGAATAAGTGTACAAGAGAAATAGAAATGAATGTGTTGTAGAATATAACAGTTTAAGGGCTTTCATAAAACTGCAGAGAGCAATGTTTTTTATTAACCCAATGCAGTCAGTAAAAAGATGTTAAAAAGAACCAGTTAAAAAGAGCCCTCTGCAAAAATCTGAAAATTACGCATTCAATTATTACACTGTATTTGGCTCTATAATCAATATTATGCTATGCTCCCATGTGGCCAACATCCCAAAATAATTAATTAAGGAACATATTAAGGGATTAACCTATCAATAGTGATGGCCGAACATCGGCCAGGACTGTCCGCGAACGAGCGGGTCGGACTTCTAAAGACGTCCGCGGACAGATTCAAATTCCCCGCCTCTAGGCGGGGAATTTGAATCGGAAAAACCGGATGTGACGTCAGTGACGTCACATCCGGTCTTCACATCCGGTCACGCCGGATCACGGTCTTCACATCCGGTCACACCGGCGAGAAGATGGGTTAACATCCATGTTCGCCGCCAAACTGTACGCCTTGCGGACAGTTCGGCCATCACTACCTATCAACAACATTTTCCCCCTGATACAACAGGGGCATGGGGACTTTAAAGGCCAAGATTGACAGAATCAGTGAAATACATTCCAAATTCCAAAAGTCATCACACAATCACATATGCATTTGCTGTCACCATAGTGATCTCTTGTACATAAAAAGATGGAGATGAGGTATCCAATGACACGTAGGTTCAACCCCAATGCACGTTTGATAAATGATAACTTCTTTAGGGGGTTCTTTAACAACAAAAAAATGGATAAGTTCTAAATACAAATAACAACCATAGGGGGTATCAATCAGCTATAAAATAATAATCATTGATTTTAGGATGCATGGTCACCTTATATATAAAGCATTACTCACATTATATTTGGCTCTATAGTTACAGAGTCTGTGAGCATACATATAATACAAAGCAAATCATAAACTGATTATAAACAATTTATCCCAAAAGCCTAGTTGTGGCATTTGTTTTTCAGCTTCTCACTTGCACCTAAGTTTACTGCACATGTTAAACATTCAATCATTTATAGATCACTCCTGCCAGATCAATGTATACATGCTAGATATTCCCCCAAGATGAACAAGATATTTCATGTAATATTTGACCTTATTAAACCACTGAAATGTAACTGTTTTCCAATGGTAAAATGACATTACATATAAATGATGTACATTAATTGCTATCATAAAATGCAAGCTTGTGTTTATTTGGTGGTAATGGTCAAGATGTTTATTTTTTTAGAATTGTGAATTAAGTCCTAATTTTTATGGACTGACGGAGAATACTTCAATAATACACAATGCAATCTACACCATGCAATCTACACTGAATGGAGAAATATTTATGTTCATCACAAATCTGTGGAATTTGTCAGCCAAAATAGCATCTGAGACCTAGGGCAAAAGTAAGTGTTTGAACTCATCAATGTGTTCAGGTTTGGGGTCAGGGCTCTGTGCAGGTCTTTAGAGTTCTTCCCCATCAGTCTTATAATACCAGGTCTTTGTGGAGCTGGCTTCATGATCAAGGTCATATTTATGTTAGAACAGAAAAGGGCATTCCACAAACGGATGTTAAAAGGTTGGAAGCTCACAACTCTCAAAAAGTTATTCATATTCTGTAGCATCAGTATTATCATTTACCTGTTGTAAGCAACTGTACTTAATAATTCGGTGAGACGTCCACAAAATTTGGCCATATGGTAAATAAACCACACAATATCTTATCCAGTAGGTAGTGACTTTAATTCACACACAAATAAGTGCCACATAATAATATACATGCTCAACTTTTTTTACATATGTTGTAAGATGTACATAGGGAACTTATATTAACAAACATGACTATGACATAAACTACTATTTTTTAATTTGTCCAATATTTCACTATAATAGTATAGAGAAGTAATCCGCCAATCCATAACAAAAAAATAATAACTTCAGGCAGTCAGAAAAAAGGTTCATGTAAATGTATCCAGAATGATCTTTGAAAGTAAAGTGGATTATTATGACAGTTACTGTCTAGGGATTGCTAGATAGATGGAAACTGAAAACTTACTTTTATGCTCAAGTACTTTATGAGGGAAGGGTCCAACCCAAGGGAATTTACATACATACACAATCTGGACAAAGCAGCCAAAAGGGTAAACAGACTGATGAGGTCTAGGTTATTGGTGGTACATAAAATCTGTATTATGTATATACAAGGAATGGGTGTCACAGATCTCCACAGGGCAAGAGCATCTGTGTCTGCAGCTTCTGCATTGCCTGCATCTAGCTCCTAATACCTTCCTTGCCTCAGAGGGTTAACTCTCCTGCAGCAGAGCTCCCTCTGCTAAATGCTTTTGAAGCTCCTTACCTTGTCAGATGCTCCTCCCTCCTGTCCTATTTAAGAGAGTCTCAGGCACCAGGAAGGTGCCTGGACAATAGGTCTCATGTGTTTACCTCCAGCCTCCTTGATTGTTGACTTGTTGACTTCCTGGTTCCAGACTCTCTGCTCGTCCAACGTATTCTCCCTACCTCTTGATCCTCGGCATTTCGTTCCGGTACCTCCTCTGTCTTCCCGGCTTTAGACCCTCGGCTCATCCCACGGACTCCACTTATCTCTACACTCCTGGCACTACATTTTGTTACAAGCTGCCAACTTGCACGGTTGCATCCAGAAACCGCAACCTGGGGTTCGTCTGCAGCAAAGCCCATCAGCCCTTGCAGGCTGCTCTGGTGAACACCAGACGGTCCATAATGCCAGGAACAGCTGGCTCGACATTAGAGCCATCCGATGTTCCCTGCAGCAGTGACGTCATCATGCTGCTGTCAGATATTGGCGGAGCTGGAGAGACAGCTCTGCTATCTCTCCAGCTCAGCCGATGCTTTGCATGGAGACCCGCGGTTTCCATGCAAAGCAACGGACATCAGCCGTGATTAATGGTCATGTCCGATAACCCTGTTTTTAAGCGGGATTGATTGGTATTGCTCAAAACTGGGATGGCTGCATATGATATGGGCCAGATAGATGGCCATGAGCACGCACGGCGCTCAAAGTGGCCATCGATCTGACCCATATCTGCATGTGTGTACTTTGCTTAAGACTCTGCGCCCCCGATTCCACCTTTGCCAACTGTACAAGTTGGTCCATTGGGTACACACCCTTGAATATCTGGTGTCACCCGCTGTGACAATGGGTCACTTTCTTGTCAATAGAATGATCTAGACTATTAATAATAAAAATACATTAGAACAATATAATTAATCCCTTATTTAAGAAATGGAGCAGGAAAGAATTAATTATTAGGAAATGTTGCTCACCAATTAATAGCTCACCAATTAATATTGTATAATTTAAGATAGAAATGACCAACTGTTTTGCATTTTTCACATTTCATTTATCAATTTCCCCCTTAGTGACAATAAAAAAATAGTTGTTAGTGCCAGATTATAAAATGTGTCTCTCCACAAGTTGGTCAGAGGATTCAGAGGATCTGCTAGTTTATAGACACACGAGTAAAGTTTCAGCCCTGCCCACAATGCTGGAGCTTTGACCACCCTCTTGCACTTGCCTTTTGGATTGGTTGGAGAGAGTAAAACAAAGCCTTGCCTCCTAGTACTGGCCTTAAGGCTTCACCTGAGAAATCTTGAGTGAATACTGCATGGTCCAGTTCTGCCTAATATGTCTGAACATGCTGTACATTCAGTTTATATGTGGATGGTTGTGTTTCTGATTTTATTTTTTTTTATTTTTTTTTCTAAAACTATGGGGTGTGTCTTATGGTCCTGTGCATCTTATAGTGTTTTTAATGTGATATTTAATAAAGCTGTGTTAAAACAGAGATGGACTGAAATCTTTTTCAGGTGACTATGTGACAATTTGGAAATGTTAAATATGTGATGTGTCTGTAATAATGGTCAGTCACACAGACAAATAGTGAGAATAAACCTTTCCAGTGAAAACCATAGTCACTAACAAAAAAACAAAGCACAAATCAACAGTTTTATTATTTCCACACTAAACCTTATTTGGTTTTATATAGTTTTAAAGACAATGTTTGTAGTAATAAAATCTAGGTTAGTCATAAGGTAAACACCAGGATATATTATAAGTAATGTATCATCTATGTAAACTATGGTTGTACAAGAGATACTGCAGAAGCTGTAAATTCCAGGCTTTAATCTCAGTGTATTTTCGTGATTGCGGCATACTTAGGTGAAAATGCTTGAGCTGCATGTGCCTTAGTGCTGTGATCATTACCTTAAACATTCACTTTTCTACCCGCTGTTACTTGGAATGTATTTCCACTTATTTCAGGTTGTCCAAAACAGTCTGAAAGTGGTTCATACACGGTGAGGAGATCAGGCGGAAAAAACTCAAGTTTTGGAGTTGCGTGGCAACTACCCAACTGTAATTCAAAGAGGGTGGAAAGTATGGATGAAGGGATTTTATGTAAATTTTCATTTACAAAAGACAGCATGAGATCTTTCTTCTGCATGTGTTATTCCATTTAATGCGAAAAAAGTGGCAATTTCAAACCTACACAATATGTGGAAAATTAGCTTCCCTGTTGAAACGTGCCCTATTTTCAGAACACTCCTGTAAAGTATATCTTTCCACTGATTCTAAACCCCAGTAGAGTTTTATTCATAAGTTTTCAAGGTAAAAAAGGAAAAAAATGAATATACAAATAATGTACAGAATACTGTCTGATAATTTAAAAAGAATATAGTTTGTTTAGGACAAAAATATCATATATGTCATAGGATATATTCTCAGATAGCCCCTGCATTTTACAATATTCTGGGGAAGCATATAAAAAAAACTTTAAACAGTCCCTGCAAGCCATCTACTTTTTGAATGAGCTGGGTGTCCTTGTGTTTGAAACCACCACTATGTGATATTCTTCACTATACTTACAGTTTAGAGCTGTTTCTCCCACTATGCCGAATATGCATGAGCCTACCAGGTGGTCTCCGAGAGGCCCCCTTCCTTCGCACTCATATCCGGCGGCCTCCCTCCCCGACAGATCCAAACAGGGCAAGCTTTGGGGTAAGGTGTGTGGTGTACTGGAAGGGGAAGGAGAAGAAGGAGGAGCAGCTGTTAGCTCCACCAATAGCACCTTCCCCCAAAACACAAACCCAACCCCAGTCAGCAGCCCGACTAGAAACGGCACTGTAGCACTGCCGAGGACCCTGTGTCTCTTTTTGTGGCTGCCGAGGTCTTATTTCAGTGCCAGAGAAATACCCATCTTGCAGAAAGACCAGACTCTGTTGTGGGCCTTCTTTTCTGATAGCTTTTGGCAGAATTTAAGAGTGCTTTATGGGAAGACATGTGTGATCAGAATGCTAGTGTTGTGTTTTCTTGGTAAAATATGGTCATTGTCAATAAAATGAGAATTCCCAAGAAAAAAAAAAAAAAGAAACGGCACTGTGTGCATACTTAATAAGCTCCCTGTTGTGACCACGCAGCATATAAAAGGTGGGGTATACAGCATGTTCGATCAGAGGAAAGGGATTGCTGTCTGGAGACTCGAAAACTCTGGACCCTTAGCCGTGCCTCCATTCTGCTGTGACATACAGCATAATATGATATATGAATTTTCCACTCCTATCTCCTCCTATTAACTATTGAACCATACTTTAGATATAGTATATTAGTATATTATCTAACAACTATGTAGTTACCTTCTAAAGCCAAATATTTTAACCAATTATATTCAACTTCATCTCTGCAGCAGCCCTCATCCACAATAGCATTATAAAGAAAGGGAACTGTATAGACAGACTAATAGGTGGGTATGAATCATAAATGCAACAGTAGATCAAATGTAGACTTGCATGTTAGTGACTAATGTACAAATTCTATAAGAATCATTACAACAGTATACACTTTAATAAATAGGAACTTTAGTCCATCTAACGTTTGCCCAATACACATCAAGTATTATTGATTAAATTACAGATTTTGAATTTAATATAATTACTTTTGAAATTACATTCCCATGTCAAAGTTTACTTAATTTTAGTCTGAATGTTCACACATGATTTAACCTGTGTACAACAGCACTTTAATTATCAAACAATGTTGTAAATGAAACAGCATATTAAATGAACCTTACTTCATCAGGGAAAGATGAAAGATGCGTATCTAATAGCAACTTATTTTTTGTTAAAATTCAAAGGATCTCTCCTCATCAAAATAAACTTTATGGGTCAGGAAGGCATAAGTCTTTTATGACAGAAGAAAAAAGTTGGATTTGCTTATCTCGCCATAACCATCGTAATAGAAGCTACCCATTAAAGCACAGCGTGAGTCATAATATTCCACTATTCATAATGACACTTCACAGGGTAACATCGTAATGCTATTCATGCCATTGACAATACAGAAACCATTAAGTTAAATTTAATATACATAAGAGAATGTTCTTTTAACAATATAGGGAACAAATCAACCCACGGGGTGTCAGCAGGTACTTAAATAACAAATAACCAGCAAATGCCAAGAATACTACCATGAGAAATGCCATCACTGGAGTAAAAGTATGTAAAAACAGGAAGGAGAAAAAAGAGAGAATAGAGAAATATGTAAGCACTTTATGCCAATCCAGTCATGTTGGCCATCATCTAGTCTCCCTCTCAAGCAATGAATGCAGCTCACAGACTACAATGTACATCACAGAGCTTAGAAATATATATATATAAAGTGTTTAGAGCCCAGGTGCACCCGAAACCTGTTATTGCACAGGGCATAGGAAAACCTGTCCATCGATCTCCTGCAATCTTTTTACAGCAGTAAGAGGAGGACAGGAACAGAATAGGGACACATAACCTTTGGTGATGTAATGACACAAAATATGCATTACCATACTACAAGTTTCCCTAATGCATGAAGTATCATTTGTATTATTATGAAATGCTTATACAAGTTATGTGCGCCCCTTTAGTGATGCTGAGGGCCGCACTTGTGGACCTCCATATCAATTCAGTTGCCCACCACTGGTTTAGAGTGCATGATTTCCACATTTCAAGGTAGAATCCTTAGGTGTTTATGATGAACATTTAAAATAACAACACTGAAGTGTCTCATTTGTCATTCAATAACTGCCATTTGGGGCCCTTAGTGCTCTGGGAATATTTTGTTATGTATTCAAGTTTAGACACCAGGCTGGGTTAAATAGCTGCTTGTGCATTTGTGCCCAAGGGTAAGGAACCTTTTACTCTAACCATTATTTTTACATATCACTGGGTTAAACTGATAAGAACTATCACTAAAGGTGGCCATGGACAGTTAGAATTGCGGCTGATTTCGCTGCAGATCGACAACTGTGCGCGCTCACAGTGATCGATCTGCTGCAAAATCTTCCGCAAATCGAATAGGCCCACCTTAAATCAGCCCAGAAATCGATCTGACAAATTATGGACATGTCTGTAATTTGTAGGTTGATCTCATTACTTTGGATCGGGACCAGCATCTCTATCCAAAGTAAATGCAAGCACACGAAGGGTGCGCGGACGGTTCCCGGCACAACTGGCTATGCATGATCACGCACAGTCGATCTGCCGACTGTGACAAAGCGAGACATCTGTGGGCGGCATAAGAAATAAATATGTTTGTCCTGGTGTGTAAGCTTCATGTATTGATCCTTAAGTATCTTGCCCAACACACAATATACCTGCTGCAATACACATCAAGATTGGTGACCATGGATGTTGTTCTTAACCATGAAAAACTCGTAATAATTATACAGAAAAATTTAAAAGGAAGGCTTGTTGAATTTAAAACAGAAAAAGGCAGATTTTTAAAGATGTGATTATGTATACTATGTGAACACTTATGTCCTAGGTGCCCAACCTGCGGCCCGTAAATGGATGTTATGCATGTTAATTCATAGGGCATAGCAACTCACCTGTAAAGTGGTCACGCGCTGACCCAGCTTTCCTAATCAACTTTGGCGGTCCTACATCAGTAAAATTGTCAATTTTGATCGGGGAAACCAGGTCTACATATGAGCACTGCACCCAGGGGCAGGAAGGGGGGTGGTTGCTGTCGGGTTTGGACTGCCTGTCGGGATCTGTTCCACCACCTGCTGAGATATTTCGACGGTGGTGGGTCTGGATGAATGTTATGTGCGGCCCTTTAGTGATGCCGAGGGCCACACTTGTGGCCCTCCATATCAAGTCACTGCCTTATGAGATCAGAATGTTTTTGTTATAAACACAAATAGTATTTTCTCTTTATTTGTACAGTGTTTTTGTCTAAAAAGGCTTGAAAAAGAGTATTCAACCGCCTATTCTAAAGGTAAGAGTATATAGTGTGTATGTTGTCATTCAAGAAGCTTTATGCAGAGAATCATAAGGACAAAATTGATGAGAAGCTGAAATGGTCATTGGCTTCTTAACATACATAAAGCACAGCAATTGGGTAGATCGAAAAGATTTTCCTATCAAAAGACTTGGAAGTATGTGTTTAAATTAAGACAACTGTTAGGTACTCACAAGCCTACTCTTACTAAATAGAAATCCTGCACTGGGGCTACCTGGATTGGAATATAAATGTAGGTGATTTGTTTGGTGTAGGCAATGAATGTCTTAGCAACAGATTTTAAAAATATACATTGACTTTACAGTCTGAATGGAACAAAGTAAAGGTTTATACAAATGAAGCCAAAGTCTGCATTTCTTCATTACTTTTACAAGATCACTGGTAATGTAAACACATATGTTAATAAATATCCATATAGAACAGTATTTATGAGAAGCCTAAGTCAAGTATTTATGTGCAGTCACTATGAATCCTTTAACATAAAAGTCTATTTTATACCTTTACAGCTCCTTGTAAACATTTAGTTTCCCGCTTTTTACGCCAATTTAATTGTTTCACATTATATTCTGTATTAACTAGCATCTTTCTAAAAAGCACAGAACACGTTGGAGTTATATATACCCTGCTAAAGTTAATCATTTAAAATAACAAGCTAAAGACATGCGAATTACAGTCAATTATTCTAGCAAGTCTAAAGAATTGGACATCTGCCCACTGAAATGTAGCAAGTGTCGTCAATTTGGCTCTGCTTTCAATCAAGATCTTCTTTGGGTGAATAATATAGCCGAGCTATAGCTATATAAAATGTAAATAGAAAAGGCTGCAGCAGAGGGTGAATGTTTCTTTTCATGGGTTGGATTTTAGTCTTAGAATAAGCTGCTCCTGTACAGCACATAACCGCGGAAAACAGCGAAAGGATACAATACACCTACTATGCACATTTCAGGCAAACGCATTAAGAAAGTAAGCTGCTTTTCTCAGCTCTTTTGCCATTTTCATTTGCCAAATATGCTATTTGCAATTTAAAATTGGCACTCTATCCACACAGACAATTAGTTAAACGCAGTTGGCGATTACTCTTGTTTACCATGCTGCTCTGGCGCATCTTATTTTCTTGAAATGTATTTTTTCCTCTTCTTATTTATCTCCTTTTCCAAACCTGTGTAGGCTTGTGCAAATTAACCTTATCTTCAATAATACACTAAGAAATCGGATAAATGCTACTAAATCTCTGAACTTGAACTTCAGTTTGCAAAGTTTATGTTTGAGGTAAACTAAATGTGCTCAGGCTACCACTTTGTGATATAGCTGCTATCAGTAAAGTTGTGGTACATTATAACCCTTTATAGGCTTTTTAATTAGAACTAATGATATCCTTTACAGGTCTGCATTTCAGGATACAATTAAATCGATATACACTACAATATATAGAAAAAAAGATGTATACACTTTAACTTAGCTCTGAGCACAATTATAACAAAGCACTCAATTATAGCAAAGACAACATATCTTTTAAGACTCGGAAATGAAGAGTCAATAAGGCAGCGATTTCTCCCATTCCAAGTCTGTCTGCACACAGCAGTGAAGGGATGCTGGTGCCATGGCCCAGCATCATCAAAGTAGAGGACCAATGCAGAACAATCAAGATTTATTTATGTTTTTTTAACATATTGTGTGTGTAATCAGTGATTTGACTGCAAGGGGGCACAATAGATAAGTATAGGTCCACTTTAATCACTGAACATCTTATTAATGGCCCTTGTCCCAGCACTAGTAGAAATAAGAATAGGAACATTTTTGCATGTTTTCCCCTTCTTTCTTTTACATATTTTCTGCACTTTAACTTGAGTTTTGATTTGTACTTTGACATGTGAGTAATTGCATGAAATCCTGAATAAACCTTAAAGGATGGACTGTCTAATGCAGGGGTCAGTGACCTTCAGCTCTTGAGCCGCATGTGGCTCTTTAGCCTCTTTAAAGCGCACATAATCCCACCAGACAAACTTTTCCCCCTAGCTAGTCAACTCCACATTATTGGAGAAATATGAAAATAATTTTTTTTAAACTGTTACCTGTGAGGAGATATCTGTATATTTCCCCCCACCCCCTGAGTGTTCAGCTCCTCACACTTCCTGGCTCAGGACAATCCTGCAGCTATACACGTTGTTTTTTGTTTGTTTGTTTGTTTGTTTATTTCTGCTTTCATTTTGTGTCTATTGACACACTGTATCTTGCGGCCGCAGGCGTTATTGCAGCCTTAGGGCTTGTTTCCATTACGTCGGGAGCCCTCCGCTAAGCGTACACGCTTAGCG
>CM070035.1:76942058-76954330 GCA_036250615.1 Ptychadena robeensis | reverse complement strand
TTTCATTTCACAGATTACATTAGATAATAGTCGACTGGGGCAATATACCTGATTGTCTTGGCTGTCTAGCATGTGTATGATACCTTTAGGCTGAGTTCACATGGGTGGTTGGAAGTTGACCACATCCAGGTCCCAACTGCCTGTGGACCACAGCCATGGATGGGAAGTGACCTTCTAGGCAGTTATGAAATGGCTAGACTAGGATTGGTTGGGTTGGTTCATGAAAATCCACTGACATATAAATGTATGACTACTTGAACTTGGTTGGGAGGCTGGAAAGAATTGCTAACATACACTCATGCTTAGCTAGCATCATTATTGTACAGTGGAACGTATAGTATTTGATGGATCAAAAGTTTTAGATGGATTTAGATGGACTACAACATCAAAAAGGTCTTGCTAAATCCTTTTTTTCTTTTGAGATAACACTTTTAACTATATAAATAAAAGATAAATATTTTGTAAGCCCCCTACCATCAATGGTCAATGATTTGTCTAAACCTTTTTGGACTTGTTAAAAGAAAGTGTAAAAAGGCCTACTGGTAGGATTAATAGATAATACAACTACCGATTGTCACAGACAGGATTAAGAAAAACAAAATCTAATGTGTTAATGTGTAGAAACAGACTTAGTTTATAATGCCAGCATGCTTCCGACCACTAAGTACTTTCTCTGCTTTCTATAAAAAGAGCACTCTGAAGCAGAGGAGGACCATGCAATGTCATCCACAAAGTGACATTTTCAATCAAAAGTGAAATTTAAAAAAAGAGCACCTGTCTGATTTGAAATCCGCCCATATTCTGATGTGAAGCATATTCATGGGAACACTGTGTACGAATGATTTGGCAATCCAGCATGACGATTTTGGAACTGCATGGCTAATATCCATGTTGAGTAATTTGTATTCAACGTTCATAGTGAGTTCTCATGAATATTAGTTTATTCCACAGAAATTGCTATCTGACATGGTTTAATAGCAATTAACACAAAACATGAATATATTAAATATCTTTTCTCCAACAACTATGATAATTTGGGCTCTTGATGAACTTCTTTGCTGAATATGCTTTTTTTACTTTTTTTTAATTATAAGAACATTTTTATTTAACAGAGTAAGTATTGTTTATGTACCATGTCTAACATTAATTTTAGTTTGGATGAAGTATGGTAGGTTAAAACTTCTGCCATTTATGTCTCATCATGAGGAAGATTTCCCTTTTTTTCATACTTAACAAGTAATGGGATTTTTATATATTTTTATGGTAAAGAAAATTTCTACATTCCTGGTATTCCCCTATGGTAAATGATGTGCCAGTCTATACTGGTGTGACACGCATCCGGAAAATTGTACAGAATTATTTTAATGTACAGTGTTATGCTTGGCCTAAAACAAGCCCTCTCAATAGCCCTGTCAATACAATCATCCTAGCTAGCATACCCCAGGCAAGATATGTACAGACCTGCCCAGCGGTAGGAACTGTGTGTGGTATTTGAGCAGGTGGTTGTACCCAGGGGTCAAGTCCCAACCATGCAATTGGTCTTTAAAGAGTAACCATACTATGCAATATGTGCCTAAAAGCTGAACAAAAGGCAAGGAGTTGATTACCACAGTAGTATCTGCATCTCATCTTTTCACTATTGCCAAATGGCACTTGAAGTGATCATGTGGTTGCAAGGCATGTATGGCTTTGTTTTCTTATGTCAGCATCTTCAAACAGAAAAAATAATGATCTGACTGTAGTGACATCACCAATTCAACCCATAGCCCCACTTACAGGGTACATTTCCATATCTCATATTCCAAATTGTTTTAAGTACTCATAAATTACAGGTTTCACCCTAAATGCTTTAATATGAACGTATTCTTGGGGAACAACTTCACAAAACAGGCATCATGATCTTGCAGTGTATGCCAATAATACAGATCCATAAATAGTTCATGTACAGATTTGTCCAAAGTCTTAGCAGATTCCGATAATACAGCCAATCCTTATTTACTAAGGGTCCATGACAACTTTAACTGTCATATTTTGGAGCTATTTGCCACTGCCAGAAAATTATTCAATTACTAAATACAGACTGTAGCTTAGTATTTCAACCCTAGTCAACTAAAATAAACTAGTCTGCCTGATAACATAAACAGAAAGCTGAAAAGCACAAAGGCAGAAAAGTAATAGCACAAAATCAGAAAGGAAATTGCTTACAGGAAGTAATGAGAAAAAAACCAGTGCTTTTATTAGCATGTAGATGTTTTAATTTCACGTCAAAGTGTATCTGTATGTAAGCCAAAGGTTCTTATCCACCACGGGGAGCATTACGAAGACAGATCCTAGTGTGTGAACATGGATTTCAATTCCATTAGAGCACCCCAAATCCCCTAAACATGTATATGCGATTTTTGAAGGAAAACCGAGAGTTTAGATGCCACTCATCACTCCCTATAATTGCCTGTCAATTTGATGGATGCTTTCAATGGACAATTGCTGGACATTTATGGGTTTAAATTTCCCAGGTTTTGGGCTTCTGGATCCCAGGGATCGTGAGTTCTACCCTATGTAGAAATGCCCAAACTCTCCACAAGGGCTGGCCAAGGGCTGGTCAAACCAAAGTCACATTTGTTGAACACAAAAAGTCCTCTGCCATAAATATAATGATCCTTCGTGGAATTTACATTGTTGGATTCATTCTGAATTAAGCTGTGGAATACTTGTTTTTCTCTCTACATTACCTAAAGCAATATTTTTACTGACTTCACAGGTACTAATAACCTGAACTAGACACATTTACATCTCAGTCCTGGCCCTTTTTATATAAAATAAACAAGGCAAAGTTTAGTTCTGACAGCTTTTAGCAGTCAAGCTTGAAGCATTATCGACCATAGCGAGTGCTCTTGATGAAAGTCTGAAATATTAATTTATGGTTTGCTAAAAGAAGAAGAAAAATCAAATGAATTGCAATTTGCGTATAGAGAGAAACAAGTCCAATAAAAACAAGTTACTACTTCAGAGTCACAAAGGACATTAATTCTAACCACAGACTGCATAAATGACAAGCAAACATTGTGGGAAAACAGTAGCAACTCCTCCAAATCACTAGAAACATTCAAGTCCTCAGGGCAAAGCAAACATTTGTTTTCAATCAGTCGCTCATTATGTACTCCGCTTGATGGAGAATCTTTTTCTTGCCATCGAGTTCAACAGTTCTCAAAGTTTCCTTTACTTTCTACAGGTTAAACCAGGCATTTTGTCCCTGCTTTGTAGAACAAATTCATCCTCATTACATTTACTGCTCAGTCGTACAGTCTTGGCTGTGAGAAAGGCCAGTAATACACATAAGGCCTGTGGCAGCCAGAAGGTGACATTAAGCATGGGTTTTCATGCATGCTAACACCGTGACTACAGGAATTCTGCTTTGAGGAATCACATTGACTAAACAAGTTCAGACAAATAATCTGCATCAGCAATGTACATCAACATACACAGGTAGTCCCCAGGTTACAGACATCCAACATAAGAACAACTCATACATGCTGGATGCGTTGGCTGGACAGAGACTGGAGGTGGGGGGGGGGGGGGGGGGGGGGGGGGGGGGGGGGGGGCGGTTGTTTCATTACTTGCACAGTGTAGTGTCCCTTGGGGTGGCTCAGGTTGATGTATAGGACAGTGGTTATTAGGGCAGCTGAGTTCGATATATAGTATTATATGTTGAGCCAAATAACTATCCAAATATAATTTATTAAAATATTCTGACTGATCTTACTTATGAACAAATTCCACTTAACAAACCTACAATCCCTATTTCATGCATAACCCATTGACTGACAGTGTCTGTTTTCCTTTATTATTATTTCATCACTCAGCTAAAACCTGTAAACCACTAACTTTTCAGATAACGGTCAGATAATAAAAGTTTGAATTATAAAAAGAAGATACTGGGTAAATGAAGGACCAAGGCCTATGACAGTTGATTTAAACTGAAGCAATGTGATGGTAACCTGGAATTGCAGCAATGTGATGGTGACCTGGAATTGCAGTAATGTGCTACATTGCACGTTTCCACAAAATGCAACACGGCCCAGTGTGGTGTCTTATGGAACTCAAATGTGGCTAGTCTGAAAGAGCCCTCAGGGTTTCCTTACAGCTAAGTATATGATTGTGTATTGCACCAAACTGCAACAAGGTCTGTTTGGAGCTCAAGTTGCTGACCCAGAACAAGCATACATTAAGAAGACATAGTGCAATAATCAACACAATTACTTTGGGTCAATGACTAGGAAGGTACTCAAGCCTTTACATTGGCATGACAGTAAGGACACTAGCATTTCCAGAAGGATAAATATTACCAAATAGAAGCATAAATGTGCTATCACATTTCCTTATACATGCCTACAATGTTTTTTAAATAATAAAAAAATAAGTATCTCCATTAGCACCACTCTTAGCATCACATCCCAGTGGAACTAGCACAGAATTGGTAAAGACTCAAGAGGATTTTGCTGTGTGCGAATTTCTATAGACTGAAGAAAAGCTCCTTAACCTTACTGGTAACAGCAGCAATTTTCCAGATTGTAATTCACTGACAATTTTCCAGGTAGAGTATTCCGCCATCAAGAATTGACAGACCTGCGCTGTTCATGACTACTGGTAGTCGATGTCATTTAAAGCAAAAAGGAAACACAAAAGGTATCACATTTGGTAAAGCTAATCAGTTGGAAGAGTAGATGTTACCAGGTACAGTTCCTTACAACTTGGGACAACTATACATAGTCACACATTGCCATGCAAAATACAAAGAAAACCAATAGTGTAACACAACAACAACTCTGTGACTATTCGTGATTAGCCCAGCCAGAGCCCTGACTTAAACCCAATTATGCTTAATATGGCTGTCCACCATTTACCATCCAACCTGACAGAACTGGAGAGGATCTGCAAGGAGGAATGGCAGAGCATCCCCAAATCCAGGTATGAAAAACGTGTTGCTTCTTTCCCAAAAAGACTCATGGCTGTATTAGATCAAAAGGGTGTTTCTACTAAATACTGAGCAAAGGGTCTGAATACTTAGGACCATGTGATATTTCAGGTTTTCCTTTTTAATAAATCTGCAAAAATGTCTACAATTCTGTTTTTTTATGTCAATATAGGGTGCTGTGTGTACGTTAATGAGGAAAAAATAGAACTTCAAAGATTTTAGCAAATTTAGCTGCAATTTAACAAAGTGTATAAAATTTAAGGGGGTCGGAATACTTTCCGTACCCACTGTATGTATATATATATATATTAAAGTTTAGCCATAATTATTTCTATTAAACAGAAAAAGCTTTGAAAGTCCAACTTTAATGCACAAATAATAGAAGAATGTTACGCTGGGCTGTGTACAAGCCAGCGGTGTGACACTGCACACAACTCTCTTTCTGTCTGTCATCATTGTTAAACACATGACTGTAAAATCAAAGTTTCACAGTTTTGTAAGTACACAAAAAAAAATACATTGTATTGTTACCAATGTGTAAACATGAAAACAATACAATGGTAAACACAATACGCCTATTTAGATACATAAATGGTAAACATCCTGTTATAGGGGCACTCCACATGCTACCCTGGAAAGAAATCAAATTCATGTAAACTTATCATCATGAAAACCTGCAATAGAACAAGACCTTGGTAAGAGAGCGGGACTACAGCTTGGCCTGCTAGCCCAACATTACAACCCCCACTGTAGCAAATATCTGCTTATACTTTGTGTAACCATAGCCCTTCGTGCATCGCTGACAGTATAAAAAAAGATTGAAACATAAACTGACAAATGTAAGACAGTAAATGAAACAGAGCTGCATTTAAACACAATCTTGCATTATGATGACAACTTAAATAAAAAAATGCTTATGAAGCAGCTGTCATATTTAAAGTGGTACTCCAGGCAATGTAAGAAAAAGTATCTGGGCAGATATTCATTCAAGAAATACTCCAATAGGAAGTGTTAGACTGGGTTCCGTGATGTTAGGGTAACACTGTGAGCATGCTGACAATAAGAGAATGAAAGCGCAAAGGAATGGCTTTATGAATGTGATAGTTTTTAGCTGAAGATTCAAGCTACACAAGTAATTAAGTAACCACACACTTGTAGGATATGGGGGAGCACCACTCTAGCTCCATGCGGCTGGTCAGAAACAAGACATTCCCACCAGACCACAACCGCGACAGCTCAGCAGACACAAATTCCAAGCGTTTTGGCCAGTCGCCAATAGACATGGGGAGATTTTATAGATTGACCACCGCACCCAGTCGCCTGCACCATGTGGGCCACCCTGAAACTGACCTTCTAAATGAAACCTCACATATCAGTGGATTGATGCAAATAGTTAATACTTTTAGCCAGACAAGTAAAGTAGAGCACACATGCGGGGAATAAGGATCCAATGAATATGCTTTTTTCCCCCTAAAGTTTTACAAAGTTAACTTAATATTTGATACTTCAGACATTTTTCCATCAATGTGCCACAAGGGTTGGGTGTTTTTCCCTTACCTGGTAACATAATTCAGGCCACACTGTTGCCACTGAATGTTGGTTTGATTGTTACAATGTATGGTTTCTTAGGCAATGTCCCCACAGTTTGAATCAGGGACTCCACCGTAAATATTAATGGCAAGCATTATGGGCACACACTGGAAAAACTGGAAAAAGGTAAATGGGAATTAAGAATTGTTTCCAAGAGAAGAAAATTAAACAATGATCCCAATGTGTTGCTATAGGCAACTCCACTTCTGTTTCCATTCCAGTGTCTTTAGTGATCACTCAGTCCCAATATTTCACAAAATCAGTATCTGTATATAGTAATAATAAAGTAATATTCTGTATGAAGTAATAATAAATAAGTAACATTTCACCCTTGGCCTAGCTTGTTTTTTCCTCATGTGAGAAGCAGTCATAGTGGAAATGTCTGAGAAAGGATGTGTGCTCATGCATAATACCAGTTTATAGACAATATGAATATTGCATATGTTTTGGTGTAATAATCAGCTTGTAGCATTATACATTTTTGACAGTCAGCTCAATAGACAGGTTGTTTTTAGAATAGTACCAGCAAGCTATAAGAATATAAATAAAAGATGCGTATAAAAGTCACTCTTTTATTTGCACCAATGTATACAATGATATTTGCGCTGTATTTTGTTCTCAGTAATCCATGTTTTGGGGACTGTGCCAAACATAATATTTCCACGCACAAGACAAGTATGCCATACATAGCACACTGTCAGTAAAATGGTTGATACTATACAGTAAAGCTTTAAAGGTAAACTATCAACAAACCAAACATATGAAATCTATACCCTTTATAGTCATTTCTCTTTCTGCTCTTTACGTTTAGAGGAACAATTGGAAAGCAAACAAACTCATGTGACCTGCAGCAGCCACGCAGACTGTGCTCTTATAAAATCTTTCTAAATTCTTTCTATGATCAGCTTCTACATATAATGACATTACTATGGAGAACTCCACCACAATACCTTCCTTTAGTGTAGTGATGGCGGACAGTTCGGCTGCGAACAAGTATGTTCGCCCTCCTTGTCGCCGGCGGACAGTACGGGTGTTCGACCCGCCCTATTCGCCGGCGATAAGGAGCCCTCTATTCTTCCTCCGGTGGGATCATTAGCAGCGAGATCCCGCCGCAGGAAGAATAAAAACGGCTTGTAAACCCGGATGTGACGTCACATCCGGGTTTTCCGCTTCAAATTCCCCGCCTAGAGGCGGGGAATTTGAATCTATCCGTGTCGTCTATTCGGCCGTGTCCGTCCGCGAACGTTCGCGGACGGACACGGCCGAAGTTCGGCCATCACTACTTTAGTGTGGTAGTTTCCAAACTGGGGGGTGTGAAGGTACTTCGGGTGGGCGCTAACCCTAATTCTGAACCTGTGTTTGAATGGGGAGGGTGGCTTGATAATGTTTCTAAATAGAAAAGGGGGGCCCTGCAAGGAAAGCTTGCTGTAACTTGCTGTAAGTTTTGGGAAGCCAGTACATATCCTTTGGATTAGTTACTGCAGCTGTATAGTGGTTACAACAATCATGGCCCCGGTGGGAGAGCCAGGACAGCTTATAAATATTATATTGGGGGTGACATTCTCATTACTATGGTGGTCCTGGCGGAAGACACAGGATAGCCTCTAAATATAGCATTGGGGGTGACAGTGTCATTATTATGGTGGTCCTGGTGGGAGTGGCAGGACAGTCTATAAATGTTATAGTGGGGGTGACAGTGTCATTATTATGTTGGTCCTGGGGGGAGAGCCAGGACAGCCTATAAATATTATATTGGGGTGACATTCTCATTACTATGGTGGTCCTGGCGGGAGTCACAGGATAGCCTATAAATGTAGTATTGGACAATGACAGTGTCATTACTATGGGAGTCCTGGTCTGGAGTGACAGGATAGTCTATAAATTTAGCATTGGGGATGACAGTGTCATAACTATGGGAGTCCTGGTCTGGAGTGACAGGACAGTCTATAAATTTAGCATTGGGGGTGACAGTGTCTACTATGGTGGTCCTGGCAGGAGTGGCAGAACAGCATATGCATGTAACATGGTGGTGACAGTGTCATTACTATGGTGGTCTTGGCTGGAAGCACAGCCTATGAATTTAATATTAGGGGTTATTACTATGGTGGTCTTGGTTGGAGTGACAGAACAGCCTATGTATTTAACATGTGGTTATAGTGGCATTACATGGATTACCTATGGATATAAGATCATAGGTTACAGTAATGTAACATTCAAAAAAGGCTTCTAAATCAGACCTGTAGATATGAGTGGTATGTAGAATAAAAGGGATTCCCCGTAAGTACCCAATGACAGACACAACACAACAGCAGAAGTAGAATTTAGGATTGACTTTCCTTTACCTACGTAAGGACTCAATCTACATCACAGACCCTACAAAACTATACATTAAGTGTTCTATAATGGAGCTGATTCAGATTCACATGTATGTGTCTAGAAGACTGGGGGAAGATGATTGTTTTTCCATCTTTAACCCTTCTAAGTAAATGTGTTCGGAGATGGAATAAAACAGAGTGGCATGAATACCTCCATATGAATAACTTTTAGTTGACACTTTATTAAATATTCTTCTATGGAATGAGACATATACAAAATAAAATACAGTATTGGTGTTTCACAAAGGCTGTGCAATTTGAGTCTTAGGTTCACAGGCATACAGAGCGAGGGCATCTTTTTGGGCAAATAGCATTTGATGTTGCCAGTAACTTTCACCATTAGTGCTAGATGGCTGCACAATATAACCCATCAGAGAATGGTAAGGGTTCACAATCCCTGTACTAAAACACAGCAGAGTTCAGCACTGCTGAGTACCTGATAGAACGGATGAAGGGATATACACAATACTATTTCTTCATTTCAGCAGCAGGTGTTTAGTGTACAGCAGCTGCTGGGTGCTTCATTTCAAATGACAGACCAAAGAAGGGTACTATAAATGTACTGCAAGCTATACAGCACTTATTAGTCTCCTGATCTGTTACTAGTACAATATTTAAACAAAAGCCAGAAACACAATCTGCTTGAAACATTTGGCGATGATAAGAGGAAACTGAGAATGTAAATTCAGGTATACTGAACCTTATCTGTCCACAGCCTATAGAAATTACATAATTCATGCTAGATAGAGCTGTGACGATGCTAAAATCCACAGTAAATAATAAACATTATTTTAGTAGAATGGCCAAAGCTTTTTGAATCATTGGCAATATATAGCAACAAGCCATGAAACTAACGGCCACAAGACCACTAGTTCCCTTCACATTATCAAAAGTAAATCAGCACTAATAATAAACACTTCCTGATAAAAGAGCACAAGTAAATACTAAAAGCTGAAAGTACATGACTAACAGCAGACATCAAACACAATGAAAGCTGCATTTTTCTAGCCATTTTCAGAAAGTGACCTGTGAGTCACAGACAAAGCCCACCAGCAACAGTTAGTGGTTTCCGCCTTCCTTCACCCACAAGCAGAAATCTAATTATGTATTGGATAATAAGCTTCAAACACTCCCTACTATCTTCTCAGAGGCTTCTTTCACTTCTCTAAACCAAGTGACAGCACTTCCTTTATTGCAGAAGGCAAACACATGCTTCTGCTGCCCATTCATTAAGGTATTAAGGCCAGGCAAGGCATATACAAGAGGCATTGCCCACCTTACTGAAGGGGCACCAGCACAGTCACATGTATTTGTTACGCAATAGAAAGGACAATGTTGATTGTGTAAGATGTAGTAAACTTTAAACATTAGTCTCCACACACCCACTGTGGCATGCACCTTGCATGGTCCATCAATGGTCTCCAGGTGAAGGAGAGGTGGACATGTAGAACATCAGATGGGCACACAGGAAATGTCATAAAGAGTGGATTGTATTTACTCACACAAAGACGTGGTAGACAAAAGCCCAGCCCCTAGGTCTCTCCAGCACGTTGTACAGATAGTTTTGAAGCTTCCTATACTTGACGTTCCTCCGGCAGCTCTGACTGCTATTATAAGACAGCGGCTTCCCCAACAAGCTCATCCGAGCTCCATTCTTCCCCCGGCGGCTCTCCTGCAGGCTCCCCACCGTGCCCCCTGCACCCCTGGCACATTCACCTGTGCCCAGCAGGAGTAAGCCATCTCCTCTAGTGGAGTTGAGGAGAACCCTTTGGCCCCGGCCAGACTCCACATCCTTCATGCCGTAGTAACGATCTCTGCCCCGTCCTCTCCCTCCAGAGCTGCTCTTCATCCAGAGCCCAGAGCCTCCTTCATCACCACCACTATGGTTACGGGGCATGGCATCCCACAGGGCACAGGGAGGCAATGACAGTGTCAGATGAGATCAGGAGAACTTGGCAGGCGGCACATTTCAGCAGAGTTTAGAGAGTGCTGCCAGGGTGGGTAGGGGCACAGCTTCAGCAGACACTAGATGTCATTCTTCTTCTCCAGGCTGGCGGTGGAGTCATCCCGAGCAGCCCTGTGTCCGCCACCGCCTTCACTCACACTGCCATTGCGGTGCCAGTCTGCCAGCCTGGGTGACCCTCCAGAAAAGTGTCCTTGTTGTTGGGGGATGCCCAGGCAGATGTGTCATGTATCTCCCATCAGCTGATGTCACGCCTGAAGCTGAGCACACTGTGGAATTCCCTTGCTGTGTGCACAGGAGGGGCCGGAGAGCTGCCGATCACATTGTACATCCACTGCAACACAAGTGCCTGCTGCCGCTGCTGCCGGAGCCCGAACTTTTCTACTTGGAAGAGTTAATGTGAAGCGGCTGCCCTGGGCTCCGTACTTCTCCCGGTGCTGCTGACACGGAGGCTGATGTGGGAGTGGAGGGGGGGGGGGGGGGGGGGGGGGGGGGGGGGGGGTGAACAGAAGCTGTTAACACTGCAAATACGGGCTGAAGTGTGTGGGGGAGAGGCAGCTGGCTGCATTCCTCCTTCCTAAGCAGCAGATCTTTCTATTTCCTCACTTCTCTGACTACAAGTCTCTATTAGACCCCCAAGTCACAGGTGCAAGTGGGGGGCTCTGTCTAGGATATAGAAAACCCCCATTTTCTGGCTGTGGGGTAGACGAAGCAGCTGCACAGTCTGTGAACCATTCACAATGTTTGGATAACATGCTCAATGACATATTTCAAAGAAAACATAATGAGCTTTGTTATTTCTTCAAATGTCACATTGCTTCAGATGCTGCTTGGGGGATCGGTCACTTGTTCTAAATACACTCACATAATGTAATTAGACCAAAGAATCATGTACTGTAAATTTAATATTCATTGGTGGGTTACGATAGATCCCCATTTACAGAGCCACCACTTTAAATACTGAACTACAAAGAGCAGGGTATGAATATGCATTACTACAATCGCATATCTTTAAAGCTGGCCATACACATAACGCCCCCCATACACCTTAAGATATCCTTTAGATCTACCAACAACTATGTAGCGCCGGGTCCTCTGCAATTGAACACAGGAAGACTTGATTGTTTAGGAAGTCCCTCATATTACATGGTTTTGGTAAAATAAAAGAATCTAAAGGAAATCTGACAGAGAAATCTAAAGGTATATGGCCAGCTTAAATATTTCAAGAGAATCGATATTCGATTCGATTATTTGCTACCCTGTTTACCCCGAAAATAAGGCACCCTTTCATTTTTGTCTCATGCTGAAATATAAGGCATCTATCTATCTATCTATCTATCTATCTATCTATCTATCTATCTATCTATCTATC